>JAJJWX010005086.1:0-321413 GCA_023529315.1 Papaver bracteatum | reverse complement strand
CTACATGGGTCTTTCTACACTTGGGCTTGGCGGACACATTGGATATGGGCTTTTGAGACTTGACCTAATATTGGAAAGGAGAAAAGCTACAAAAGGGAAAGACTTCTACAATTTTTATATCACGTATTCTTCTTGGAGTTTTGGGGAGAGCCGCAGCTAGGGTTTGCTTTTCTTTTTATATTTTCATCTTCTTTACTTTATTTCAATTATTATTTGATGATGAACTCCATTATTATGAGTAGCTAAAACTCTTTTTGATTAAGGGTGATTTCGAAGCCCGAAATATGAATCTACAATTGATATGAAATAACTTGTTCTCTTGCACTTATTTATGTTATTGTTTGATTTCTACTATGCTAATATTGTTTATGGATTATTTGTAAATGGTTTAAGTTCGAAATTGAATCATTAGTTCTTAATTCTAATACTAGTTTAGATTTTCTTCGACCCGTAATTGTCTAGAAATATAAACACAAGTAGCAATATATGGGTACTGATGATGGGACTTTGTTAAGTATTCATATGTAGAAATTGACACTAGTAGGTGATTCATGCTTTTGAGTTCATCACTAGGAGCAACCTTATCTCACAAAACTTAGAGCACTTGTTTAAGTCACACCTAGTAAGCGTACCTCTAGGAAACTTGGCAAGTAAAAACCGGTAGTCGAGCGCTTCTGTATCCGGTGAGCTTAGGAGATAATAATGGAATAGTTGAGCGTACTAATTATTCTAGGGTTGTTAATAACGAGATAATGCAAAGAACTTGGCTATATATCAATTTGGTTTGTATTCCGTGGACTAGAATGAACCTTTAATCAATTCCATCTCATTTTTGAATACAACTTTGTGATTTTCAGAATTTTTACAACATAATCATCCTTGCTATGAGTATTTGCATAACAACTTTTGCTTCATACCTCCCTTGGGACGATCCTGCTTTTATTATACTACTTTTTAATGTAAATAAAAGTAGAGAAATATTATTTGTGAGTTGACACCTCGTTAGTTGGAAAAAACCAGAGCTAGTGGAGGTAGCAGTTAACACTGACATGTTATTATACGATGAAGGAGCAGTATTTGGTGCCATAATTCGTGATGAACTTGGTACTGCACAAGGTGTTGTCAGGATATTTAACGAATCACTGAGAACCGCGGAATAACATGATCTTGAGATATTATGATGAATAATAAGTAAACCAAGCACAAACAACAATAATAATACGAAAAAGATAAATCAACTCACAAGATACAAGATTTATAGTGGTTCGACCAATACATACAACGTGTATATATTGTCTACGTCCACTTTGAGTAACACCAACTCAAATCCATTATAAAGAAAAACGATTACAACGTCGTGTGAATCCCAGCAAACCCTTGGTTACACCCCAATAATTACCTGAGATGATAACCTTATTTATTTTTCCTCACCAATATGCTCTCACAACGAAACCCTAACTTTTTACCCTAAAAGCTATATAATTATCTTCACGCACACACACTCTATAAGGCCTAATTACCTATTTATATTGGTTACAAACTTGGCCACCAAGAATTCTAACCGGTTTAGGAAACCCCTTTCCTAAAATAATCACGACTAACTTAGGAAATAATTAATTAGTCTTCAATAAATAACAATCTCCAACTTTGAAGACTCATTGATTGTCTTCGATTCTTCAACTTTGGATTGACGGTGCTAAAACATGTTAGAGAATAGCTCGGTTGAACACACCAAGCATTGGTATGTCAAATTTGGTTGTCATATTTTAGTGAACCAAAACTCATTTAAGAGTCGCTTGATTTAAATGTACTAAAGTCAACTTCGTATAGGTTAGCTTGAAAGTATTAGGATGAGACATTACAAGTATTGCGAAAACTTTAAGAAGTGAAGAAGTAAAGAACGATAAGCACAACATCATCTTTCCACTTGAGGTTAGTGATATTTGACTTGAACTGTTTCATTCCCTAACGTATCTTTCAAGTCGTGCATATTGAAAATATAAAACTGTGAAGCATGAACACTCTAGATATACATAGTATTAAGGAATACAATATGAGGTTTATTTCTTAACCATTAAACTTTGTATATAAGACATCAACATAATTGTATGAATGCTATTGTGATTATGTATGGGTATGAGGTGAGGATTTCATCATAGGAAATAATGTTTTTACATGTGTTTTAAGGAAGTAAGTTCATGATATGTGTTGTGAACCGAAAAGGAAATCGCCAGCGTTATTGGGGTTGTTCTTCATTTCATACATTATGAACGACCAATATGTGTGATTAGTATAACCTCTCATGACTTGTTTGTGTTCTTGGTAAAACTATTCACATGAAGCCTGACTTATGTATTGGTATGACTTTTATTAGTGAAATCGATCTTAAGTAATCACCTTGGGTATGATCGGGTTTGTGTGTCTGACCAAATTTGGGAAAGGGGAACTGATCCTAGTAAGAGGAGAGTAAATTTGTGCGTCTGACCAAATTTGTGTGTCTGACCAAATTTGTGCAGTACATCACAAGGGGAACCGATCCTTGTATGAGGTGCAACAAGGTTTATAGTAGAAAGGGGAACCGGTCCTATGAACATGTGCAACACATTTTTAGGCAAAGGGGAACCGATCCTATGAACATGTGCAACATATATAAATTAGATACCAAATATATGTGGGGAACCTATCCTAGTACCTAGTCAACCGAAAATTTGGTAATCTAGTGTGACTTTGCACAGTACTCACATGGAGGTAGAACCGAAACTTGTTTTGGTAGAACCGTTACACCCATGACTTCTAATTGAGTGTTACTTGACCAATCACTTGGTTATTGAAAGTCAGATGAATCAATTCTAAACTTGTTTGGAAGTGTGGTAAATCGGTTTCAAGTGAGTAAGTATGAAAAAGGACTTACAAGAGGAAAGATGTTGACACACTTTGAACACGCGCATTAATGTGTATCTTTTATTGTTCAAAGATATTCCTTAACAGCTAAGAAGGAAGTTAATCCCAAGATCGAATTTAAACAAGTTAAGAATCTTTTAATTAAGGTTTTTAATTATATATGGAAAATAAGAATTAGTTATGTGCATTTACTGGTTAAAGATTTTCCAAGGAGATTTCGATCATAAATTTGGACAGTGCATTCTCAGGAATTATGAAAACCAAATTCGGAAAATATTGAATATCTTGAGAATATTTTCGGTTTTGGAAATTCCTTGGTGTCCAAACTTCCTTGTCTATAAATACTTTGAGTTTGCATTTCTAGCAAACTAATCCTTCATGACAGTAAACTTCCTATGTTATATTGTTACTGGTGAAGACGCCTATTCGAAGAGGAGAGTAACCTAATTAGGAAAAATCTCTTACGGCCGCTCAGTTTAAAGTCTTCTTTGGGATTGAGAAGCTCTAGTGCATACCGTTGGTGGGAAACTATATAATTATGGTTTATCTTTAGTTTTCATATTGATTTTATTGACTAACGGTGGTTGAAATTTGATTGCACCTAGTTTGTTTATGCTTGAGAATCTTCTCTTATGATATAAGTTTCACTCAAACTAGTTCAAGGTTTCGACAAGGATCTTTAGACTGTTGTTAAATCTAAAGATGAGTTTGTGATAATCCATTGTTAACAGACTCCGTTCTGTATGTGATTGATCACAAGAGATTCAAGTAGTTGTGTGCAGGTATTTATTGAAGATCTAAGAAGATTTGAAGACAAAGAAGAGATATAAGATTTCTGACTTGGTTATATAATCTTTGGTGTGCACAATACTTGTTTCGGTAATAGAGGATCCAACTATAATCGATTTATCCTTGTGGTATTTTGACATAATAGTTGTAAAGATCGGCATCAATATATTTCCTTGGGATTAGAGGTATTGATAGCAAAATCTTAACGATTACCTTTTGGTGATTGAACATAAGATAGATCTTGGAACCTGACAAAGGAGTTTATGTTAAGATAAACAGAAGAGACTTTGTGCAACTCATATCACTTGGTTGAAGAGAGTTGATACCAAAAATATTTGTTGTTCCTTTACTGTTTGGAATACTAACCAAAGGAATTGTTCTTAGTACGTGACTTTTTTACAGGTTGGAGTCGTGGGAATATAGACGGAACTAGGTGAACTATAGGTTTAGTTGCTTGGTCTCAACTATACAAAGTTGGTTTATTTTGTATAGTGGCTTAATCCTGAGAGTATTCAATTTTGTACTAGGTCCCGGGGTTTTTCCTGCATTTGCGGTTTCCTCGTTAACAAAATCTTGATGTGTCATTTACTTGATATTTCCGCATTATAATTATTTTATTATAATTAAAGTAAATTGCATAAAAGTTAATTCATATTTACTTGATACGCAATCCTATTGAGTTTTGTTAAGTCTGAACCTTTGTATCAAGTAAACACACTTCGTTGTTGTATTGTCTCGATCTCATATCCATAGACAATCACACGAAGTGTGAACCGATTTGTTGTATTGTCTCGACTCAGTCTATAGATAATCACTTTCGGAGAAAGGACTTATAGGAAGGACAATTTATAGCTTGAGGTATATTTGGGTACCCTCGCCTTTTCAATTGGCATCAAGGCAGGCAAACACAAAAAGATCTAACAATCTGTGTTTGGTGTGATCCATCCTATACAAATTAAATCTAATGAATGATTCAGTTAACGTAAAGCAAGACATCAAGAGTTTTGAATTAATACTTGATGATGGCATCTATGATTCAATGTCTGAAGAAATCATCTCTAGAGATTCTACGAGACAAGTTAATCTTGTTAATAATGTAGAAACCGATGACGATTGGAAAATACGTCTACAAGAAAGGTTAGATAAAATATACGATGATGATGACTCAGATATTGAATAAGAAGTGGAAGAGGATATCTCAGAATACTCTAAACTGCTGGATCCTTTCAAAAATAAAAAACTAAGAACTTCAAATTTTCTTGGTTTTATGACTCCTCTTTGTCGTGGGAACACAAAACTGAGGAGGGTTTTCCAAGGATATTATATGGGTAACCGCATCCGTGATTCTCTTCTTAAATATCGTATAGACGAGTTAAATTTTAAGAAATTAGAATGTGAAGTTCTTCAAAGACATCTCTTTTTGTCGAAAAAGAAACTTGCTGAATCTGAAGCACGGGTTAATTCTCATCCAAAGAGTTTTGAAGAGAAAGAAGGTGTATATCTCTCACGAGAAAAACATCTTAAGGGTGATCTAGCTAGTGCTCTTGATAAAATAAAGACATTGGAAGAATAAATTTTGGACCTTAAAAAGTTCAATGTCAGCTCAAACAATTTAACCTCAATGTTAGAAGCAAATAGAAATCATCGTGATACACGAGGATTGGGCTATAAGGGAATATATTCTTCAAATATTAACAAAGAAGTGAAATTTGTTAAAGCTACTAATTCTTCTCAACCAGAGGCTTCTACTGTTTTCAAAAATGATACTATTTCCTGTAAAGTAGTAAAGCCAGTCAAGCCTAAGAATTATGTTCAACTAGCAACAATCAATGAGAGCACTTCTGCTAATGTTAAGAAAGCAACAACGTTGAACAAGGATAAATAAGAAGAAGAAAACTCATTAAGCTCTAATGCAAGAGGATCCACAAAAAGGTAACACTAAAACTCATACTTCGTATATTTATACTAAGCATTGTTATTATTGTGGTATTAAAGGACACTTGCAATGGGGATGCAAAGTTCGTAAAATGCAAGATGCACTTTCTTTTGTATCAAATGAATTAGCTAAGATTTCTCCCTAAAGGAACTCAGATCGGTATTGTCCTAAGTTTAGGCAAAACAATTATTATAATGATAGTTCAAATTTTGAATATCACTCGTCAAGGTCATTTCATAAAAGACCCAATTATACAAAGAAATATGACTTTTCAAATGCCAAAACAAGATCTGATGTTCCAAATTGGAGAAAGGGTATTTTACAAAATATTCAAAAGGACATTGATCCTAGTGGTATGAAGGAGAAAGATGCTCATGCGAAAACCAACTCTAAATGGGTTCGTAAGTCATCCATAGCCAAGAAGGGACCAAAAGTTAGTCACAAGAATGACTCTCAGCTGTTAATTGTTGGTGACAATAATTACAAGAGTCTTCTTGAAAGACTAAAGAAAGACATCATGTCTAAAATCTCTTGTACTAGTAAAG
The DNA here is from genome assembly GCA_023529315.1 of Papaver bracteatum. NCBI lineage: Eukaryota > Viridiplantae > Streptophyta > Magnoliopsida > Ranunculales > Papaveraceae > Papaver > Papaver bracteatum. Next base: position 315,242 of record JAJJWX010005086.1, on the reverse strand, counting down.
GTTGTGATAATGACACGCTTCATCACAAGTCAAAGAAGAAAAACAAGAGATGGAACAAGAGAAAAAAAAACAAGCAAGAGGTCAAGAATGATTTTGTCTTAGTCACTTGTGATGAACAAGACAAGACTGAACTTAACACAACCTAGTTGTGTTAGAATGTGCATGCTTACCTTGGTGCTCAATTTTGAAAGGTGAGGAAGCACATGAAACTGAGCACATGATCTCTCGATTATAATATGACTAATTAACATCTTTAGGAGATTTTTTTTCTTCTATACTCATACTTTCTCTATCTATATTTGGGTTTGAAAGAACTGGTAATTTTTATTTTATGATGTTGATATCTACTGATCATATATGTGTAGCTCTTGTTTTTACGGTTAAAACGAACCAAAAATCACTGAATTCGGACATCGTATGCAAAAGTTATGTCGAAAATAGTTTAGTGTTGTGATTTGTCACAAGTAACTCCTGAGAACCGATCCCAGTACCCTGTCATGGTGAGGAAACCTATCCTAGTACCATGTCATGGTGAGGGAACCTATCCTAGTGAGAGGTCCCCTTACGAAGAAGTGTAAAACTGTTTTTCCCAAAACTTCTTCGTGCGAACTCGAAATGACCTCATTCTTTTTGCGTTGTTTTGATAATTCAATTTCCTACAAGATTGAGGTAATTGCAATACTTTATTTTATGTTGAAAATTTATGGTGTATTGCAAAGTGATTTATGAGATGTTTGATTTCGGTTTTATTACCTTGATATTCGATCTCATAATATGCTGAGAACCCTTATGGTTTGGGTGAATTTTTGATTTAGTAGGATTAAGTTCTATCCCTTGTTGGTAGTCTTTATCAAAGGATCATTTGGTTTAGCATAAAGCATATGTGTTTCGACGGTTTTCAACTTTTGCCTGCAATTGTTAAAACAGATTTTCAACCTTTCTCTGGTAAAGGTTGGTTGTTGTTATTCTTTTGTTTTTGCACAAGGATGACAACATAATGGTATTTCGATGTCAATTATCCCCGGAAGAAGAAGATGCGATCATTTTGGAGAAGTTGGATGCAAAATTGAGGTAACAATCTTGTTAGTTAATTGTTTTCCTGTTTAAGAAAAGCCTGTTTTTATTTGATATATATATTGCTTTTGCTTTAACGAAATTGTCGGTACAATTGATATGTTTATTCCATTATGAATGTGTGTATGTATGTCTGATTCAATTGGTTCCGGTTAAGTAAAACTATTATTATCTTGCTTTGTTGTGTGATATCAATCGTTTAGGCTTATAAAATTTTGGTGCAATTGCGGTGCTTTAATGTCTATGTTTTTTCAATTGCTTCCAGTTAAGTAAAAAAATTATTATTTTTCTTTATTGCGTAGTATTAATTGTTTAGGCTTACAAAATTTCGGTGAAATAGTGGAACTTTTATATGTTGTTTCAATTGCTTCTGGTTGAGGTGAATAATATACAAGTTGATTTATTAGTTTGTATGAATTATTAATGGCTTAACGAATGAATATATTGACGGGATGAGTTGTTTAGTCCAATTCGATTCCGGATAAGATAAACAAAGTTAATTCTGATCTTAGTTAGACTTATCAAAGTAGAGGTTTAAGTTATTCAAGTCTAGACGAATGCCTAAACAAGAAAATGCTAGTTAACTAACCTAATATTTGGCTTGTTTAAAATCTAAAGGTATAAGTTATATGGATAATTAGAACCTGATGAGAAAAATAGAGTTTATCTTTGTTTTGGTCTTATCGAATAAAGCGGTTGTATTTATACAATCGGTTTAGCAAAGGAACTAAATTGCTTAGTTGATTTTTGGTTTGCTAAACTAGTTTGGAAAATTGCTTCAGGAAATTATTTCCATGATAACATATCAAAACATAATTACTTTGTAGTTTCGGTTTTGATATTGGTTATCAAAAATGGTATGTGGAACCCTCTTGCTTGGCTCAACAGGTTGCAAGTCTATTTTGATATTTGTAAGATCCTTTTCGTGTTGTCCTTTACTTTTTCATTTCTTTGTCATTTTGTGACAAAAAGGGGGAGAAATATATGGAGTAAACAGGTGATACTGGTATTAATTTTATATTGATTGGTGTCACTATGGAAGAGGACAATGGTGCTTGAACATTTATTTTATGAAAGAGGAAAAGCACAGACTAAGGAGGAGTAACATATCATATGATTGGTATAACAAAGACGCACGGATTGAAAATCTACCTATATTACCTTTAGGGAGAGTATGAGCTTTGTTATTATAATGTCAACAACGGCATTTTAAGGATTGTATTAATGCAGGTTATGTGCTGTTGAATTCGAGAATCAAGCGTATGTGTAATGAATTATTGTAATTTGTTTATCTATATGATTGTAAGAGTTTTGTCACTAAAATTGACAAAGGGGGGTATTGTTAGATCATAGCTCGGTTGAACCCACCAAGCGTTGGTATGTCAAGTTTGGTTGTCATATTTTAGTGAACCAAAACTAATTTAAGAGTCGCTTGATTTAAATATACTAGAGTCAACTTCGTATAGGTTAGATTGAAAGTATTAGGATGAGACATTACAAGTATTGCGAAGACTTGAAGAAGTGAAGAAGTACGGATCTAAAACCACAACATCATCCTCCCACTTGAGGTTAGTGATATTTGACTTGAACTATTTTATTCCCTAATGTATCTTTCAAGTCGTGCATATTGAAAACATAAAACTGTGAAGCATGAACACTCTATATAGACATAGTATTAAGGAATACAATATGAGGTTTATTGCTTAACCATTAAACTTTGTATATAAGACATCAACATAATCGTATGAATGCTATTATGATTATGTATGGGTATGAGGTGAGGATTTCATCCTAGGAAACAATGTTTTTACATGCGTTTTAAGGAATTAAGTTCATGATATGTGTTGTGAACCGAAAAGGAAATCGCCAGGCATTATTGGGGATGTTCTTCATTGCATATCTTATGAATGACCAATATATGTGATTAGTATAACCGCTCATGACTTGTTTGTGTTCTTGGTAAAAATATTCACATGAGGCCTGAGTTATGTATTGGTATGACTTTTATTAGTGAAAACGATCTTAAGTAATCACCTGGGGTATGATCGGACAGAAGTCTGTGGATTTTCCACAAGAGGAAATTGGTGGACAAATTGTCGTTCACCATAATGAAACTTGATTGTGTTGTTCTTAAAATCTTGTCTCATGTGCCTGATCAAAAGAGACAATGATTTTGTACCTCTCAGGCTTTAGGAAAAGTTTTTTTCTCTTTTCTTAGAAGTATTTTCCTTTTGACTATCAAACAGAAGAAGGGGTACTATCGAAAATTCTACTCTTTATAGGGATAAGCGTTGATCGTCCACGAACCTGTTTTAGGTTTCGAACCCTACATTCCTTTTCCTTCTCTAAAACCTCTCTTTATCTTAAGACTACTTGTTGAGCTAATTGTGAATTCCTCTCACAAACCCATATGCTTATGGATGCTCCAAGAATGATGTCTTCTAATGAAAAAGAAGGTAATGTGATTGTTAAGCCATCAATCATGAAGAAAAAAGAAAAATCTCCATTGCCTCCAACCTTGAAAAGAAAAATAAGGAATATGAAGAAGCCAGGAGATGTTCCTTCAAATTCTCAAAAGTTTTCTGATGTTCTTGAAGTGTTGAAGGAGCTGCGAAAAGAGATTCAGCAAATAAAGGCTTTTGTGTATAAGAGTCATGAGATTCAGAAGGCCCTGGTTCGACAACAGCAACCAAGAAGGTTCATCGATATAAACTCCTTTCTTAATGAACCTTATGTTCCCATGGTTGTTGACGACAAGGAGTTCGGGTACGATAATGAATTCTTCAAAGGTCTTAATGTCTAGTAAATCTTCTATTGTTTCTCTTTTTTTTAGAAGGATAACTAGTATTTTGGAATAGCCATTATTGTGATTACACATAGCTATATCCAATGTTTTTCATCTTATTATTTTTAGATTTATTGGTTTAAATTCTAAACTTGTTTGGAAGATGATGGTTGCAATATTAATCTTTATGGTTTTATATATTGCAATATTTTAATGGGATATGTGTGTTTACATCCGTGAACTTGATTGTCCCATATTTTGTCAAAAGTAAAGTCATTCGTGAATTGATATGCAAATATTGATAAAAGGATGAATAGACTTTTGATAAACACAAAAATTAAGCCTATATTGTCAATTATTGATGTAAGATAGGTTAAAATCTTTTGTGATTCAAGGATTATGTCTGTTGTGTGTCATTATGCAAATGGTGATGGAAACATAAAATGAATCCTTGTGAATTACGCAGTAATTGAGCTTCCCGGTTCTATAATTTGTGTATTACTGTGAGACTCCATATTGTGACTTATGTTAAGCTCAAGAACTCCATGGAAATCATCATACAAGACGAAGGACTACTCAAGGAACCAGTGGATCTTCATTGACTAAAAGGTATGTGGAAACTTGAACTTATCTATCACTCAAAAGTCTATCTACTCAATCTCCTATCTTGAGACAAAAGTCGTATTACTGTACACACTAAGAATATACACATGTGACATTTCGAGCTGAGTATATCTCGCTTATCTGTTTCTTAAAATGTATGTTGGTAAAGCTTTCGCTTTAGCCAATTTCATCTTTTCCTAGTGACGAAAGTCATGTTATGTTTCAATCACTTTAGAAATTTCTCTGACGAAAACTAGTTTGTGAATAACAACTATATGACGTCCTATGAGAATGTTTCAATGGTTGAAATGAGAGTTTATACAATATAACTACTGGGGGATATAAACATTGTTGTGGTAACACATATATGTATAAGTCCTTAGCACTTGAACCGAAGTCTGCGAACTTTGTTGATCAAGTAAAAACCGGAACTTGAGCAGTCAACCCAGTATGCGAACGTGCGTAGTTCTCGATCCCGAGAATTTATGCTGGAGTTGTAGCTCAGTTTTAGTCCGTGAACTCAATCCGCGAACTGACGGAAGTTCTCAAACCCGATAATTTATGCTGGATTTTATGAACTCCAACCGGTTAACTTGAGTTCGCGAACCTAGTCCGCGAACTTGAGTGGTTATGTCTAAAAACGATGTTCGTGAACTTATCTAAATTATCTAAGGAATGCTATTGAAAACCGTGGCTTTATAGTTCATGAATCTATTCGAGTGAATCACATCGTTTTTGCTTCAATTGTGTCTTGTGTAGTACATAAGATCTCATAGCAATTGAACAACTCTCTAACTAGTTTATTTGAGTCATTTGGACTAGTTATGGCGAAGAAGAATATGGTTGATATGAAAGTTATCATTTGGCTAACCATTTGGTTGACTAATATTGAACCAACTATTGTACACGTTTGGGCATGGTTACACAAACCCAAAATCGTCAAGTAAATGTGTGTATGGCAAACTATTTTTTTGATCTAACGGTTGAGAGATATTAGCTTGTATCTAATCAGGCTTTCATCTAACGGTGAATATTGAATACTTTGTTACTAAGCTAACATTGATTGCAAACCCTGATTTGAAAGACTATATAAGGGAGAACTCTAGCAACTGGGAAACCTAATCCCCACACATTTTGTGTGATACTAGTTTGCTAAGCTAGAGTCGATTCTCCTTTAACCTTTGGTTTTCTTCTTCTAAAACCAGGTTAACGACTTAAAAACTTCATTGGGATTGTGAAGCCAGACCGGTACTACTTTTCTTATAGTTATGTGATTTGATCTTTCTATTTCTATCATACAAGTATAATTGTAATAATTGGCTTGAGATTTCTATCTCCGATGGCAAGATATAAAAGTAATCACAAACACCTTCGTTTTATTGTTTGTGATTCCACAATATCTTTTTTCGCTGCATCGATTAAGACTATTATGAGGTGATTGATAAAACTGAGTTGTTCTTCGGGAATATAAGTCTGGTTTTATTGATTGGTTCCTGTTCACCCTGATTTATCAAAAGACGAAACAAAACTCATAGGTTTATTCGTGGGAGACAGATTTATCTATCTTGTTGACTTTCTGTGTGAGACAGATTTGTTGGCTAAAGTCTTCGACTTTGGGTCGTAGCAACTCTTGGTTGTGGGTGAGATCATCTAAGGGAATCAAGTGCAGAGTATCCTACTGGGATTAGAGGCGTAGGAGCATAACTGTGCCTTGGATCAGTGTGAGATTGATTGGGGTTCAACTACAGTCCAGACCGAAGTTAATTTGGAGTAGGCTAGTGTCTGTAGCGGCTTAATACAGTATACGTTTAAACTGGACTAGGTCTCGGGGTTTTTCTGCATTTGCGGTTTAGTCATTAACAAAATTCTGGTGTCTGTGTTATTTCTTTTCCGCATTATATTTTGTTATATAATTGAAATAATACAGGTTGTGCGTTGTTCAATCAAGTAGAATATATGACCTTATTGGTTGTTGATTTAAATTGATTGACACTTGGATATTGGTCTTTGGTATCATCCAAGTTATCTCTCTTTGATTAGACTCGCGAATCACATTTGCTTGAGTAAATCAAATTGAGAGATTGAGATAATAACTCCTTGAGTATTTTCTATTGATTGAGTCTAGTTGATTCTCTAGAAAAACAACTCGGAGTTGTCCATACAAATTGCTAATCGAAATATTGGGTGAGGTTGTTAGACCCCCACTTTTTTAGTAAGTATGAAAAAGGACTTACAAGAGGAAAGATTTCGACACACTTTGAACACGCGCATTAATGTGTATCTTTTATTGTTCAAAGATATTCCTTAACAGCTAAGAAGGAAGTAAATCCCAAGATCGAATTTAAATAAGTTAAGAATCTTTTAATTAAAGTTTTTAATTATATATGGAAAATAATAATTAGTAATGTGCATTTACTGGTTAAAGATTTTCTAAGGATATTTCGATCATAGATTTGGACAGTGCATTCTAAGGAATTATGAAAACCGAATTTGGAAAATATTGAATATCTTGAGAATATTTTCGGTTTTGGAAATTCCTTGGTGTCCAAACTTCCTTGTCTATAAATACTTTGAGTTTGCATTTCTAGCAAACTAATCCTTCGTGACAGTAAACTTCCTCTGTTGTATTGTTAATGGTGAAGCCGCCTATTCGAAGAGGAGAGTAACCTAATTAGGAAAAATCTCTTACGACGGCTCAGTTTAAAGTTTTCTTTGGGATTGAGAAGCTCTAGTGCGTACCGTTGGTGGGAAACTAGATAATTTCGGTTTATCTTTAGTTTTCCTATTGATTTGATTGACTAACGCTGGCTGAAATTTGATTGCACCTAGTTTGTTTATGCTAGAGAATCTTCTCTTCAAATATAAGATTCACTCAAACTAGTTCAAGGTTTTGATAGGGATCTTTAGACTGTTGTTAGATCTAAAGAAAATCTTGTGATAATCTATTGTTAATAGACTCCGTTCTATATGTGATTAATCACAGGAGATTCAAGTAGTTGTGTGCATGTGTTTATTGAAGATCTAAGAAGATTTGAAGACAAATAAGAGATAGAAGATTTCTGACTGGGTTATATAATATTTAGTATGCACAATACTTGTTTCGGTAATAGAGGATCCAACTATAATCGATTTATCCTTGTGGTATTTTGATATAATAGTTGTGAAGATCGACATCAATACATTTCCTTGGGATTAGAGGTATTGATAGCAAAATCTTAACAATTACCTTTTGGTGATTGAACATAAGATAGATCTTGGAACCTGGTAAATGAGTTTATGTTAAGATAAATAAAAGAGCCTTTGTGCAACTCATATCACTTGGTTGAAGAGAGTTGATACCAAACAGATTTGTTGTTCCTTTACTGTTTGGAATACGAACCAAAGGAATTGATCCAAGTATGTGACTTGTTCACAGGTTGGAGGCGTGGGAATACAGACGTACTAGGTGAACTATAGGTTTTGTAGGACCATAATATCGCCATGATATTACTCTTGCGAGATTAACAACACTTCTGCGAACACCACCGCGAGCTCTTCAACAACACTTTGCGAGTATCACAAGATAATTTAAAAAGTGACGTAATAGCTGACGAATGAAGAAACACGAGAAGAGCATGATTGTCCTGTGATGGTTAAAACGCTTGCGAGAGTTGACATTATAACTACTGCGATAATATCGCAAGACATATTCGAAATTAAAGGACAGCTTCGCTGTCATCTATTATGTAACTACCCTATATAAAGAGACCCAGTAGATTCAGAAAAAGGGGATGATGTATTTTTGAGTGTTGAGAAAGCCTTGAAGAGAGAGAAAATTCAAGAGAGCGATTGTATTCTTGATTTCTTCTATTTCTTGTAAATATTTCTGAGAATCAAATAAGAAAGTGTTGTTTTTAATCTTCAAATATGTGTTAATTACTGTAATTCTTATCAAGGGTGTAGTGTAGGTTTTCCTGCAACTACATTTCGGCGCCCGAAACAGGGATGAATTGATGTATATTTGAAGAAAAAGATAAAAATTAACATTGTGTTTGGAAAGAATTTGGAATAATTAGTGAAAGATCTTACGCAGTATCCAATAGTTTACTAATATTAATGGCTAGAAGAAGAAGAAATACATCAAAACCACCAAAAACCATAAGGAGGAGTAAAAGACTTGTAGGTGGAGAAACATATGAAATAGGAGAATCTTCAAGGGTAAGAACAAGAAGAAATAGAACAAGGAATGATGTAGAAAATCAGGTTCAACAGCCAAATCAGCAAACACTAATACAAGATAGAACTGTGGATTATGATAGAGTAAGCGTGCATACTTGGTGATCAGATTCAATAGAAGAATCAGAAGATCGACAATTAAGAGATGAAATACGAGAGGGAAGAAACCAAGAAGTAAATGGAGGATTAATACATGGAGGTGATGAAAATTAAACAATAGAGGTTTTAAGACAAATAATACAAGAGGAAAGGAGGTTAGAGGTGGAAGAACGTTCAAATTTGGCAAGGTAAAACCATGAATTGAGAATGGAAAACATGAGGTTACAGAATAGAAGGTCAAGAAGCACAACAATATCAAGTTCGAGAACAATCATAAGTGAGATAAGAAGAAGATCACCTATAACAAATATTAAAGAAGAAAATTATGATCCAAATGGAGGACATCACGAAAGGAGAGAAATAAGGGAAGATCGTTACATACCACAAGGTGAAATTCAACAAAATGAACAAAACAACAGGAGGAAGGAGAATGGACAACGTCAGGCACGAAATAACCAAAATGGAAAAGAAGATCCGGAATAAGGAAGGAGGATATTGCATGGAAAAGAAACTCTAAAAAATCATCAGATAATTAAAAGAGAAATCGAGAGACATTACGCTGAACAAGCACGCTTAGCTTGCGAGAGGGAAAGATTGAGAGCGAGGTACACGAGCAAGAATTCCAAGAGGTAATTCGCCAGAATAATCATGACCATCGAGAAAGAAGACGAGAACAGAACCGCAATAATGGTAATATTAACGAAGAATACGATATGGTGCAAAGGAGAGAAGAAGAAAATCGCAGAAGAGAAAATGAGAGATATAACGGTGTGCGTATTCGCGGAAGAAATGTAAGAGAATATAGCGGAGAAATACAAGTAGAAAATAATGGAGATGGAAATCAAAATATCACAACACAAGATAGGCAAGAACGCAAGAGAAGAGAATCTGCACTGAAAAGATCAATGGAGCAAAATTCAGTTGGGAATGAACAACTTTTAAGAGAACTAGCAGAAATGAGAGGAATGTTAAATGATAGAAGATAAGGAGGAAGAAGGCAACTTGATGAGGCGGTTGAAGAAGCTGCAAAAACTCCATTCACTCAAGCAGTACAATTAGGAGGAATACCCCCAAAGTGCAACTTGCCAGCATTAACTAGTATTTTTGATGGATCTACATGTGCCATTCAACACATCAAAGCTTATGTGAGATGTATGCTACAGTGGGAAAATAATGACATTGTGCAAACATTTTGCATCAAGATTAACTGGCGAGGCGCTAAAATGGTTTGAGGGTTTACCCAAGAATACTATAACTTCTTTCACTCATCTACAAACCACATTTTTAGGGGCATACATAAGTAACAATTCTGCGCATCCAGGAATTGAAGATGTGTTCGGGTTAAAACAAAGGGTTGGTGAAATCCTGAAGCACTTAACATTAAGGTGGAAAATAATGTGTAGTGAAATGGCTGGTAGAGTGGATGAGAGATACCTTATTTTATCTTTCATTAATGCTATGTTCGCAACCAATCTACTATATGTTCAAATTTTTAGAGTCAAAAATACCATCACAATGACTGAACGGAGAGAACTACAAGAAGAATACATTGCTTTGGAGGAAAAAAAAATGAGATGGAATCATATCCAGTCGCAAACACTATCTCAATAGCGGAAAATGGAATTTTTCTTCCTAAAATGATTAATAATGTGGCGAGCACCTCGCAGTCACAACAAGAGAAAGTGGTGATTGAAAACCAGCAGAAGTTAGTAGCCATGGGAAGTCGAGATCAAGAGGAGTATGAAAGGGAAAGGAGTTATTGCAATTGCGGTGGAAATAATAGAATTCAAATACTTGATCAGCCGCAAGAGACTTATGGTGGTCAGAGGCAAAATAATTTTAGAGGGAAAGGGAGTCAGAAGATAATTTGGGAAGAAATTAAGATGCCACCTCTAAATGCTAGTATAGAAAATTTTTGGGAGGCTATCATTTTGATGGAAAATATAACATCACCCTGGAATGTGGGAAAAGAGCCACATCCGAATAATCGAAATCAAGAATTTTGTCCTTACCATCACTTTCATGGTCACTTAGTAAACGATTGCAGGAATGTAAAAAGGATAATTTTGAGGATGATTGATCAGGGAAAATTAAATCATTTTCTAATAGGACATCCGCAATCTCAGCAGTTACCACCGTCACCAGATATTCGCAGAGTGAATATTGTAAAAGGATAAGAAACATTTGTGATAGAGGTTAGAGCTAAGGCGAAGAATTTATTCTGTAATTCCATCATACATTCATTCAAGACTATTGAGGATTCCCACGATAACGTTCTAAGAAGAGTCTTCGCAAGAGACGCGGATGGAAGAGAGATAATGAATATTGCGAGAGTCTCGCCATTAGGGGAGTGGCAAAAGCAAACTATTTCTTTCACTGCACAAGAAGTACTAGATCCTGGAGAGATGCATAACAACCCACTGGTGGTAAGATTAGAAATAAATCCAAAACAAATAGAAGAAGAAGATGAAGAAAATGATAATGGTGAAATTGAAGATTCTTGGGCCATTAACAGAGTTCTAATAGATACTGGAAGTTCAGTTGATATCTTATTTTATCATACCTACAAAACCATGGGTGGAAGAGACGAGGATCTGATACTGTCAACCTATAAGATCTATGGTTTCAATGGTACTGCCAACAAGCTCAAATGAGAAATTACTATGCGGATTCCGTTAAAGGGGTTATCTTCCAAAGTTCAATTTTGCGTGGTTGACATAGAATCGCCGTATAACGCCTTGATTGGCAGGCCATGGTTACATGGAATCTTAGGTGTAGCGTCAACTTATCACCAGTGAATTAAGTTTCCACACCCCAGCGGTGTTGGAATTATCAAGGGAGATTTGATTGAGGGAAGAAAATGTTATGAAATTGACATGGAAACGTGCGAAGGAAGAGCAGCGAGGAATAGAAATTGGAAACATAACATCAAGCAAAAACAAAGAGGTGATAAGATGATGGTTGATACAATAGAGCGGCGAGAGGAAGGAACATTGCGAAATCAACATGAGCTACAAACAGTAGATGGCGAGCATCTTGCAGATGGAGAGAAAATAACAAAACACAACAAAAGGGGCAAAAGCAGAAAGTGGTAAGTAAAAAGGTAAAATGATGAAATTTAAGAAATTTATGAATGATTTGTCGAAGAAAATGTCTCAAAAGAATATTTCGTTTGAATGAAAAAGATGAAGTTGAAAAATTATACAAGAGTTGAAATGCAAATAAAGAGAAGGTCAAAGAAAAGAAATTTTATCAGAGTTGCAATACTCGCAAGAGAAATATAAGAATGGGACTAACCTTTATGGCGTACACCCTAGTTCGCGAATAAAATTTCGCAAGAGGCAAATGTAAGACCTAAAGTATTTCATATAAGGGGGTATATGTTTGCATGGCTCAGGTATAAGGTTATACCGCTGCTGGAACCTGAGTCATGAAGATGTTTGGGTTAAAGAAAACCTATCCGGGGGAGGTACCTTGGATTTCCAACTATATAAGGTTATACCCTGGTTGGACGACTGAGGGTTTCTTCTAAGGAGTGCAGTGTTAAGTGCATATTTTGCATATATTTAGTGTCGACTCCATGCTAGTAATTGCTATCTTTCTAGTGAATTATTGTATATTACTCTTGTTTTCTCTTATTTATGTTTTGCAAGGTGAATCATCCGAAAGAAGTGAATTTGCACGTAAATGTGCAATAAAAGAAGTTAGCTACATGTAGAGAAGGGCCAAAGACCAACCGTAACTCATTCAAATCAAGGAGTTCTTGATATCATCTCGAAGAGGAAGAAAAGACGAAGCCAATGGCAAAAGAATGGATTCGATCCGATGTCGTACGAAGAAGTTATGCACGAAGCAAAAATGATGCATAAAATTACACTGTCAGTTTTCTAAGACTGACAGTAGAATGAGATTACTAAAAGCACCCAGCTATTTTACTCGGGGCACACTACTTTCTTCTTCAACATACTTCACGATCAGTTCACGGAAGGTAACTACTATTGGCAGAGATGACGATGGAGTTTGGATGTACTGAAGTTGGAGCTCGAAATCATTTGAGATTGAGTTCGAGGAGAACGAGAAGCAATGGAGCTGGTTAGCAGTATGCATGGGAATTGTTTTGTGGACCGAGTCTGGAAAGCTGAAAAGAGCTCGGTAGTAATGAAGATTGACATTGAACTCGAGCTTGGAAGTGGTTATGGGGGTGAACGTGACTGGCAATGAAGTCGAGGAAAGCTCGAAAGAAAAGTGAGATATGGTGTGATGCTTTAATCTCGATGGAATATGGATTATGATGCTGCTGCGAGATTGGTGAGGTACACTGAAGCTATTGATTGCAGTAGTAACTCAATGAAGAACAACGCAGGGGGGATAACTTGAGATCGGTCTTGGCAGATTGTACGGATGGTGGCAGTGAAGAATGGTGATTTGTCGTTGATTGATGGAAGATTGAGAGAGTAGAGAAGGGAGTAATGATGGCAGTGACTGAATATGGAAGAGTTTGTTGTTGAAGTTGGACGAAGGAGAAGTTTTTTCTTCTATCTGTTGGTTCGACTCTGTGAGGGTCTGATGGTTATCACGATAATGGAGTTCGAGTAGAGTCGATGACCAAAGTAGAGAAGAAAACAGAGAATGGAGAAGGATTTATCTTTGTTGCAGTCGGGGTGATGGAGGTTATTTAATGGTGATAGATTTGGTCTTGCGAGTTCAGGGAGTGAAGAAAATGAGCTACAGTTTGCTGTCATGGGAGCTGAGATAGGGTTGTTGCTCGAGCTGGGTTCAAATTTAGTGAAACGTGGGCGCTGTAGTCAATGATCGTTGGAGGAGAAGATTGGCTGTGAATACCGGGTGACGGTGAGGATTGAATGAGATAAAACTCAAGTGAAATGGAGAGAATACGGCTAGAATGTCCCAGCCGTGACTGCAAAAAGAGAAACCACGGAAAAGTTCCAGGAGAACTTACGTCTGGAAAGTCCCATACGCAGAAGAAAAGAAGAATATAAGCTGTCAGTTCCGCAGAACTGACAAGCCAATAATGGTAATGGGCTGGACTTGTTCAGCATTCGATGAGAGCCCATTATGCTGATTTGAGTATTCTATGCACGACCAAGACTTGGGCGTGACTTATATTTGGGAATTTTGGCTAGATATGGCAACTGTTTGGCACGGGAATCGAGACGCGGTCACCTTTATAATTTGGAGACTATATAAGAGGCTTCTTAACCTAAGTTAAAAATAAATATCTCTACATCTCATAATACACTTTTGTTCTTAATTAATATTCTAGGGTTTACCCCTTTAGGGGGAAACCGGGTAATTGTGTAATCATGAGAAGCTAAACTTTCTTTGATTGGGGATGAATTCAATGTTCTAGCGTGAAGCTTTATTAGTTATATAAATCTATTCGGAGTTTTAATCACATAATCGTTTGTTTTCACTATTTCTAGGGTTTATGATTGATCAATTAGATTGTTTGGAGTGCACGCTGGATTAATCTTTTGATCATTCTATTGCTAGTAAAGGGTTAGGATATCCGTGTAATTGTTGAATAATCCTTACACAAGTAGAGAACGCGAGACCTTGCAAAGGGATTCTGTGGAGAAATCGTGTGTGAAGACAACACTAGTAAGTAAACCTTGCGCTAAGATTCTAACTGTTGGGATCAACATAAGTTCACATAACTTAAAGCTTCCGCTGGGTTACACCTTGAGTGCGCTACTACTTGGTGGTTCGGTTGGATAGAATTTCATATGCGAGCGCTTCGGTATGAAGTTACATAAGGAACTTTGGGGATAGCACTACGCCAGCTGCTTTCCTACGGTTGGTGATGAATGGTTCTAACGAAGATAGATAAGTATAATAATCCAGTTATCGCTTGGTAATGGTGAAGGATTCCTTGATCATTTCTTTCTTTTATTTGTTATTCTTTATATTTATTTCATAAACCAATCCCCATTGTCTTTTATTATTTTGTTGAACTAAATAACATATCAATTACACTGCTCTTCGTGGGAACGAACTTGACTTCCATTATATTACTAGTTAATTAGTGGAAAACATCTTGATTAATTTGTTGTGGTTACGACACGCATCAAATTCTGGCGCCGTTGCTGGGGAGCAGTTGTCAATTGATTTGTTATTTGTTTAGCTTGTTTTATTTTTATTTTTTGTTTTGATTTTCTATTTCTTATGAGTCGTCATGTTTCCTTATGGAAATAACATGTACGGATCACAAGATCAGACATATAATTGTGGTAATAAATATGGTTTTCAATCTCATTCATATGACAACTACCAACCATCCTATGGGTATAATCAAAACCAATCTTTTGGCTATGATCAATATCCCACAGAGCCTTATGGATATTCTCATACATATCAACAACCTTATGATGGGTATGTAAGTGAGAAAACATAAGGATGGGAGGATAGTTGTTCTTCTAATGATAATTCTTCTAGTCTTGCAGATCTGATGCACCAATTTATGGATAATTTGGATCGAGATAACCAATAGATGAAAGAGTATCGTGAAACAATGGATGCGTACAACAAAAA
Source organism: Papaver bracteatum (assembly GCA_023529315.1). Classification (NCBI taxonomy): domain Eukaryota; kingdom Viridiplantae; phylum Streptophyta; class Magnoliopsida; order Ranunculales; family Papaveraceae; genus Papaver; species Papaver bracteatum. The sequence goes on along the minus strand of JAJJWX010005086.1, from coordinate 299,914 downwards.
GACTGAAGATACACTTCAAGAACTTCAAGAGGTTATTGACAACCTAATAAGAGAGATGGATCAAATGAAGAAGGAAATAACAGAGGAAGAAGTTTGGAGTCAAAATCAAATCAATTCCGACGTTCCCATGATCAATAATGGATATACGATTCATGAGTATCTTGAATATGAGCAACCTTTAGAAAATCCTTGCAATAATGGTAAAGTTATTCCAACTCCGGATCATAATAACGATCACTCGCCTATTCAAAAGGAGGAGAATGGATATGACATAACCGTTGTTATAAATGGTGTAACGTACTCAAACAATGATTTTAGGATTTGCACCAATGAACTAGACTTTTTGGGAGAGGATTCTGATTCCGATGACGAGGTTGTTGACGAGAAGAAGATTGAGAATGAAAACAAATTGATTGAAGTTGTGGAAGACCCAATTGAACTAGTCGATAATGCTGAGATTTCGTTTGAAGCGGAAATTAAGAGTTCGATAGAGGACCACGATATGCTTGAGGTAAATAATTCACTAGAGTTAAATGATGAGGATCCGAAACAAGATTTTTCTAATCCTTTGCATAATTTTACGTCTATTGATCCTTTCCATCTAATTGAAGTAGATTCTAAAAGAGTTGTTAACCCAACTTTTAGGAAAATACCTCACTTAGGATTGGAGTTATGTGCTTCCAAAGTTTTAACGGATTATTTTTCTTCTAAGTATCCACCATTTAATATGTTTGATTCTAATAGTTTGCAGGTTCGCCATGCTGAAGAACCTTTTGAAGTTCCCGAATTCTATGTTCTCTATCCACTTTCGAGGTAGAAAGGACTCAGTGTGGGGGAAACTTCAATAAAGTGATAGCTTCTTTATTTATATCTTGTGCTAATATTTTTATGAAGATGTTATTAGAATTGCAGATTGTTTTCTGGGAAGACTACCAGATTTTCAGATTGTTGGTGTATGGTCGCTAACAAAAGAGTCGGGCTGACGACTTTAAACTAAGCGCTAAATGGGAGGCAACCCATAGGTTTTGTATCTCTATCTTTTGTATTTTATTTTCTTATCTTTTCATATAATATTTGCATCCCCATGTTTAATTTTATTGAGTCCGTAATCTATTTTAGAAGAAAATTATGACGAATACCTTTTTGTCAGAAAAATTCAGACTGCGCGTAGTTCAGTCCAGAGACCATAACTGTCAGACAGTTTATCGAAAAACTGTTCCCTTTTGACTCTTTGTAAAAAACACATAGATGAACAACTTTTGTGAAACATAGTTTTTCCAAATTCCTTACCAATTTTCAAAGTTTTTGCGTTTTATCTTCTGTTACGTCAGAATTCATAACTTTCGGTTTTATACATTGAGGACAATGTGAAGTTTAAGTGTGGGGGAGTATTTTGCATATAGATTTTTCAAAATTTTGCATAAAAAACCTCAAACTTGTTGAGATTTTATAGTCACTAGCATACTTATAGGTATGTTTACATAGAGATTCTGACCGACATAACTGAACTTGGAAATGTTAGGGAACTACATTCGGATTTCTTACGAATTGGAGTGTTAAATAATGGATTTAATTGTAGTTGCAGGAATTCCTACAACACACCCCTTGTCATATCTTGATATTAATTTCTAGATCTATATATAAAAATGGTAGTAAAGTTTCTAAAATTATAAACAGACACCAACATTTTTTACATGGTTCGATCAATTTGATCTACATCCATGATTCTTCACTATGATTGTTTAAATTTACATTTAATTTACATTGATAATCTCCATTAATGGAGTTCTAAATCTGGTTTTGGGGAAGAAGATGATAAAGAAAAATACATTCTCTCTCTAAAAATCTCTCTGCAAAATATTTCTCTCTCTCTCTCTCTCCTAAAATTGTGTCCCTCTCCCTCTCTCTCCTGCTCTTCTCTTTATATAGGTGTTTACGTAAAGGATGACAACTCACACTTCCCCTATTTTAGGATCTCTTGCTATGTGCTCGCAGGATTTCTCTTCAACTACAAAATCTTCATTTCTTGCCTTGATCTCGCGAGTTCCCGCCTTGTGCTTCGCGAGCATTCTCTCAAACTAAAAAATCTTCACATCTTTCTCATGTTTTATGTTGTCGTTGTCTATTACGTCATTCTTTGAATTATTCTCTGACACTTGCAGAAGTGTTGTTAATCTCGCGTGAACATAGTTGTAGCGATATTCTGGTCCTACATCTTGCCTCTTTTTCCTTGAATATTGCTTGAAGAGCGATCTTTAAGGAAAAAATCAATTGTTGTAGTAGTCTTTGATCTTTGTTGATGAAGGAACGAGCGAAAGAATACTGGTCTTGAAAAGTACGTACTTTCCTCTATTCTATTGTGAAGTTCCATATAAGAAGTATTAAATCTTGAAGTATGTGAAGTATGAAGTATCCTTGAAGAAATATAAGAAGAACTCAATCCTCAAAATATAAGAAATATCCGTCCTTGAATGAAAATCATTGCCTCTGTTCATGCGAAATTATTACTTCATTTTTGGTGAGAAATATTGTCCATTTTGGAAATGATTCTTGCTGAGTAAATAAAGAACATAAAATGTTTTCTTGGTAATCCATAGTTGCCTCTGTTCTTTATCTATGGAGGTAGAATCCTTGAGAAAATGTTATATGAACGAATTGTTTCTTTATTCTTATCTTGCCTCTGCCTCATGTGATAAAAGAATCATATTCTGCGAAATAACCACATCTCCTGCGAAATTCTGGAAGAGTCTACGAGATGCTGAATGAGTTTGCAAGTTTCTGAATGTGTCTGCAAGATTCTAAATGTATCTGCGAGTTTATGAATAACCCTGCGAAATTATGAATTGTGTTCCTGAAATATCGCTGGGAGTTCGTGAATAGTGTTGTGATGAATAGTTCTGCGATGAATAGTGCTGCGAGATTGTAGATAATCCTCTTGAGAAATTCTGAATAATACTTCTGAAAAATTCTGAATAGTGTTCTTGAGAAATTCTCTCTTGCGATGAACAAATCTTTCCTGCATTCTTAAAGAAAATGGTTAATGTTTGAGATTATTCTATTGGTCTTATTTTGCCTTCCTAGTTAAAGGTCTTATTTTGCCAATTTTTGCTTCTGCGACAAAATCGCAGGACGTCTTTACATTTGCATGTATTGACCCATTGATCTTGCCTTATCTTTATTCTTTGATTGTATTGCGACAATATGACAAGTCTAAGTTCCCTCGCGAGATCAAAGCCTCATGACATTGCCATCTTGCGATGAAATCGCAGGACGTCTTTACACTTTCATGTAAAAATCCATTGATCTCATCTTAAATTTTCTCTTGTGGCTTGTTGCCTCTGTATAATTTTCGTCACGCGACAATATTACAGGTCTAAATGTTCTTGCGATCATAAAGCCCCATGACATTGCCGTCTTTAGACACTTATCAGCTCCCTAATGGAGGGTGCCGCCCTTATCTTCCCCCTGATTACCCCTTCAAGGAGGGCATATCGGCCATACAATACTAGCTCCTCCCATCTGGATTTTCCAACAACCAGTTGTTTTCGCAGCCTCTTGTCCTTTATGCCTATATGGCTTATAGTTACAAGACTGCACCCTAAATGGGGTTTTCTTCGGGCCGAGAGCATCATAGCCAAGACTTGCCAAGGATTGCCAGGGTAGTTTCGTACGCCCCGATCACCCTTGACTCAACCATGTACCTCGGCGCCTTGGTCATACTCTGCACTCCTTAGAAGAGATCCTAGGTCGTCCAACCAGGGTATAACCTTATAAAGATGGAAATCCAAGGTCTCTCTCCTGGATAGGTTTTCTTTAACCCTAACATCTGCATAACTCAGGTTCCAGCAGCGGTATAACCTTATCCCTGAGTCATGTCAAGAGATACCCCCTTATATGACGCGCTATTAGGTCTTACATTTGCCTCTTGCGAAATTTTATTCGCGAACTAGGGTGCACACCATAAAGGTTCGTCCCATTCTATTAATCTCTGCGAAATTTTATTCGCGTTTCTCGCGATATTCTCGCGTTTCTTCATTCTTTTATTTCTGTCAATTCTTTATATAATCTTGAATAATCTCGCGATTACACTCGCAGCTCTGATAAAAATTTGTTTTGCTCATTTCTGTGAGTTCTTCTTTCATTTCTGTCATTTCTTCTTTCATTCTCAGAACACCATATTTGAAGTAAATATTCTTTAAAATCTTTTTAAATCTTATAAATATTCTTTGAAATCTTGCGATTGTATCGCATTGTTAAATCAAAAATATTTTTCTGTAAAAGAAATATTCTAGAGAAATCTGTGAAATTTTGCGATTGTATCGCTCTTTGTAAATCTTAAATTTTTAAATTTTTTTGCGATAATTTCATTTTCTGTAATCTTGGAAATCTTTGAAAATTTTGGAGATTTGTATATTTTTTGCGATGATTTCATTTTTTGTAATCTTTTGAAAATTTTGAAATCTTGCGATTGTATCGTAAATTGAATATTTTTTGTAAATTAAATCAAAAATCTTAGAAATCTTAGAAATGTTAGAAATATTTTTTGAAATCTTGCGATTGCCTCGCTTCTAGTAAATTAATTAATTATTTATTTATTTTTATATTATTTTTTGAAAATATTAGAAATCTTAGAATTTTTCTTTGAAATCTTGCGATTGCCTCGCTTAAATCAAAAAATTTATTTTTTGTAAGTAAAATATTCAAGGAAGTGATACTTAGCTTTTTTATATGATTTTCTGTTGCTGCCGTTTCTCGCGAAGTATATGGTTTGCTTGCGAGATGAGAAACAATGAGAAATGAACTCTTGACCTGCCTCTTGCACCATACCAATTGTTCTAACCCTCTCTTGCAAAATTCTCGTCAACTTTCTTCATTCTTGTCGAGATAATCACCAACTCTTTTCTTTTCCTCGCAAAAAAATCTTTGCAAGGAGGGAGATTCGAACCCAAGTCTTTTAGTTTGCATACTCCTTCTCTAACCATTTGGGATACTTGTTGCTTGCGAAAGAAAGGCCTAGTTCTGATATATTATTCCATTTATTCGCTCCTTGAAGTTCAAAAATGAGTAAAAGAAAAAGTATGCTTGGCGAGGGACTCGAACCTGCGATACTGAACTTCTTAACTTCGCTATTGACCATTTGTGCTAGCTTCTGTTTGCGATAGAAAGTTATATTATCGTCATCTTACTATTATTATCCTCTCGTCAAGCAACTTTAGAAAAATCGTGAAAAAATATTGCTGTGGTGAGACTCGATCCCGTGATCTGCTGCTTGCATTCATACCTCCCAACCATCTGTGCTAGTTCTCTTGCTTGCGAGATTTATCTGCGAAATAATCAAAGGCTAACTTGCAAATCTCGCTGAATAAAAATAAACTTGCGAGGAGCAAGAATTGATCCCGCGACCTGCTGTTTGCATTCAAGCTTCCCAACCAACTGTGCTAGTTCTCTTGCTTGCAAGATTTATCTGCGAAATAATCAAAGGCTAACTTGCAAATCTCGCTGAAAAAAATAAACTTGCGAGAAGCAAGAATTGATCCGCGACCTTAAACTTGTATGCTTCTGGTTTTACCAACTGTACTGTCTTCAACTTGTGAAAGAGTGGAGAGATTCATGTGACTTATTCTTTTTAGTTGTCCTTTGTATAAGCTTTCTCTTTGTCCCTTTCTATTCCCTTTTCTAGCCATGTTATTTTATCTTTCTTTCTTGCGAGAGTTCATTCCCTGCGAGCAATCACTATGAGTAATGCAAGTTTTATATCAATCTTCATAAAATTGAAAACAAGGATAATCATCACAAAATTTTTTATTTTTTTTTTTTAAATCGCATAACTTAAAAATTTAGTTTATTACATGAAACTAGTTGGAAGCCTAACAAGCTAGACTCCAACGACATACTACTACATTAATTGAACAGGTTGCTATGCTAGCCTACCAGCGAGCCTCATGGGTAACCTTGCCAAGGGGAGCCGAAGCGGGAGGGGGGGTGAGATTGTGTCACAAGGGGGGCAAACTAACACTACCTTCCATGTTAATTCCATGATAATATTACTTAAAAATTATTTTTTTTATTTTTTATTTTTTTTTAAAATATGAAATTAGAAAAGAGAAGAGATTTTGTCTTGTAGAATTGTTTGTTGGTGTAACTTCATTTGATTTCTTCGCGATTGTTGATGAAGTACTTGGTGAATAAATCATTAGTCTTCTTCTCTTATCCACTGTGATGTCTTTGTCCTTTGTGCTTTTTTCTCCATTGGAATCTAAATTGTCTGTTAAAATGTTGGTGTTGGTTTAATCTAAATTATCCACGTTGTATGTTGATAAGTTGGTGGATGTATCTTATCGCAAAAGAGAAATTTCACTGGATCTTTTGATTCATTCATCTTTGACTTCAATCACAAAAATCATGTTCACATTAGTTGTCAAAATTATGATTAAATTCAAGGTTTATGGACGTAAATTTATGATCAAAACTCTTTTGAATTCAAAATATCAACTAAACAGCAATTTTTGTGAAAAACAAAGATTAATAATCTAAAATTCAAAATCTTCCAGATCTATACTATGAACATATAATTTAATAAGATAAGAAATAATTTGTCCTGTTTGAATAATTAATTGATCCAAATTCATTAGATTTCTCCCTGCGAAGAATGAAAACTTTCTTACGAAATGTAAATCTCTAATCAACAGAAAATCTCGAAATTTGACATTTTTAGAGATTCATTAAACAGATTTGTAAAACGAGGTTTGGTTACTACAAATTCGTAACAAAAACATTTTTAGATTCAAAACTTCCTCAATAAATCAAATTTCTACAAAAAGCAAAGTTTAAGTTTTATAAAAATCTACTTTCCAGTTTTTGTTTTGAAATTCTCAGATCCGCAAAATGAAACAAAGAATAAGAAAAGGGATAAGAAATTTGTCCTTTTTGATGACTTGTTGACATAATTTTTGCTGGTCTTTTCTTCAGCTGCCTCTTAATATATCTCCTTCTCTCTATTTGTTGTATAATCATGAGTTTTCTTTGTAGCTTCCATATTTGATCTTGAAGTTTTTAAATCCAGTGAGATCCAATTCTAATGATATCCAATTTCTTTGAATCTTGTTCAATTTGACAAGTAGGTAGTGTTTCTAGCGCCAAAATGTAGTTGCAGAAATTCCTACAACACACCCCTTGTCATAGCTTGATATTAATTTCTAGATCTACATATAAAAATGGTAGTAAAGTTGCTAAAATTATAAACAGACACCAAGATTTTTCACATGGTTCGATCAATTTGATCTACATCCATGATTCTTCCCTATGATTGTTTAAATTTACATTTAATTTACATTGATAATATCCATTAATGGAGTTCTAAATCTGGTTTTGGGGAAGAAGATGATAAAGAAAAATACATTCTCTCTCTAAAAATCTCTCTGCAAAATATCTCTCTCTCCTAAAATTGTGTCCCCCTCCCTCTCTCTCCTGCTCTTCTCTTTATATAGGTGTTTACGTAAAGGATGACAACTCACACTTCCCCTATTTTAGGATCTCTTGCTATGTGCTCGCAAGATGTGCTCGCAGGATTTCTCTTCAACTACAAAATCTTCATTTCTTGCCTTGCTCTCGCGAGTTCCCGCCTTGTGCTTCACGAGCATTCTCTCCAACTACAAAATCTTCACATCTTTCTCATGTTTTATGTTGTTGTTGTCTATTACGTCATTCTTTGAACTATTCTCCGATACTCGCAGAAGTGTTGTTAATCTCGCGTGAACATAGTTGTAGCGATATTCTGGTCCTACATTAATCATGCCGGAGATGCAAATTAGGAGCAGAGAGAAATGCATTATAATAGTTGCTGATCAATCATTAGTGGAGACTACCTATTTTCATATCAACCGAGGCACCAGACCAAATTTTCTTTGCAGCTGACTAAAGAGCTTTCTTTTGAGTGTGTGTCACCGTACGTTAATTCCGGGTAGAATGATGAGCTACCCAACTTCACACCATTTTCTGCACTATTTTTGATCTCTTGAGTGCTAATTTTGTCAATCATGAGGGTGACGTCTATAGATGAAAACCAAATTTATGTAGTTTGATTTGCAGTTAGCCCCATTTTATCTCTCTCCAATAACAGGTCCATAGAAACACCATCATCATCAACCAGGGAGCAACATCAAAATCTACAAGGAAAGTTGAAGACGTTTGAGGTTTACAAGCAACAATACAAGGAAGAGAAAATTTTATATATAAGTAAAGCAACATACAATAATCAGATTTTTATATACATGTTTAAGACTTACACATAAGGAGCGGAATTTTAAATCCAAGTTGAAGACTTATTTACAAGAGCGAAGAAAATCAAAAGATGAGAGTTATTGAAGTTTATGATACGAAGACAATACAAGTTGTGAAGATCAAAGTGGTAAAGTACTTCTCTCATGGCCATGTTAATTTTATTTCACTTTTATTATTTTAGTTGCAATCTCTCTTATAAAAATATATATATATATAAAAAAAAAAAATAATACAAAAAGATTTGCATTTAGGTTGTTATTTGTTCAATAAGGCCATGGGGAAGAAAAATGTATAAAGAAGTTTCGAGCAATAAGTAAATTGAGGAAAGAGTTACAAATTGTCGAAGTTCTACGAAGTTCAAGAGTTTATCATCAGCAGTTGAAGACCGAAGACCAAGATGAAGAAGACGAGCCGAAGGAAGACGTTTTTATTGGATGATGTGAGAGTGGTATTTTCATCATTGCAATCATATGTGAAGGTGGTAAGTACTCTCATCCTCTATTTTTAATAATAATGGTTGATTTCCTTTCTTAGAGATCATCAGAAAATATCTTTATTTTCCACGATTTTGTGGAGTCTCCAGAAATAATTCGGAAGGTTTCCTTCCCACCATTCAACGTGTGTGGGATTCTCTCTTCATTCACCTGCACACATGTGAGACCCATCAAAAAGCCGTCTTATTGAGTGCAATTATCATAAAATCCTTTTAAGTGAGGCAGAAGTCGAGGCGAAATGCTTATTGATCGTTCTCAAGCACGCGTTTTTCTCATTATGGTGTGGTTCACTCAAGATTAAAGAATGAATATGTTCTTTGGTATTTCTAACTTCTTATTACTAGCATGCAGAAACTTTATGTCCTCATAGCTCTTTGGATGCTTGAGAAGCTGGAACGCTTTGAAGTTGGAGTAGGTTTTGTGGGTATATCTCTAGTAATCCCTCACGAGACTATAACTCGTCCACTAGGGACACCTAGGGTTTAAAGGCCTGTTGCACATGCTAAGTGCAACCGTATCCTCGACGACATGGAGTTGTTGTATTTAGATAGTTTTCTCGAGGACTAGCTAAAGCCTAGTGTGGGGGAATTTTTTAAGTGCATATTTTGCATATATTTAGTGTCTAATCCATGCTAGTAATTGCTATCTTTCTGGTGAATTATTGTGTATTACTCTTGTTTTCTCTTATTTATGTTTTGCAAGGTGAATCATCCGAAAGAAGTGAATTTGCACGTAAATGTGCAATAAAAGAAGTTAGCTACATGTAGAGAAGGGCCAAAGACCAACCGTAACTCATTCAAATCAAGGAGTTCTTGATATCATCTCGAAGAGGACGAAAATACGAAGCCAATGGCAAAAGAATGGATTCGATCCGATGTCGTACGAAGAAGTTATGCGCAAAGCAAGAATGATGCAGAAAATTACACTATCAGTTTTCAAAGACTGACAGTTGAATGAGATTACTAAAATCACCCATTTTTACTAAAATCACCCAGCTAATTTTATCTTGCACATATATCGATGGTTTAGATACTCTATATCTTTTCATATCATGTATGATTATCTCAGAAGTTAGTGTGTTGTATTCTTCATAAGTGTAGGTTGTAATTCATACTTTATGAAATATACACGATCAGTTCATGACAAGTTCTCACATGGTATCGTAGCAAGGTAAGATTCAATAACTACAAAGAGATAGATCAAGAAACCGAATCAATTCTTCATGAGATTTTCTCGCTAAGAGATACACAAAGCCAACTTTGCACAGCAAGCTTGAACAAGACATTCGATCCTTTGAAATAACAACTTATCACGATTTTCACAATGAAATGTCAATTGTATGGAATCAACTAGTGGGAGCCTAAATGGACTGTTTAGAATTGTGGACCACGACTTGTTCAACTTTAATGACTTCAGAGATGGCTTTAAAGCTGAAATCCAATGCCAACGCAGAAAGTGCTTTGTCCAACTTATTGCTTACTAAAATCACCCAGCTATTTTACTCGTGGCACACCACTTTCTTCTTCAACATACTTCACGATCAGTTCACGGAAGGTAACTACTATTGGCAGAGATGACGATGGAGTTTGGCTGTACTGAAGTTGGAGCTCGAAATCATTTGAGATTGAGTTCGAGAAGAACGAGAAGCAATGGAGCTGGTTAGCAGTATGTATGGGAATTGTTTTGTGGACCGAGTCTGGAAAGCTGAGAAGAGCTCGGTAGTAATAAAGATTGACATTGAACTCGAGCTTGGCAGTGGTTATAGAGGTTAACGTGACTGGCAGTGAAGTCGAGGAAAGCTCGAAAGAAAAGTGAGATATGGTGTGATGCTTTAATCTCGATGGAATATGGATTATGATGCTTCTGCGAGATTGGTGAGTTACATTGAAGCTGTTGACTGCGGTAGTAACTCAATGAAGAACAACGCAGGGGGGAGAACTTGAGATCGGTCTTGGCAGAGTGTACGAATGGTGGCAGTGAAGAATGGTGAGCTGTCGTTGATTGATGGAAGAAGGAGAGAGTAGAGCAGGGAGTAATGATGGAAGTGACTGAATATGGAAGAGTTTGTTGTTGAAGTTGGACGAAGGAGAAGTATTTTCTTCTATCTGTTGGTTCGTCTCTGTGAGGGTCTGATGGTTATCACGATAATGGAGTTCGAGTAGAGTTGATGACCGAAGTAGAGAAGAAAACAGAGAATTGAGAAGGATTTAACTCTGTTGCAGTCGGGGTGATGGAGGTTATTTAATGGTGATAGATTTGGTCTTGCGAGTTCATGGAGTGAAGAAAATGAGCTACAGTTTGCTGTCATGGGAGCTGAGATAGGGTTGTTGCTCGAGCTGGGTTCAAATTCAGTGAGACGTGGGCGCTGTAGTCAATGATCGTTGGAGACGAAGATTGGCTGTGAATACCGGGTGACGGTGAGGATTGAATGAAATAAAACTCAAGTGGAACGGAGAGAACACGACTAGAATGTCCCAGCCGTGACTGCAAAAAGAGAAACCACGGAAAAGTTCTAGGAGAACTTATGTCTGGAAAGTCCCATACGCAGAAGAAAATAAGAATATAAGCTGTCAGTTCCGCAGAACTGACAAGCCAAGAATGGTAATGGGCTGGACTTGTTCAGCATTCGATGAGAGCCCATTATGCTGATTTGAGTATTCTATGCACGACCAAGACTTGGGCGTGACTTATATTTGGGAATTTTGGCGAGATATGGCAACTGTTTGGCACGGGAATCGAGATGCGGGCACCTTTATAATTTGGAGACTATATAAGAGGCTTCTTAACCTAAGTTAAAAATATATATCTCTACAGCTTATAATACACTTTTGTTCTTAATTAATATTCTAGGGTTTACCCCTTTAAGGGGAAACCGGGTAATTGTGTAATCATGAGAAGTTAAACATTCTTTGATTGGGATGAATTCAATGTTCTAGCGTGAAGCTTTATTAGTTATATAAATCTATTCGGAGTTTTAATCACATAATCTTTTGTTTTCACTATTTCTACTAAGGTTTATGATTGATCAATTAGATTGTTTGGAGTGCACGCTGGATTAATCTTTTGATCATTCTATTGCTAGTAAAGGGTTAGGATATCCGTGTAATTGTTGAATAATCCTTACACAAGTAGAGAACGCGAGACCTTGCAGAGGGATTATGTGGAGAAATCGTGTGTGAAGACAACACTAGTAAGTGGACCTTGCGCTATGAGTCTAACTGCTGGGATCAACCTAAGTTCACATAACTTAAAGAACATAAAAATGTTTTCTTGGTAATCCATAGTTGCCTCTGTTCTTTATCTATGGAGGTAGAATCCTTGAGAAAATAATCATATTTTGCGAAATAATCACATTTCCGGCGAAATTCTGGGAGAGTCTGCGAGGTACTGGATGAGTTCGCAATTTTCTGAATGTGTCTGCAAGATTCTAAATGTATATGCGAGTTTCTTAATAATCTTGTGAAATTATGAATAGTGCTTGTAGTTGCAGGAATTCCCACACTACACCCTATTCAAGAACTTACTAACATCTATGACATAATTTGAAGATTGAGGACACTTTTTATTAATTTAATCTTAAGGAATTACAGAAAACAAGAACACAGAACACTTGATAAAGATTTTCTCTCTCCTAAAACTTTCCTAACACTCAAAAATTCATTAGCCTCTCTGGAACTATTCATCTCCTTTATATAGGTATTTACATAGTGGATTACAGCGCATGACAGCTCATTTACACTAAGATTCCCTTCAATTTCGGATTCGAGTTCTTGCGATAAATCGCAGATTAGCACCGCCTTTAACTTTCGCAGTTTTATTGATATATCGCAGACATGTCACACTTTCTTCGTGTTTCTGTCATTTTCAGTTATTACGTCATTGTTTAAGTCATCTTTGGATGTGTCGCAAAATATTACTGATGTATCGCAGAGTAGTCGTTTATTATCGATGTATCGCAGAACAGTCGTTTATTTCTCAAGAATATTGTTGTGACAATATTCTGATCCTACATCTTTCCTCTTCTCATATCTTTTCTGCGAAGAAGATAAAGATCATGAGAATTTAAACTTCTTGATTTGCCGCAACTCCTTATCTTTTACCCGACAAAGTTCCCTACTTTACGCTCTTATCAGCCGACACACGTCAATCTTTACCGATTAACCCGGTTACCCATCCTTCATCTATAAATAGATGTTCCACTCGAGACTATTTCCTTCTTCTCACCTTCTCTTTCTTCTTCAAAATCTTTTTTGTCTGCAACTTTTTCTTTCTTGTTATTCTTTCTGCTGCTGCTCTAATGGAGGCTCAAAGGTATGTTCTTATCTTCCATCTTATTTTGTTCACGTTATGTTATCTTTATCGCCCACTTTTCTTCATAATCCCCATATTTTATCATCTTTTTCAGTAACACCACTTCTCAAACTAAAATTACTATCAAAAATCCTCACCCTAAGGGTTCTCAGAAAAGGCACGTTGGGAAGACGAAAAGATCTGAGGATGATAAGGTAGTAAGAAACACCTATTCCTTTGAAATAACAATATTGTTGCCTATGTTTCTTACCTACATTATTATTCGCAGAATGAAGAGAATGTTCCTAAGCCTCTTAAGCGTTCGCGTCAAGTTAAAGTTCTTTCAGATGAAGTGGATATTCTTGAATTTTTACCTGCAAAACCCATTTCGTCGCAAGATAAACCTTCTCCTTCTCCTTGCGTAAATTTCAATACTCATTTTACTTCTCCATCGACCCCTACTAAAGTTATTGATGCTAATATTCCCATATCTGATAATCCCAACATTTTGAAAACTGCGATAAATGAATCTACGATAGTTGGAAATCAATTTGTGACAAATGAAATTGCGGTAAATGAAACTATAGTAAATGAAACGACAGTCAACAAGGCTGCGGTGAATGAAGTCGTAGATAAGGAAACTATGGTAAACAAAGCTGCAATTAAGGAAACTGCGATGGATGATGACGCGGTGAATGAAACTGTTACTGCGACCATTCAAATTCCTTCTTACACTCTTACTATCGCCAAAACTTCTTCCTATACTTCTCTTCCTTCTTCCCAAGAAATAGCAACAGGGGTTGAAGCTGCTTTTCAAATATTATCTGAAGTTTTGGACGATGCTATGAAATCTTCTTCAGATCCTGCGAGACAGGATGTTTATATGATTCTAAGTAAGCATCTTGGGTCTTGCGGTTCTTCATCTTCGTTAACTGCCTTAGAAAATGAGGTTGAATCTTTGAAGAAGAATCTTCAAGCAAAAACTTTGGAGTGTGAACTTCTCGATCATAAGATTCATAACTCTGAATTAGACTGTGAAATTATTCGCAGCAGAAATGATGATCTAAAAGGTATAACTTTCTTGCCTTTGCTTTTGCCTCTGTAAATCTTTGCTTTTTATATACTCAATTTTCCTTTATTTATTTGTTGATGCATATTTAGCTTCAAAACATAACCAATTAATGAAGATACTTGAGTGGGAAACAATCGTTGATGAGGCCCGCATTGGGAAAGAATCTTGGACGAATCAATTTGATAATTTGAATGTTCTTCATGCATATTCAATCGACGAGATAAATAATCTTAAGAATGAGAACAACCAACTAATTCATGAACGAGATCAACTAATTCACGAACGAGATCGTCTAAGTAATGAAGCCACCCAACTTTTATATTCGCTAAACCAGATTAACTTGAGGGTGGAATCTTTATCAGATGAAAACAGAGTTTTATCCCAACAAAAACGTAGTTTTGTGGATACAACAAAGACTTATTCGCAGCAATTAGACAATCTTCAAAAGTTGTGTAAGGACCAAGAGCAATCCCTTCGCACACTGAAAGATGAACTTAAAAATAAAATTGAATCATCTGCTGCTGAACAAGAGAAGCTTATGAAGGTAAGATTAGCTCTAAGTGTAAACAATCTCAAAGATGATTGTACTCGACTAAAGGAAGAAAATGTTTATCTTCGCAATTGTGAAAAAAGTATAAAATCTCGTTTAAAAGGTAAAGTTGGGGATAATTTTGATGATGCCATGAACCGATGGAAGAGTTGCTTCTTTAATATAATTCATACTTTATCTTCACAAAAGGAAGGTAGTCATTTTGACTGCCTCATCTGTTAATTACTTCATTGTATTTTCTCATCTTATTTTTCGCGAAAATTCCCTCTAATATTAAATTTTTCTCTCGCAGAATCTGAGAAGCATCTTCAAGCTTCAATTTCTGATTTATCTATGAGGTTAGCCAAACTTCGCAAAAAGAATACCGCGCTCTCCAACTCTCATAATAGGGCATTGAGAATATTTGACTATCTTGAATATTTCAAAGATATAGAGATCAGAAACCGGGAAAAGAATTGCCTCCGCAAAGCTCATTTAGGTGTTGAGGTTTTCATAAATAATGTTCTACTCTCTCATTCTTTACCTCCTATGAAGATCAAACCCTTGGAGATAGATGATAATGAAGTTCCTCATCCCATAGATGAAGATCTGAATTATTCAAGTAATGAAGAAGATTTTTCTGAAGATGAACAAATTCCACTTGAGAACGAAGGAAACCCTCTTAATGAAGCAGAAGAACAAAATCCTCCTCATGAAGAACAAAATCCTCCTCATGAAACAACCGCTGGTGATGAAGAAACTCATACTGAAAAAGATGATGCTGGTGAAGATAATAGTAGTGAACAAGAATGATGAAATTAGAGAAGAATTTTCTTTTAAATTATCATGTATTCTTACGAAATATTTCTGGTTCTGCGAATGATTGTAATTTCCGAATATTTCTTCTTCCTGCTCTTCTTGCGAAACATTGAAGTTCTTTGTAACTCAATCACCTGCTCTGATTTATATATTTTTATTAATTCGGAATCCAATCTTCATAAACTTGATTATCTTCCTTCTTTTTTACTATTTTAATTCTTCTCAAGGAAGATAATGAAATGTTGTTTTATAATCCCCATATTTGCCCCTCATAATCTTCCTTGTGAAGTATTTTATTTGTTACTCTTGTAAGAAATCCCATACTTGTCTCTTGTTATCAATCTGTAATATTATCGCCAATATTTCTGCGAAGAATTTATTATATGCTTCGCAAATATAATTTTTCTTGTGGTCTTATTTCGCCTTCCTAGTTAAAGGTATTATTATGCCACTTTTATGCGACAAGATCGCAGGACATTCTTACCTTTATACGTAATAATCCATTGATCCTGCCTTATCATTTAATTTTAATTTATGCGACAATATGATAAATCTAAGCCATCTTGTGAGATTAATCTCCCTTTGCTTTTTAAGACTTATGATATTGCCGTCTTTGCGATGAAATCGCAGGACGTCTTTGCGATTTATATCCTCTTCTTTTTATTTTCATTTATCTCATTATTTGATCTTATCGCAAAAACCCATTGATCTCATCTTATCATTTCTTATTAGGCTTTTTGGCCAGTCACGCGGCAATATGACGGGCCTAAATACTCTTGCGAATATAAAGTCCCATGACATTGCTGTCTCTGTCACGCGACAATATGATGGGCCTAAATATTCTTGCGAATATAAAGTCCCATGACATTGCCGTCTTTTTTGATACACAGCTCCCTAATGGAGGGTATCGCCCTTATCTCTCCCCCCGGTTGCCCCTTCAAGGATTATACATCGACCATACAAGACTAGCACTTTCCCATCCGGTTCTTCCAACAACCAGTTGTTTTCACAGCCTTGTCCTTTATGCCTTATATGGCTTATAGTTACAAGACTGCACCCTAAGTGGGGTTTTCTTCAGGCCGAACACATCGTAAGCCAAGACTTGCCATGGATGGCCAGGGTAGGTTCATCCATCCCGGGCACCCACAGCTCAACCGTGTACCTCGGCGCCTTGATCATACGTTGCATTCCTTAGAGAAACTCTCGGCGCCCAACCAGGGTATAACCTTATATAATTGGGAATCCAAGTTATCTCTCCAGGATGGATTTTCAATAATCCCAAATCTCCATGACTAGGTTCCAGCAGCGGTATAGCCTTTCCCATAGCCATGCAAAGAGATACCCCCCTTATGACGCACTTTAAGGACATTGCCTCTTACGGAATAGAATCCGCGAACTAAGGTGTACGCCATAAAAGTTTGTCCCGTTCTTATGTATTTTTAGGAGATTTGCGCCCATCTTATGCATTTGCATTAAAAAATTTAATTATCTCGCAAATTGTTGCGGAAAATAGCTTTTATATTCAGCTAACTTTGTTCTTGCAGAATATTTCTTTTATTCTCTCGAAATTTCTTGCGTGTAATCCCTTCATTCTAATCTTTCAAATCTTTATTGGTAATATTTTCTCAAATATTGTCTATTCCATGGTCTGCCCAGTATTTGACCCATGTCTCTTCCTTCTGGATCCATTAATTTATATGCTCCAGTTCCAACTATTTCTTTGATTATATATGGCCCATCCCATTTTTTCGCTAATTTTCCTCCATTTTCTCGCTGATATTCTGGTGTTTCTCGCAGAACTAAATCTCCAACTTGGAATTCTCGCTTCTTTACTCGTTTATTATATTCACGAGCTAATCTGCGATGGTAGTTTTCCATATGTTGTAGTGCTTTTTCTCTCTTCTCTTCTACCTCATCAAGCTTGTCTAGAATCATACCAGCACTAAGATTCTTTTCCCAAGCTTCTCTTTTTGTTGTAGGAATAACAACTTCTGTTGGTAATACTGCCTCAACCCCATATGTTAAACAAAAAGGTGATACCCCAGTTGCTTCTCTTCGTGTTGTATTATAAGCCCAAACTGCATTATGGACTTGTTGAAACCACGTTCTATGATGCCCTTCTAACTTCTTTTTGAGAATATCTGCAATTGTTTTGTTAGTTTCTTCAGCTTGACCATTGGACTGTGGATATAAAGGAGTTGATTTTCCACATTTTATCTTGAATGCATTAAGTAACATCTCTATATTTTGTCCTTCAAATTGTTTTCCATTATCTGACACCAATTGTGCTGGAATTCCGAATCTGTAAATGATATTTTCAAATATAAATGTGAAAATGTCCTTATCACGAATATGTTGTACCGCTTTAACTTCCGCCCATTTTGTGAAGTAATCTGTTGCGACAATTAAGTATCTCTTTTGCCCTGTTCCTGGTATAAATGGTCCCACAATATCTAAACCCCACTTTCCAAATGGCCAAACATTTTTTGAAGATGTTAATGTTTCACCTGGTGCATGTATTCTTTTTGCAAATCGCTGACATTCCTCACAACTTCTTGATAAATTCTTTGCATCTTCATGCATATATGTCCAATAATAACCTTGCATTTTAGTTCTGCATGCTAATGACTCTTCGCCACTGATTACCAAAGATCCCCACTATGCAGCATTTTTAATATCTGCTTTCCTTCTTCTTGTGTCAAACATCTGAGGGAAGGCCCATTTAAAGATTTTCGATATAATACCCCATCTCTTAACTCATAATTTGTTGCTCTAATTTTTAATTTATGTGCTTCCAATCTGTTTCTTGGTATCTCCCCCCTTGCCAGATATGCGTGAATTTCCTCACGCCAATCTGCGATAATTCGGCTTGATTCTTCGCCATTATTTGCTACTACCATTGCCTCAGCTTTCTATTCTTCTTCTTTATTAATTGATGGTGCTATGAGTGTTTGTATTTTTATATTTCTCGCAGTCAGATCTACCATCATACTTGATATGAACGCAAAATCATCCGCAAGCCTATTATCTCTTCTTGAAATATGCCTCCATTTGAGTTTTGGTATTTTCGCAGATAATTCTTCTACAAGTTTCTTATATTTTTTCAAAGATATATCATTAGTTGCATATTCCCCTTCAATTTGGCGAATAATCAACTGTGAATCACTGGTAATTCTTGCATTCTCTACCTTCATTTCTATCGCAAATCTTAGGGCATGTATTACAGCCTCATATTCTGTTTCATTATTGGTAGATTTGAATTCCAGTCGAAATGCAAATGCCATTTTTGCACCTTATGGCGAAATAAAGACGACTCCCACTCCATTTCCTTCTCCATTAGATGATCCATCCACTAATATCTCCCACCTATTTGGTTCTGTTAAAATATCTCTAGGATCCCCCATATTCTTCTTCTATATCCATCATGTCTTCTACAGCTTCATCATCCTCCAAAGGAAATTCTGCGAGAAAATCTGCGACAATTTGAGATTTTGGCGAAGATAAAATTGTATATTGGATCTCAAAATGCCCCACTTGTGCATTCCATCTTTCGACTCTGCCTGATCTTTTTGAATTTTTCATTACTGACTCGATTGGTACTTTTGTTAGTACTTTAATTTTATGCGCTTGGAAATATATACGAAGTTTAGAGGCTGCATAAACTAATGCCAAGATTAGTTTTTCAATCTTCGAATAATTTTTCTCTGCAGCATTAAATGTTTTGCTGATATAGTAAATAGGTTTTTCAACTCCTGCGTCATTTCGCAAAAGTACTTCGCTTAAAGCATGTGGAGTGGTCGCAAGATATATCAACAATTCTTCTCTTGGTTCAGCCTTCTGTAATATGGATATATTCATCAAATATTCCTTAATTCCTTGAAAAGCTTTCTCACATTCGTCTGTCCATTTAAATTTTGTTCCCTTCTTTAGTATGTTGAAGAAATGCTCTCATTTATCTGATGACCGCGAAATAAATCTTCCTAGTGAGGCTAAAAGTCCATTCAATTTTTGCACATCTTTTATTGTTGCTGGAGTTGGCATATCTTGAACTGCTTATATCTTTTCAGGATCAACCTGCATTCCTTCTTTTGATACAATATATCCCAAGAATTTCCCAGACGATACTCCGAATGTACACTTCTCAGGATTTACTTTGATATTAAAAAGCCGCATCTGATCAAAAATTTCCCTTAAATCCTGCACATGATTTTTAGATTCTTTACTTTTTATCAACATATCATCCACATATACCTCTAAAGTTTTATGTATCCATTTTGCGAACACTTTTTCTACCATTCTTTGGCATGTTGCTCCTGCATTTCGTAACCCAAAAGGCATCTTTGTGTAGCAATATAATCCTCTAGGAGCAAAGAATGTAGTATGTTCTTGATCTTCTTCCGCAAGTGGGATTTGATTATAGCCCTTGTATCCATCTAACGAAGATATTCTATCATTTCCTGCGGCAGATTCCACCATCTACGGAATATCTGGCAAGGGAAAACTATCTTTGGGACATGCTTTATTTAAATCAGTAAAGTCTATGCAAATTATTATCCCCTTGTTTTTCTTAGGAACGACTACCATGTTGGCGATCCATTCTGGATATTTCGCTTGCCTAATAATTCCTGCATCAAGCATCTTTTGCAATTCTTCCTCTATCTTGGCATGATAAGTAGTTGCAATCTTTCTTATTCTTTGTTTGATTGGTCTCATATTTTTGTTAATCTCTAATTTATGGCATGCAACAGATGGATCTATCCCAGGCATCTCATCCATATTCCACGCAAAAATATCTCTCGTATTCTCGAAAGGTTTACAGCTTGCTCTTCTTCCTCCACATCCATCTTAGTTCCAATTTTCAGTATCTTTGGATCTTCTTCACTTCCAACATTTACTTCTTTTGTCGGTTCTGCTGCAGTATAACTAGCTTCATGTTCTCCCATTGGTGTTGGTGTCTTTATCACCTCCACTGGTTCATCATTTTTTTGCGATATATCGCCAAATATTCCTTTTCCTTCTTCTGATTTTATCATGTAAATCTTGAATTCTTCTTCTTTCTTTTCTTCTCTCTTCATTTTTCTGCGCTGTTTTCGCAGCTGAATTTGATTTTCACAATTCTTTACTTTATTTTGGAAACATAACGCTGCATAATCTATATCTCCTCTAATTTCGCCAATTCCACTAGGCATAGGGAACTTTAAACACTGATGAGGATTTGATGATACAGCCTTGATTGCATGTATCCAAGGTCTTCCCAACAGCATGTTATAAGGTGATTTCACATCCACCATGCTCAAAGTGACCTGCGTCTCTATTTCCCCCAGCGGAATTCGCACTACAATTTCACCTTTAGGTTTTGTTAGAGATTTTCCAAATCCATGAATATGATATGTTGGACTAAGCATTTCTTCATCTTTGTATCTCATTTTCTTGAATGTGTGGTAAAACATTATATCCACATAACTTCCTGCGTCCACCAGAGTCCTATTCACATCCCACTCTTCTGTAGATCTTACTGATTTCTCTTTTCTTGTTGATACAACAGACACTGTGATCACCAATGGAGATGTATGACTTAAATTCTCTTTTGGAATTTCTGCTGTCGTAAATGTGATCTTCTATTTTTCCCAATCTTTTAACGGTGATGCCTCATCTACCATCATGATTTTATTTCCTTCAAAATCTCTCTTATGTATCCTTCCTCTAATATCTTCATGGAATTTATCTATCATCATTTTTGTTATTACATCACACTCCAACTTCTTTTGATTATCTTTGATTTCAATCATCTTTTCTTCACCAAATTTCTTAATACTCTTCTAATTCTTGAATAATTTCTTTTTTTTACTTAACTTTTACTTTGATTTTCAACTCTTCAGTCCCTGTTTCTAGCGCCAAAATGTAGTTGCAGGAATTCCCACACTACACCCTATTCAAGAACTTACTAACATCTATGACATAATTTGAAGATTGAGGACACTTTTTATTAATTTGATCTTAAGGAATTACAGAAAACAAGAACACAGAACACTTGATAAAGATTTTCTCTCTCCTAAAACTTTCCTAACACTCAAAAATTCATTAGCCTCTCTGGAACTATTTATCTCCTTTATATAGGTATATACATAGTGGATTACAGCTCATTTACAGCTAAGATTCCCTTCAATTTCGGATCTGAGTTCTTGCGGTAAATCACAGTAAGCACCGCATTTAACTTTCGCAGGTTTTATTGATATATCGCAGACATGTCACACTTTCTTCGTGTTTCTATCGTTTTCAGTTATTACGTCATTGTTCAAGTCATCTTTGGATGTGTCGCAAAATATTACTGATGTATCGCAGAGTAGTCGTTTATTATCGATGTATCGTAGAACAATCATTTATTTCTCAAGAATATTGTTGTGACAATATTCTGATCCTACAGTGCTCCTGAAATAGTGTTGCGAATAGTATCGCAAATAGTGCTGTGAATAGTACTGCGAGCTGATGAATAGTTCTGCGAGCTGATGAATAGTTCTGCGAGATTTCAGATAATCCTCTTGAGAAACTCTGAATAATATTTCTGAGAAATTTTGAATAGTATTTCTAAGATATTCTAAATAGTACTTGATATCTTTCTTGCGATGAGCAAATCTTTCCTGCATTCTTAAAAGAAAATAGTTAATGTTTGAGATTATTCTATTAGTCTTATTTTTCCTTCCTAGTTAAAGGTCTTATTTTGCCAATTTTTCTTTTTGCGACAAAATCGCAGGACGTCTTTACATTTGCATGTATTGACCCATTGATCTTGCCTTACCATTATTCCTTGATTGTATTGCGACAATATGACAAGTCTAAGTTCCCTCGCGAGATCAAAGCCTCGTGATATTGCCGTCTTACGATGAAATCGCAGGACGTCTTTACATTTTCATGTAAAAACCCATTAATCTCATCTTAACTTTTTCTCTTGTGGCCTGTTGCCTCTGTATAATTTTCGTCACGTGACAATATGACAGGCCTAAATATTCTTGCGATCATAAATCCCCATGACATTGCCGTATTAAGACACTTATCATCTCCCTAATGGAGGGTGCTTCCCTTATCTCCCCCCTGGTTGCCCCTTCAAGGAGGGAACATCGGCCATACAAGACTAGCTCCCCCCATCTACCAACAACCAGTTTTTTCCGTAGGCTCTTATCCTTTATGCCTATATGGCTTATAGTTACAAGACTGCACCCTAAGTGGGGTTTTCTTCAGGCCAAGTGCATCATAGCAAAGACTTACCAAGGATGGCCAGGGTAGGTTCGTCCTTCCCGGGCACCCTTGGCTCAACCGTGTACCTCGGCGCCTTAGTCATACTCTGCACTTCTTAGAAGAGATCCTCGGTCGTCCAACCAGGGTATAACCTTATAAAGATGGAAATCCAAGATCTCTCTCCCGGATAGGTTTTCTTTAACCCCAACATCTGCATGACTCAGGTTCCATCAGCGGTATAACCTTATCGCTGAATCATGTCAAGAGATACCCCCTTATATGACGCACTATTAGGTCTTACATTTGCCTCTTGCGAAATTTTATTCGTGAACTAGGGTGCACGCCATAAATGTTCGTCCCATTCTTATGTCTCTGCGAAATTCTATTCGCCTTTCTTGCGATGATGCTCGCGTTTCTTCATTCTTTCATTTCTGTCAATTTCTTCTTTCATTTCACATAATCATATTCGAAGTAAATATTCTTTAAAATCTTTTGAAATCTTAGAAATATTCTTTGAAGTCTTGCGATTGTATCGCGTTGTTAAATCAAAAATCTTTTTCTGTAAAAGAAATATTCTAGAGAAATCTGTGAAATCTTGCGATTGTATCGCTCTTTGTAAATCTTAAATTTTGAAAATTTTAGAATTTTTTGCGATAATTTCGTTTTCTGTAATCTTGGAAATCTTTGAAAATTTTGGAGATCTAAAAAAAAAATTCTACTTAGATTTTATGTGATTTTCTGTTTCTTCCATCTCTCGCGAAGTATTTGATTTGCTTGTGAATTGAGAAGAAATGAGAAATGAGCTCTTGACATGTCTCTTGCATATTCTCGCAACATACCAAATGTGCTAACCCTCTCTTGCGAAATTTGTCTGCGAAGTAATCTCCCATTTTCTTCTTATTATTTTCTTTAATCATGGCCATATGTGTGTCATGTTTGCCGCAATATGAGAAAACATTGTAGCTTTACTCAATTTCTTCGTTGTACTTCCACTTCATTTCTTCACAGAAGCTTTTCAACTGTATTTACTCTTTACAGGAACTTGCCTTCGTCTTTATCTAATTTTTTGTCTTCGCTATATAAATATTATCTTCGCAAATATTGACTGATGTGACCTTATTTTTTGTTGATGAAGTAGACTTTTCTAGCCCTTGTTTTTACAATAATCTCCCAAAAAAGATCACCAACTCTTTAAATCTCTTTAATTGATGAACTGGGCTTCTGTATTGTGAGAATAAGTAAAGTTAACAAACTGGGCTTTCACAGAATAGGAAATCTATTTTTTAATTTCCTGTTTAATAAGAAATCTTTTTGATTTCATGTTCATTTCCTGTTGGCTAGGACGAACTGGGCTCTCGCAGAATAAATAAGGTTTCTTCGGTTTATGATCTTTCTTTTTGAACATCTTATCATCTTACTCCTATACAAAGTAATAGTTGCAACAAGTTGTTCTTCGTACCTTCTTTGTTTCTGCGATTTTCTTCCTTGCTGCTAAACTACTTCGCAGGAACAAACAGTTTCATTTGCTGCTACCATTTTGTGTTGGGAAAGTTTAGTCATCCATCGCAGGTAAAACTGAATGATCGTTATCTCTGTCATCGCAGGTGCATGCTGAAATGACTTATTCTTCACATATCGCAGCTTCTTTGGTATCTGCTCGTCAATCCTTAATTGTTTGCCTGAGATCATCATCTTAATATTTGACTGTTAGATGTTTAACTTTAGATGCTTGATGAAATTTTTAAATTGCGAAATTTTGGAAAAATAATTTAGAGATGAGAGGGTGAGAATACTTCCCTCTCGATTGTGTTTCTCATTGCCATTGAACCTTTGTTGATTTGGGAGAGATTTTCACTGCTCGCAGCTTTTACGGTCATCATGGGTTGGTGTACTTAGTAGCTTCTTCTTTCTTTTCCTTTGTTGGATTTGGGGACGAACAGAACTTTACTTCATATTTCATTTTATTTTTTCTCGCGGTTGCATCTTGCTAGATTGGCTGTCTTCTTTTATAAGTTGTCCTTATTCACTCTTTGGCATTGTTACTCGTAGCTCTTGAACTGCACAAGTAGAATAGCTGCATTCTAACAAAGATGGGTGTGTCTTTCTTTGTGTGATTATGGTTGTTACGAGTTGTATCAATCCCCTCTAGTTTCTGATGCTGTATTCTCCCAACATAGATTAAGTTGATGAAAGAGACCATTGGAGCTTTGAATTCGTTCTTGAATTGGTCTGGGATTTGCTGACGATTCTTGATGATTTCTTTCATCTGCAAAACTTTTTCTCCTGCTAACTTATTTACCTACCAGTTTCTCCATGTTATCTGGTACATCCCTGCTACTTATTATCAAAATGAAAATGAAGATCAAAATATCTTTGTGGTAAATGCATTTTTTATTGGTGAGGTTTCTGCATACTGTTTTGCTTTAGACCCCTGGATGTAGTGACGTTGTTGTTTACTCTTTTTATTGGTGACGTGGTTGTGGGAACCTGTCCACCATTTCTTTCTTTTTTTTCTTCTTTATGTCCGTCCTTAATCTCTACCTTTCTTTGCTTATGATCATTCCATTTGTTTTAGTCGACATGCAACGATGCCCAATGATGCAACTGACGAATGATGGGGCTTTGTCTTTTTGAAATCACACGAGTTTTTCATCATCGCAAACTGGATTGCTTTGGGTTTGCACGAACTGAACTGTACGTTGTGTCCCCTTAGTGGTGATGAAACTTTATTTTCACTAGACTTGGTTATTTATTCTTCGTTCCTTATGGCTTCACCGAAGCAGAGATGAAAGTCCTGATACTCATGACCATAATATTTTAATCTAGTAACTTTGGTTATCATTTTCTTTTCTTTTTTCACTGAGATATTCTTTCGCAATTTCCATTTCTCCAATGACCATGGGTTGGTGATGAAAACCGCTGGAAATATTGATTAATGTGATCTGTTCGCGCTCTCGAGGTTTGATGATCGCTCATGAGTTTGTAGATAATTCTTCTTACTGCTCTTTCCTGGAAAATAATTGCAGGTTTATCTTTTCCCTAGCTTTGGCTCTTCATGTGAGTTGTCGATGAAAATGGTTGGGGATGTTGATTAACGATGATCTTTTGGCCCTGTAATATTGCCTTCCTCCATCTACAATGACCCTTTGCACTTCCTGTCATTATTTTTTTTCCTGCAAAAATTAAACTCCAATTTTCATCGTGCTGCTGTTGAGTCCCTTTGAACTGCACGTAATTTCTTTGATTTTCTTCTTCGTCTGTGACTAATTTTATGCTCCTGCGAAGTTTAGATATGAATTTCTGCTGCGAATTACTGGTTGATGTAGCATAGAAACTTTCTATCATCATCACGCCTTTCTTTTACAAACTTTGCTTCACGGACTTTACTGTTCTCCATTTGGCTACTATAACTTCGCAGAGTTAGTTATCTCTCCATTCACTATTTGCTCCGGAGAAGTGATCAAGTCATTCATTCATTGATGTGTTATTCAAAAGAATAGTTATGAAGTTTGAGTACTCCCTTTTAGTTAATGCGTGTTGTTGTATTCTTATTTTCCATGTTCTCATCCCTGGGTTGTTTAAGAAGTTGGATCGTCTTTGGCATTTGACCTTATTCCTTGTTTGTTGGGTATGTTGGCTAAGTAGCATGATGTGGAAGTCTTTTCATAATGCTGGTTGGCACCTGTCAGTAAACTTTGCAACATTTCTTCGCAGGTTAGATTAAATTTTCAAGAAAAATGCACTTCGCAAGAATTGTTATCTCCGCATGATCTCTTCTTTGCTCTTCCTCGTAAGAAAAATGCATTTCTTTGCTCCTTCGCAAGAATTTTTATTTTGCCGATAGAAGAGCCTGCATCTCTACTCTATTGTTCGTGACATAAATCCTCTGCACATGTTGTATATTTGTCGTCTTATTTTTTCCTTGTAAAAGTACATTACGTTCTTCGTTCTTTCTGTCCATTGAGTTGTCTTCTCCTAAGTTGCTCTTGGCGAGTAATGAATTTATTTTCTTCTTTGCGATAATATCGCAAGTTCACTTCTAGTTTTGAGAAGCTTTTCGATCGTTTTATGTTTTCTTTTGGACTTCCTTTGTCACCATCCAATTACCTACCAACTATTCTTGTTGCTCTTGTTGCTCGCTGGTTACCTCACAAGTCACTTCATACTTAACAGCTAGGTGTTCGCAAAATTATTCATCCATAAATCGTTGCAAGTAAACAGTCAGTTTGGTAAGCAATTCTACAAGGTTTGAAGATGAGTTTGTCATTCAGAGAACCAAATCTATAAGGGAGGCTCGTTTGATGTTATTCTTAAAAAGTTTAAAACCCAATCTACTAAAAATTATGTCACTTGACGTTTTGAAAATCCACTGGATCGATTTGTAATGAAAAATTTAGTAGGTTCAAAACTGTAATCAAAACTTTTTTTTTTTTTAAAGGTTGGTTAAAATCTATATAAAAGTTCTCCGAAAATTTTATTTGTAAACCAACAGATATGAGAATTTGAAAAGAAAGTTAAAGAAATAAGAAGGAAATTTGTCCTTTTGGAGTAATTGATGATGTAGTTTCATTTTAATTTCATTCTGCCCCTATTTCTTCGTCTTTGGTCTTAATGTAGCTTTAACATCTCTCTTCATTTCTCTGTATTGAAGATGACGTTTGTTGCCGAAGATAATTGAATTCATCATTACCAGTAGGTAATTTCTTTGAATCTTCTTCAATATAAAAATAATAGGTCCCTGTTTCTAGCGCCAAAATGTAGTTGCAGGAAATCCTACAACATACCCCTTATCATATCTTGATATTAATTTATATATCTACATATAAAAATGGTAGTAAAATTTCTAAAATTATAAACGGACACCAAGATTTTTTACATGGTTCGATCAATTTGATCTACATCCATGATTCTTCACTATAATTGTTTAAGTTTACATTTGATTTACATTAATAATCTCCATTAATGGAGTTCTAAATTTAGTTTTGGGGAAGAAGATGATAAAGAAAAATACATTCTCTCTCCTAAAATCTCTCTGCAAAAATATCTCTCTCTTCTAAAATTGTCCCTCCCTCTTTTCTCTATCCTACTCTTATCTTTATATAGGTGTTTACATAAAGGATGACAGCTTATACTTCCTCTATTTTAGGATCTCTTGCTATGATTCTCAGGACCCTGCTATGTGCTCGCAGGATTTCTCTACAACTAAAAAATCTTCACATCTTTCTCGTGTTTTATGCTATCGTTGTCTATTACGTCATTCTTTGAATCATTATTTAAGTAACTTTATGACGCTCGCAAAGTGTCGTTGAAGAACTCGCGGCAATGCTCGCAGAAATGTTGTTAATCTCGCAAGAATAATGTCGTAGCAATATTCTGGTCCTACATATACGATGTCAAAAGTTATCTCTTTTATATGTCGATATCCAAGTATTGATACAAGATCGATGAACTTTTGACAAACAAAAGTTAAGCATGTTATGTCAATTCATTGATGGAAGATAGGTTAAAATCTTTACAAGGATTATGTCTATTGTATGTCATTGTGCAAATAGTGATGGGAAATAGAATGAATCCTTGTCCATGCCGCAGTATTGATCTTTCCATGATCCATATTTTATGTGTACTGCAATGCTCATAAGTTTTCTTGTGTTGAGCATTAAACGATTGAGTTAATCATTCCTTTATGGTTAACATAGTCATAGCTCCGTAAGTTCTCTTATGTCTAGCATGTTCAATTAAATTGATCATTGTTGTGTTTAATTTGATTGAGTATTCCGATTAAATTGAACATGGGTTTTCTTGTGATTAGTTTAATTGAGAATTTTGGATATAGAAAATCATCTCTATTATGGTTTTCGGTGTCCAATAAAATCCTTTTTTTTCGTAAAAGTTAGGTAGCTATTTTTGTTCTCTTGGGAATGACATCAAATGGGGGAGAGTTCTTTTGAACTTGCACTTAATTTCCATATTTTTGTGGGGAGTGCGGCTGTAGAATTTTTAGGGATTATCTTGTATCTTTATAAACTCCTTGATGAATGAATTTAGCTTCGGCTTTATGATTGTAGGACCAGAATATCTCCATGATATTACTCTTGCGAGATTAACAACACTTCTGCGAACATCACCGCGAGTTCTTCAACAACACTTCATGAGTGTCACAAAATGATTTGAAGAATGATGTAATAGCTGACGAGTGAAGAAACACGGGAATAGTGTGATTATCCTGCGATGGTTACAACGCTTGCGAGAATGGACATTATAACTACTGCGATAATATCGCGAGTTAGATCCGAAATTAAAGGACAACTTAGCTGTTATCCACTATGTAACTATCCTATATAAAGTGACCCATTAGATTTAGAAAGGGATGATGTATTTTTGAGCCCTGAGAAAGTCTTGAGGAGAGAGAAAATTCAAGAGAGACGTTGTATTCTTGATTTCTTCCAGTTCTTGTAAACATTTCTGAGAATCAAATGATAAAGTGTTGTTTTTAATCTTCAATTATGTGTTAAATACTGTGAATTCTTATCAAGGGTGTAGTGTAGGATTTACCGCAACTACATTTTGGCGCCCGAAACAGGGATGAATTGATGATTATTTGAAGAAAAAGATAAAAAATGACATTGTGATTGGAAGGAATTTGGAATAATTATTGAAAGATCTTACGCAACATCCAACAGATTACTAAGATTAATGTCTAGAAGAAGAAGAAATGCATCAGAACCACCATCAACCGTAAGGAGGAGTAAAAGACTTGCAGGTGGAGAAACAAATGAAATGGGAGAATCTTCAAGGATAATAACAAGGAATGAAGGAGAAAATCAAATTCAACATCCGAATCAACAAACACCAATACAAGATAGAGTTGTGGATTACGACAGAGTGAGTGTGTATACTTGGCGATCAGATTCTATGGAAGAAGCAGAAGATCGACAATTAAGAAATGAAAGAAGAGAAGAAAGAAACCGAGAAGTAAATGAAGGATTAATACATGGAGATGATGGAAATGAAACAGTAGAGGTTTTAAGACAAAGAATACAAGAGGAAAGGATGTTAGAGGCGGAAGAACGTGCGAATCTAACAAGACAAAATCACGAGTTAAGAATGGAGAATTTGAGATTACAAAGTAGGAGATCAGGAAGTACTGCTAGATCAAGTTCAAGATCATTTAGAGAAGAACAAGGTGAAAATCACCTATGAGAAATGTTGGAGCAAATATCCGAGAGGAAATGAAAAATCCAAATGAAGAACAACATCATGGAGAAGAAGAGATGATTGATGATCGCTACGTTCCACACGGTAAAAATGTGAATGATAGACATGATAATAGAAATCAAGAACGTGGAAATAACCAAGATGGTGAAGAAAATCGAGAAGAAGGTAGACGAATATTACATGGGCGAGAAATCCAAAGAAATCAAAGAATCATTGAGGACGAAATTGAGAGGCATTATGTTGAACAAGCACGTCTAGCTTGCGAGAGGGAAAGATTAAGAGCAGAAGTGGAAGAACGAGAGTTTCGAGAATAAATACGATAGAATAATCATGATAATCGAGAAAGGAGACGCACACAAAATCTCCATAGCAATAATATCAATGAGGAATATGATAGAATACAAAGGAGAATAGAAAGACAGCGAAGAGAAACGATGAGAAATGAAGAAACTCGCAGAGAAGAAATTAGAAGGCATAATCAATTGCGAATTCAAGAAGGAGGTGAAGAGGAAAATCACAGAAGAAGGCAAAATGAAGATGCAGATGAAGATACACGAAATCTCGCAAGACAAGAAATACATGAACGCAGAAGAAGAGAGGTTGCATTGAAAAGACCAATTGAGCAAAACTCAGCTGGGAATGAACAAATTTTAAGAGAATTAGAAGAAATGAGGGGAATGTTGAATAAAAGAAGAGAAGGAGGCAAAAGGCAACTTGATAAAGCCATTGAAGAAGCTGCGAAAACTCCATTCACTCAAGAAGTACAATTCGGAGGAATCCCTCCAAAAATGTAATTTACCAGCATTAACCAGTATCTTCGATGGGACTACCTATGCTGTTCAACATGTCAAGGCTTATGTTAGGTGTATACTACAATGGGAAAACCATGATGCTGTGTTATGCAAATAATTTGCATCTAGTTTAACTGGCGAGGCGTTAAAATGGTTCGAAAGCTTACCTAAAAATACAATAACCTCTTTCGACCATTTGCAAGCTACATTTCTGGGAGCATATATAAGCAACAATTCTTCGCGGCCCGGTGTTGAAGATGTGTTTGGGTTAAAACAGAGGACTGGCGAGAGTCTGAAACACCTAACCATAAGATGGAAGACAACGTGCAGTAAAATGGCAGGAAGATTGGATGAGAGATACCTCATTTTATCTTTCATTAATGCAATGTTCACAACCAATCTGTTGTACATACAAATTTTCAGAATCAAAAATACCATCACAATGACTGAGCTAAGAGAACTACAAGAAGAATACATTTCTTTGAGGAGAAACAAAATGAGATGGAATCATATCCAGTCGCAAACACTAGCTCAATAGCAGCAAACGGGAGTTTACTTCCTAAAATGATTAACAATGTGGCGAGCACCTCACAGCCACATCAAGAGAAAGTGGTTATTGAAAACCAGCAGAAGTTAGTATCCATGGGAAGTCGAGATCAAGAGGAGTATGAAAGAGAAAGGAATTATTACAATCGCGGCGTAAATAATAAAATTCAAAGACTTGATTAGCCGCAAGAGACTTATGGCGGTCAGAGGCAAAATAATTTTAGAGGGCAAGGGAATCAAAGAATAATATGGGAAGAAATTAAGATGCCACCCTTGAATGCTAGCATAGAAAAAATTTGGGAGGCTATTATTCTGATGGAAAATATACCATCACCCTGGAATATGGGAAAAGAGCCACATCAAAATAATCGAAATCAAGAATTTTGTCCTTATCATCATTTTCATGGACATTTAATAAACAATTGCAGGAATGTAAAAAGAATAATTTTGAGGATGATTGATCAGGAAAAGTTAAATCATTTTCTAATAGGACATCCGCAATCTCAGCAGTTACTACCAGCACCAGATATTCGCAGAGTGAATACTGTAAAAGGAGCAGAAACATTTGTGATAGAGGTTGGAGCCAAGGCGAAGAATTTGTTCTGTAATTCCATCGTACATTCATACAAAACTATTGAGGATTTCCAAGACAATGTTCTAAGAAGAGTCTTCGCGAGAGACGCAGATGGAAGAGAGATAATGAATATTTCGAGAGTCTCGCCATTAGAGGAGTTTCAAGAGCAAACTATTTATTTCACTGTGCAAGAAGTACCAGAGCCTGGCGAGATGCATGACAACCCACTGGTGGTAAGGTTAGAAATAAATCCAAAATAAATAGAAGATGAAGATGAAGAAAATGATGATGGTGAAATTGAGGATTCCTGGGCCATTAACAGAGTTCTAATAGATATTGGAAGTTCAGTTGATATCTTATTTTATCATACTTACAGAACCATGGGTGGAAAAGACAAGGATTTGATACCATCAACCTATAAGATCTATGGTTTCAACGGCACTGCCAACAAGCCCAAAGGGGAAATTACAATGCGAATTCCATTAAAGGGGTTATCTTCTAAGATTCTATTTTGCGTTGTGGATATTGAATCACCTTATAATGCCCTGATTGGCCGACCTTGGCTACATGGGATATTAGGTGTGGCTTTAACCTTCCACCAATGTATTAAATTTCCTCATCCTAATGGTGTTGGAGTAATAAAGGAAGACTGGGCTGATGGGAATAAATGTTATGAAATTGATATGCAATCTTGCGAGGAAAGGGCAACAAATAACATAAACTGTAAACGGAACATCAAGCAAAAAAAAGAGGTGATAAGCTGATGGTTGATACAATAGAGCGGCGAGAGGATATAATACTACGAAATCAACATAAGTTGGAAACTGTAGGTGGCGAGCATCTCGCAGATGGAGAGAAAACAACAAAACACAAAAAAAGGGGAGAAGCAGAAGGTAGTAAGTAGAAAGGTAAAATGATGAAATTTAAGAAGTTTATGAATGATTTGTTGAAGAAAATATTTCAAAAAGATATTTTGTTTGAATGAAAGAAATGAAATTAAAAAATTATACAAGAGTTGAAATGCAAATAAAGAGAAGATCAAAGAAAAGAAATTTCATCAGAATTGCAATATTCGCAAAAAACGCGAATAAAATTTCGCAGAGACATAAGAATGGGACGAACCTATATGGCGTACACCCTAGTTCACGGATACAATTTCGCAAGAGGAAAATGTAAGACCTAAAGTGCGTCATATAAGGGGGTATCTCTTTGCGTGACTTAGGGATAAGGTTATACCGCTGCTGGAACCTGAGTCATGAAGATGTTGGGGTTAGAGAAAACCTATCCGGGGGAGGTACCTTGGATTTCCAACTGTATAAGGTTATACCCTGGTTGGACGATCTAGGATCTCTTCTAAGGAGTGCAGAGTATGACTAAGGCGCCGAGGTACACGGTTGAGCCAAGGGTGCCCGGGTCGTACGAAACTACCCTGGTCATTCTTTGCAAGTCTTGGCTATGATGCACTCGGCCCGAATAAAACCCCACTTAGGGTGCAGTCTTGTAACTATAAGCCATATAGGCATAAAGGACAAGAGGTTGTGAAAACAACTGGTTGTTGTTAAGACCGGATGGGAGAAGCTAATCTTGTATGGCCGATATGCCCTCCTTGAAGGGGCAACCAGGGGGGAGTAAGGGCGGCACCCTACATTAGGGAGATGATAAGTGTCTTAAGACGGCAATGTCATGGGGCTTTATGTTCGCAAGAACATTTAGGCTTGTCATTTTGTCGCGTGACAAATACAAAGGTAGTAAGCCATAAGAAAAAGTTAAGATGAGATCAATGGGTTTTTACATGAAAGTGTAAAGACTTCCTGTGATTTCATCGCAAGATGACAATGTCATGGGGCTTTGTTCTCGCAAGGAACTTATGCCAGTCATATTGTCGCAGACATTTGACAAAATATGGATAAGGCAAGATCAATGGGTCTTTACATGCGAATGTAAGGATGTCCTGCGATTTTGTCGCAGAAAGAAACGTGGCAAAATAAGACCTTTAATTAGGAAGGCAAACTAAGACCACAAGAGATTAACACATGACTGCGAGATTATGGTTGCGATATTTACACAATTTTATTAAGAATCTAATTTTCTCAATCTTTTATATTGCAGACGAATAATAGAGGCAGGTATGGGAATAAACAGAACGATAATGTTGTTATTCATCTTTATATAACAGATTTACGCACAGATAGCTAAAAACTTATAAATATATTACTTAACCATATTGCACAAAATAAATTGTTTTTTAATATATGCAGGAAGAGATAAGAAGAAATTCATACACTAGAGAACATTAGAAGCTGGAGAAATTCGCAAAGAAGTATACTACAAAGAGAAAAGGATAAGTGTACAGATATTACAGGGAAGAATATAAGAAATCTAATTAGATCCATCGTTGTCTTCGCCGGATTTCTTATCTTCATCTCCACCACCTTCATCATGACCTTCATCTTCTTCAGAATCTTCAGCTTCGCTATCATAAATGACAAGATCAGGGACATTTTGTGGAACTTCATGCAAAATGTCAGGATACTCATAATGAGGAATTTGATGATCATTGCAGACCAATTTAATGGAGTCATTACGAACACCAACAAGAGTGTTACTAAAATTCCTTCTCATAATTTCTAATTGTTCCTTCAGTCTAGAATACTTTTTGTTGCGAGAAGCTAGAGTTTTTACGAGCACTCCCTTATCATCTTCAAGTTCTTCAACTCTTACAGAGTATCTCTTTTCAACTCATGCGAATACAGAATAGCAAATCATAAATTTAGTAGCAAACTATAAAAGACGAAAGACCAGTGAGAATGAATAATTAGCAACCTTCTCTTTCAGAAATCATGTCTCTAATCAAGGCTGCTTGTTCAATATGAAGACTAACACCTACACCTAGATTATTTCTAGCATTATCAAGAACTTTCGCAGCCCAAGCAAATTCTTCATCATTGCTAATAAGAAGACAAAAGCGAACTTGGTTCTCTCTCGCAAGAAGATCTCTATTTTCGCCGATAAGTCTATCCCTCTCAATTTTAACATCAGTGAGAATTTGATGGAAATCTGCTAGGGCTTGAGCACCATTTTTAGCAATAAGATCTTTCTCATCAATAAGATCAATATTCTTACTTCTCTATCTATTAGTTTCTTCTTTCGAATCAAGATAAAGACGCTTAAACTTATTGGTTAAGCCCAAGTTTAATTTGTGCTCAATTTTTAAGAGATGAAGTTTGGATTTAAGTTCATCTATGGAAAGAGATCTAATTTGATCATCTAAGAAACTACTTAAAGAGCTATTAAGACGAGCAAGAAGGGTATCCTCATCTACAGGATCAGGGAAAGATCAGAGGAATGTAGCCTCATCAGTAAGGTCATAAATATCTGCAAAAATGGTTACTTGAATGAGCAAAAATAAGGCAAAAGAGTTAAAAGAAAAGAAGGAAAAGTTTATACCATAGAGTTGCTGATTAGCCTTTTTAAAATCAGAAATCTTTTGTTTATCACTCGAAGCATCAATTTCTAATTGCTTATTCTTCTTGCGAAGCTCAGCAACCTCAGCTTCTAATTCTCCTTTACTCTTGCGAAGATCAATAGCTTCGGATTCCAACTTTTCCTTTTGCTTGCGAAGATCTACAGATTTAGACTTTAAATTTTCATTTTTGTTACGAAGGTCAGTACGTCTTTTCTCCAAATCTGAGGCAGCAATGAAAGAAGCTCTTCCAGCCTGCGAAGAAATGTAAAAATTGTTAAGACAAATATAGTTCGAAATTTAAGGTATAAGGAAGAGTCAAAGAAGTGAGAACATACCAGAATACCGAGTGAATTCAAAAGACTGGGAGTCATCGATATTGAGATTCCCTGGAAAGAATCATTTTCAACCAATAGGGAAGCATCGCAAACCTTTGTGAGAGCTTGATATACTTCATTAATAGCTTCATCTCCATAATCATTTGGAATACCATGCGTGACATCGCCAAAAATCTTAGATAATTGGGTCATATGAGATTCAGGAGAAGAGGAATCCTTCATAGGAAAGATCTCATTATTATCTTCGTCTTCATCATCATCAGCATCATCATCGTTACTCGGATTTTCTTCGTTAGGTTGAGGAGTTGAAGAAGAAGAGAATTGGGTTTTTCTTTTCTTTAAGGGAGGAGCACCAGATTTCTCTCTGCAAGGAGCAGTATACTTCTCTTCGAGAGGGGGCAGTAGATTTCCCCTTGCGACCAACTGTGGATTTATCTTTAGTTTTCGCAGGCTTCACAAGCTCTCTTTCTTCAATTTCCTGAGAACACAGATAAAGATAAGAAATAGAGGCAACAATATATTGTAAAAAGTTATAAAGAAATATTTCTTACTTCATCTGTGAGAGATTTGAGAGCTAAGTAAGTAGCAGGTTTCCCTAGCCTATCGTAGCTGGCTTTCAACCTTTCAATCTGATAAAAAGGAAATAGTCAGCGAGAATCTAAAGACATGAAGAAAATAATAATGGTAATTTATTATGCAAAAAATTAAGAAAAACATACTTCTTTATTTCTGTCAGGCCAGTTGAATATCCACGGCTGGTATTCCGTGAGATTCGCAGGTAAAGCATGGGTACCAGAGATATATGGACCCTCTAGACATAATGGAAAAATGAACCATTTGTCATCATTGTAATGGCGAGGGCCTTGATTATTACCCGTATGTCAATCGATATCTAACATAAGAGCTTCATCTTCAGCGATGTTATCTTTATTTTGTAAGCGGACACCCCAGCAAGTGTTATCCTTTCTACAAGGGATTATATCGTAATTTGCGAAGAAGTTCTCCACAGTATACTTCGCGGAAACAATTGGAACATCTTTAAATTTAGGTTTCTTCGCAGCATCAGGGTAGCGATATTTTTTACCAACACAGCGAGTAGCATACTCAAGTATTAAGCGAATACAATCCCCACTTTATTGATATACTTCCCGCAAGAACTTCTCGTGAGAGAGTATCGCATAGAATAAAGGAAGTTCATGGTCGTAGAGAGGAATGGGAAGACCAGCGTCAAGTTGGCCTAGCGAGACTATGATTTTCTCATGATTACATGGAAAATCAGAAAATAATGGAACAGAAAGTTCAGATTTAGGGTTTTGATTGGGAATGGTGGATAAAGTAAAACCTTTGTCTTGAAATTATTTTTGGATCTTCTCGAAAGCGATCATATATTTATGACCAGCTGCAACCATTTTAGTATGGGAATGAAGAACTGAAAGAGTTATAACAGTAGCAGATCCGGAATTTACGAAAGAACAGTAAAATTGCTGAGAGGAGAAAGAAGAAAGTAAAAAGAGGGAAATAAAAGAATGAAAGAAGTATTTATAGAAGAAGAAAGTTCTCGAGAAGATGAATGTATTTAATGCGAGGAGAAGACGTGAACGATAGGAATACAGCGGTTAAAAGGGACGTGTCAGAAGTTGAATGGAAGAGAAGACACATGTAATAAATCTGGCAATAGATGCAGAAATGTGTCAGAACAGTAAAAAGTGAAGAGAGGAACAGCTGCGGCATTTTGATTCTCATGATCTTTCCCCCCTCGCAAAAAAGACATGAGAAGAGGCAAGATGTAGGACCAGAATATCGTCATGATATTACTCTTGCGAGATTAACAACACTTCTGCGAACATCACCGCGAGTTCTTCAATAATACTTCGCGAGTGTCACAGAATGATTTGAAGAATGACGTAATAGCAGACGAGTGAAGAAACACAGGAATGGTGTGATTATCCTGCGATGGTTATAATGCTTGCGAGAATGGACATTATAACTACTAAGATAATATCGCGAGTTAGATCCGAAATTAAAGGACAACTTAGCTGTCATCCACTATGTAACTATCCTATATAAAGAGACCCAGTAGATTTAGAAAGGGATGATGTATTTTTGAGTCTTGAGGAGAGAGAAAATTCAAGAGAGCGGTTGTATTCTTGATTTCTTCCATTTCTTGTAAACATTTCTGAGAATCAAATGATAAAGTGTTGTTTTTAATCTTCAATTATGTGTTAAATACTGTGAATTCTTATCAAGGGTGTAGTGTAGGATTTCCTGCAACTACAATGATTGCATATAAACAGGTTGATATGTCCTTTTCTTTGGTCTTGAAGCATCTCCGTGAAAATTTCATTAGGATCTCGTTTTCATACCTTTGCCAATTTTATTGACAACAAGAAGGAGAATTAATATGTAGTTCACACTACAAATATATATGGTTTTCGGATCACTATGTAAAGGGGAGAGGTTTTCGTGTTGAGACGAAAGTATTGACTAAGGGGGAGTCAATGACATAATTGGGGGGTGGCTTGGGGGTGCTCCAGCCACCCCAAAAATTCTAAATACAACCCATTTTTTATTTTTTCCAAGGCAAATATTTTAGGAAAATTTTTTAGCCCACCCTAAAATTTGATTTTTAGCCTAATATATTTGATTTAGCCCACCTAGATTTTCAATCCTGCTTCCGTCGTTGGGGGGAGTGATACATATCACCATAGTATTTTTGTCGAAGTTGTGATATAAGAACTTTGATGCTAAGTAATAATACTATGACATTGTATAACAATGATCGAGAGCTTTTTTTTATCTCATTGTTATGGCTACGGGACTTCAACAACTATTATGCAGAATTGAACATCTATGGACTCATGCGAGTACTTGGAAAAGATGAAGATTTCGAGTAATATTGAAGCACCAAGGAGATCAAGCATGTGGACGAGAAGCTACAAAGTTTTATCTATTTTGTAATCCATATGTATTGATAGTTTTGTCACTAAAATTGACAAAGGGGGAGATTGTTAGAGCATTGCTCGGTCGAACTCGCATGCGTTGCTATCTCAAGCATGTTTGTCAATATTAGTGATCAAAACTATACATCTTGATTTCTAGTTTACTTAAGACTAAGTCTCGGTCAAGGATAGTTAAGTATAGTTGAACTCCTGACTCCATGACGATTATCTAACGAAGACGAAGAACTACTCAAGGAACCAATGGAACTTCATCCGACCAAAAAGGTATGTGGAGACTTGAACTTATCTAGCACTCAAAAGTCTATCTATCTCCTACTCTTGAGACAACAGTCATATAAGTATGATAGTTTTCATACATACACATTTGCTATTTCGAGCCGAGTTTACTCGCCTATCTTTTTCTCGAAATATGTGTTGGTAAGCTTTTGCTTTAACCACATTTCATCTTTATCCGTGACGAAAGTCATGATGACGTTTTAATGTTGAAAATAGCTTTGATGACGGTAGTCGATTCTTTATGTCTAACGACTATTAACATTATAGAAGAATGTTTCAATGATTGAAATGTAGAGTTGAGATTACGTAACCACCTATGTACATAAGCATATATAGTGTGTTCGCACATTAGTGTATAAGTCCATGTACCAGAAACCAAGTGCGTGCATATGTATGCATGTGGTATTAGTGAAGGAGACAGGTTGGGTACACATACCCGTACGCGTACTGGCGGAAGTTCACGTCCATGAATTTCTGCTGAGTTTGGAGTTTACGAACTTACAAACTAGTTACCTTAGGTACGTGTATCCGTACGCATACCCACAGAAGCTTTCAACTAAATTTTTTTGCTGGGTTTTCAAACCAAATTCTGGTAGCTAAGGTGTGCATACCCGTACGTGTACCCAAGTAGGTTATATTTCTCAATTCGGTTGTTCATGAACTTAAACAATAAAATAATAAGGAATATAATCTTTGCAAACCGTGGTTATATTGGTCATGAATTGATTCGAGTGAATCAAACCGATTTTGCTTCAATTGTGTCTTGTGTAGTTACATAAGATTTCCTTGCAATTGAATAACTCTTGAACTAGTTCTTATGAGTCATTTGAACTAGTTATGAGAAGATGAATACGGTTGATATGAAAGTGCTCATATGGATAACCATTGGTGAACCAACTAAATGTACATGTTTAGGTACGCTTACTCAAACCTAAATGAAATACATTTCATTTGTGTGTGTGACAAGCTAAGTTTCGATCTAACGGTTGAAATATATTAGCTTGGATAAATCAGGTTTTTCATCTAACTATGAATATTGAATGGTTTGTTACCAAGGTAACTTGGATTGCAAACCCTGATTTGAAAACTATATAAGGGAGACGTCTAGAAACTGGAGAAACTAATCCCCATACCTCTTGTGTGATACTAGTTGGTTTGCTAGAGTCGATTCTCCTTTAATCGTAGGTTTCTTCTCGAGACCCCGTCGATTAACGACGTGAACAATTCATTGGGATTGTGAAGCCAGACGAAACTACTTCTCTTGTAGTTGAGCGATCTGATCTTGCCATTTTCTATCGTACGAGTTCAATTGAATAATTGGCTTGAGATTATATCTCCGATAGGGCAAGATAAAAAGAAATCACAAACATCTTCGTCTCATCATTTGTGATTCTGCAATATCTAGTTTCACTACCATACGATTTAGACTATTGTGAGGTGATCAATAATTCTAGGTTGTTCTTCGGGAATATAAGTCCGGGTTATTGATTGGTTCATGTTCACCTTGATTTTATCAAAAGACGGAACAAAACTCGTAGGTTTATCTGTGGGAGACAGAGTTATATATTATCATAAACTTTTCTTTGTGAAACATATTTGTTTATTAAAGTCTTCGACTTTGGGTCGTCGCAACTCTTGGTTGTGGGTGAGATCAGCTAAGGGAATCAAGTGCGTAGTATCCTACTGGGATCAGAGACATAAGGAGCGCAACTGTACCTTGAATCAGTGTGATATTGATTAGGGTTCAACTACAGTCCAGACCGAAGTTAGTTTTTAGTAGGCTAGTGTCTGTAGCGTCTTAATACAATATGGTGTTCAATCTGGACTAGGTCCCGGGGGTTTTCTGCATTTGTGGTTTCCTCGTTAACAAAATTTCTGGTGTCTGTGTTATTTATATTCCGCGTTATCTTTTGTTATATAATTTAAATATCACAGGTTGTGCGTTGTATCGATCAATTGTGAAATCCAACCTTTGGTTGTTGATTGGAAATTGATTGATCCTTGGATATTGGTCTTTGGTACCATCCAAGTTTATATCTCTTGTATTTGATAAAGACTCGCAGATTTCTATTTGCTTGAGTATAGATCAAATCGAAAGATAAAGATGTTAACTCCTTGATATGCTTTTTATTAAGATTGAATCTAACTGTCTAGTTGATTCTCTTAAAAGTATATTAGGGTTAGTCCACACAGATTGCTAATCGAAATATTGGGTGAGGTTGTTAGACCCCCGATTTTTTAATTGGTATCAGAGCAGGCAAACACGTTTAAAAACCTTATCAGACTGTGTTTGTAGCGATCTGATTCCATGGACAGAGTTACTATCTATGATAAACACGTCACTAGAAATAAAGACGTTGTTTCTAATAAGTCTATTAAAGAGAAAGATCCCTTAATCTCTGTTATGGACGAACCTATAGTTCAAATGAAACAGACTAACACTGACATGTGTTATCTTGATGAATCTGACTCAGTTGCTCAAGAGGAAACAGCTAGTGAGAGTAACCTAATTCTAAATCTTGTTTTAATTCAAGCTGATAGATTCAAACAGTTGAAAAAGCATGTCAATGTTCTTCTGGGTGTAGTAAAAGACTGTGGATCCATGGAAAAGGCTTCTTATAAGGAAAAACCCGAAGTTCGATCAACTCGTATCTTACTTGAGGCAAAACTTAAAAAGGATGCTTTAGATATTGAACATCTCTTGAGTAAACTCTCCATTCAAGGATGTTCAGAAAAGTCTGCTATACCATCTACTTCTATTCAAACTGAAAGAGCCCCAGTTTCAGAAGTAATCTCATATTCTCTTCCCACTTAAACTAATGTGCAGGGGATTCACACATCAGTTGGAATAAAGAAATCTCCAGACAATAATATTAGGTCTGAAATCTCTAATCACTTCTGTGATGAGAAATTATGCTTTTTTTGTGATTCAAAAAGGCATACAGTGCAAAAGAGAAAATCCAAGTTGAAAAACAAATCGTTGTTTCAACTTCAACACACCTTAGATTTAATTCTTAAAGGTGTAACTGACATCCGTATGTCCAAACCAATTGGTTTTAACACACATCCTGTGTTCCCTACTAGGAAAGTCAGTTCCATGAGTTCCTCAAATGCACAAAAGCATAATAAACCTTTTAACAAATATTGTCGAAGAAGAACTCATGTTCTCTCTCTTGTTAAAAATGGAGATTATGATGTGAATCATGTACCAAGTGAAGAATGCAGATATGAGTAGATGGATGACAACCTAAAATTTGATTATGGTTCTACCTATTTGCAACCCCCACTTTTCCTAGTTGCCACTCTCATTAGAATTTTAAAAGTAATTCTACTTGTAATTCTACTTTTTCCTATTTACCACCTACACAAGTCAAATTAAATTTGACTACAACTATCACCACTCTTATCTTCTTCTCCATTAATCTCTTTTTTCATTAAAAAAATATTAACCATACTTGGAACTCTGTTCAATTAGTTCACTATTAAGTATACATTTATTATTTCTTTAACTCTTATCATTCAACCACAAAAGTCAATGATTTAATTAGAAAATAATCTGTGAATCATTATCATGGAAGATTCTACAATTGAAAATCTAAGGCAAAATATCCAAACCTTAAATGGATGGAATATCCAACAAGATTTGGTTAATTTAGATGAAAATATATTCATTGAAGAAGGTTTGAAGGTAAGTAACTGGTTTATTAACTGATTATTTTTATTTTTTTCACTCTTGTTTTTCTAATTTTCGTCGAACAGGTCTCCGTTTTCTAGACGACCACAAAGCACTCTAGTCGTCCAGATTGGGACGACTCTCTGATAAATCTGTTTGCTATAACTAGACGACTATGTGCTTAAGCAGGTGATCTTTTCTGGACGACTGTAGTACTTTCTTGTTGGTTCTTTTTTAGTGAATGACTTGGACTTGAATGGTCTGATTTTTCTTTTCACAGATACTTCGCAACCCATTGACCTGTCATTCCCATTTTGAATCGGCTGAAAAAATTATTTTAGATGAAGAAAAAGTGGAAGAGACAGTTTTAGATGTTGCAGGCCAACATAATGTGGAGCAACCAGCACCAATCGATGTTGTTGGCTTCGATACTACGGATGACTTTACTACAAATAAGGTAGTGTATGTCCTTTTCTGCAAGTGATATATCAGGATACAAAACAAGGTAGTTGTATATCGTTTTTTAATGGTCCGGGTTATATATGTTTTGGTTGTTGTGTGTAGATATTTGGCTCAAGAGAAGACGTTATAGAGTAGTGTCATAAGATCGGTATACAAAACAAGGTAGTTGTCGTGATTACGAAAACGGTGAATAAGAATGAGAATCAAGGTGGCAAGGGTTCGTCCATTGTATTTGGATGTGAGAAAGGTGGAAAGCATAGGAAAGGAAACACAAGCAGTGAGTCCTTCTAAATGTAGAAAAGGAACTGCCGAACTGGCACAAAAAGATGTGGATGTCCATTTAAGTTGAGGTCGAGTTGTGCTACTGCTTCAAAATGGAATTTGGTTCTCAAAGTTGGACAGCATAACCATCCTCACCCAGATGAACTTGTGGGTCATGCATTCGCTGGTAGATTAACTAAAGATGAAGAGAAATATGTTTTTTTTTCCACGAACACGGTATGCCACCAAGACAAATTTTTGTTGCTTTAAAGAAAGAATTTAAAAACAATCTTTCAACTGTGAAGACCATCGACAATTGCATACAAAAGCATAGGCAAAGTGAAGGTGCTGGAAGGACAAGGATGCAAATACTTCACAAATATCTAGATGATGCCCATTATGTGACATATAACAGGCGGAATCCTGACACAAATGAGGTAACTGATATTTTTTGGGCCAATCCCGAATCTACCATATGTGCTCAATTTTTTCCATCGATCGTCATTATTGATTGTACATATAAGACAAACAGATGGAGAATGCCTTTATTTCATGCGGCCGGTATGACATCTAAGGGGACG
Organism: Papaver bracteatum; assembly: GCA_023529315.1. Classification (NCBI taxonomy): domain Eukaryota; kingdom Viridiplantae; phylum Streptophyta; class Magnoliopsida; order Ranunculales; family Papaveraceae; genus Papaver; species Papaver bracteatum. The sequence goes on along the minus strand of JAJJWX010005086.1, from coordinate 256,057 downwards.
ACGTTCTCCGTTGCTTTCGCATTCATGAGTGCCGAGCTAACACAAAATTACGAATGGGCTTTGCAGAATTTGAGATCACTCTACTCTCCAACAAACTTACCTTCTGTTATTGTCACCGACAACGAACAGGCGTTGATCAATGGTATTGGTATTGTTTTCCCAAATGCACGAAGATTGTTATGTACATGGCATATTCAAAAGAATGTGTATTCTCATTTCCACAAGGCAACTAAAACAGAAAAAATCGCAAAAGAATTAAAAGCAAATGAGAAAAATAGCAATGGAAGTACGATTCTTAATAAGGAATTCTTAATAAGGACCTGGGAAAAGTGAATCAAGAACATGATGAAGAGGAAGAAAATCCTTCGAAAGATTTAAAAGATGATTGGAGACGTGTTGTTAGGATGAAAACAGTATCTCTATTCAAAATGGGTTTGGAGTCCTTCATATGTAAATATGAGAAGAGGTATCCTGAAGTAGTTAAATACATCTGTGACTCAGTTCTTGTGAATAGGGAATTTTTCGCATATGCATGGACTAATGAAGTAAAACATTTTCGAGTCAGAACTTCTAATCGTGTGGAAGGTGCACATAGTGTCTTAAAGTGATTCTTGGTAAATAGTCAAGGTGGGTTTATTGAGTGCTGGCAACAAATACACAAGATGCATGAATCTCAACTTGTGACTATCAAAGCTAAATTTCAACAATCTCTGACTGTCATCAAGCTAAATATGACAAAATTGCAGAACCCAAAGAAATACTATCAAAATTTGTAATATCTTTCAAAGTCTGAATCCAATAAGCCCCAATAGCGTTTTTAGTCTTGTCGGGACACAACACATACCCTATCAAGTGAAGGATGTACGTTCTCGAAGCAGCTTCTTTATCTTGGTTAGAATATGAATCGTCTATATGCATCCAGTTGTTCTTCAACCATAACAAGCTAAGTGTTTGTTTGTCGTTGCTCTCAAATTCTGCCATGACTTTATCTTCATCAATGTTCAAATACTTAGAAACTAGGTTACTTGCTTCATGACAGCCAAGTTTTCTAGGACCTTTTACTTGTACAGCTGACCCAATAATTTTTAATCCAGCAGTATTAGTAATGTTATCTAAAGTGATCGTCATTTCACCAAAAGGTAAGTGAAATGTGTTTGTTTCAGGATAAAATCTATTTATAAATCCACTACATAACACATCATCATATTTCAAATGGGCATTCTCAGCAATATGTAGTAAACCGCATCTTCCCAATAAATCTTTGAGGAAGTCACGCGATTCAAGATTCCACTTATAATGTGTTCTAGCATGATTGGGTATAGAAAGTATTCTACATGTTTTCTGCATAACAAGCATATTATGTTTCACAAATATTTAAACTAAACTAAATAAATCGATAAAATCATTGTACTTTATAACACAATTAGTTACAAAAATGCTACCTCTCCGCTCCAGATACGCGTAGCAATATGGTCTTTATAAGTGATCAATAAAGACATATTTTGAGGACATCCATATGTTTCATTTGAAAATCCATCCGTTGCCGCCGGTGAAAGCGAGATAGATGAATTAGAGGAACGTGGAACTTCTTCTTCATCTCGACATTAGGAGGAAAAGTTCTCATTGTTTTTTTATTCCTACAATCAAAAGACATAAAAATTAATAACATAACCCAAAACTTGCTACAAATAAGAATAAATATAAAATATATTACCAACCATCTTCTAAATGAATATGTACTTAATCATATTTTCCCTGTAATCATTTCGAAATGTAAATATATAAGACTGGCGTAGGAAACAGAGAAATGAGGCACAGTCTTTGGTCTAATCCAACTGAAGACACGTATTCAACTCTTTGGAACAGTCACCAAATTGTGTAAGCCTAAATTAATCTTAAAACTTTTGAAATTGTGCCCTGGATACAAGCATATTGCTCTAGATTGTATCATTTAATTTGCGTTGTGACTTAATATTGGATCTTTCTGTTTGTTTTACAGGTTTTCCATGGATAGAGTACCAATAAGAGTATTCAAGAACAAAAAATCAAATGACTTTATCCAAAATCAGAAACCAATGCACTTGTTTTCAAGTATCTGGAATGCTGATGATCGGGCAACAAGAGTTCGACTTGAGGAAAAAAAAACTACATAATTTCGATGCCAAGATTAACAGAAAAAGAAAAAGAAAAAAATCTCATTGAGGCAATTCATCAAACACTACAAATGCTAGCAGTAATTTGTCTATGAACTAGATAAAACATGCAATAACTTTTGAACACAAAATTAATCTGAATTCAAACAACTGATAAATCAAATAAATAATCGGCCGACCTTTAGGGAGGCCTTCTATAGGATCAAAAATATGCATCATGTCAGACACAACAAATGTCCCACAAAATTAAAATTAAACTTGTGGTTTTCAAAATGTCACAAAATTGAGATCAGATTGAAGATAATCTAAGAAATTGATCATAAATTTCGATACAATGTGATCAAACAACTAAACTAACAGTTCAAAATACATCAAATAATCCAGTGAATCATTATGATTTTACGAAATTGGATTTGAAAAGAAAAACAGAAAAAAAAAAATGAAGAACATGTCAAATTCGATCAAATTTTTGATCTATTTTTTTTTTTTCAATTAACATCAGTTTCTTCCTATAACAATGATTATAACTCAACCATTCTGCAAAATTCTCATTAGATGCAACGAATTTTATCAACATCAACTTCACCTGAACGTTACAAACAATTTTCAAAGTCTTCAAAATTTCATCAAATTAAGCCCCATTTCTCAATATCTTCAAGATCGTATGTAATAACGCATGATACTGTTACAAGATAGCTCAAGAATTCTGGAGAGATTTGATAACCCCACTTTATAAAACCAATTAACGTTAAACGTAATTCTTGTTTCTTAATCCTTTGGCAGAGGAAATAAAATCAATGTAATACAATTATTTTGTGGGCTTTGATTGAATTTTCTTTTCGAAAATTAGTTGATGAAACAAAAAGATGCAGTGGAGGCGGAGGTGGAGATGGAAGAGGAAGAAAGAGCCGCAACAAAATGAGAAGGTTCTCAGGTTTACGGAATCAACAAAGCAAGTATATGTACCGTATTACCCTTGGGATAAAAGAAAACTTTACTGCTGCGTATGGGTAGGATAGGGTAATAGTTATACTTCACCATTATGATTTGGGTGTATTGAATTTCAGTAATGATTTATGTACCGGGAGTTTTTCACGGGATCAAATACCGTGTGAGATAAATGGTAGGTCCACTTTCACTCATCATATCCCAATGCATGAGTCATTGAAGGACAACCCTTTGATTCTCTCACGGGATTAACCCCGGTAGAATCTGTTGTCAATGTAGCATTACTCGTTGAATTTGGGGTCGCACATAAGACTAGCAGAAAATTTTGAAAAATACAAGCTGGTTCTCTACCAGACAGACTATGTTCATTTAATTAGCACCCACCACCAACCTAGCTAACCTTTGATGTGTCTATTTAAAATGCACAGAGCCAGTGTTCGGTCGGCCCCCCACTGTTGTAGCAGTCATTTAGTCTAAAATCAATAAACAATAATCACACGGGATGGGTTTTCACCAAAAAAGAAACAAGAACATCACTGAAGCTTACTTATGTATGGAACAACACTAGCATACGATAGACTGCTATGGACTCGACAAGTACAGAGTACTAGTCAATTTTTATTTGAGGAGAAGAAACTAAGAATTTGAGATAACAATTGAATTTCAGAATCATTAATTAGGTTTAGTTTTACCTCTTTTTTGATTTTTTTCTTCCTTCAACGTTCCCTACTTTCTTTGAGGGAATCTATTTGATTTTTTCAAAAATCAGAAGAAAAAATCAAACAAGTGGTGATCGGTGGGAGAGATGGAGCAGAAGCACAGTTGACGAGATAGGGAAGAAGAAGCGCATGTCGGAATATCATTTTAGCTTGGTTTTTTTATTTTTTCTTTTAAGGGTTTATCAACTTGGGTGGTTCCATTGATGGATGTAAACAAAAAGTCAAAGGTGTAGTATTTAGGATATATGTAAAAGTCTAGGGGTGGCAAATAGGATAAATGAGGGTGGTAATCAATGAGGGAGGAAACTAGGAAAAGCGGGGGTGGCAAATAGGCGAAACCTTGATTATTGAGGGATACAAGGAAATCATCAAAAAACTGTGTAGTTCATCCATACGACATTCTTCAGGTAAAAATCCCTATTATGCGTCGTATTATGATGATAGTAAATTTTATGATAACTTTTCACATCATAACAGTCTTTCTCCAAAATATAGAAGGAAGAGGTTTAGCCAAAATCAATATTCATTTGATGAGCTAAAAGCTCATACTTGTGCTACTTAATCACAAGGTTGGAATCTCTCACACAAAAAATCCTGGTTGAGAGATATGCTCAGGTATACTTGTTGACAGTGGTGTTTTCAGATTCTCAAGCTATTTTCTTATCGTCTTTAACATGAGTATCTTTGGAAAAATGCTTGCACAAGTATTTGTATGTGTTGTGTCATTTTTTTTTAATTATTGTTTGGTTAAACAAGGTGCTATCCATGTACTCTAAAAATGCTTCTCTTATGAGACATAGATTTTTGGAGTCATTCTGATTGCCTCTTTTTGCAAGAGCTTTTCAGTAAGGTCGCGTGCGTATGACTCTTGTTCTTCCTTCGGGTCGAGATTGATCTCATACAGGTTACCCGTATGACCAGTGCGAGTCAGTTAAGGAAACCCGAAAATTCCTTCCCTGAAAAACCTTTTAAGCACCCAACCTACTGAGTAACGTACGTATACTCTGGGATTTTTTTGGGGGTTATCAAGAATGTCATCTTCTTCATCTCGTAATGGTGATTTTGCAAAAGGATTTCTTAAGAAAGGTTTTGGTTCTGAATCAAAAGGGAGGAAGAAAATAACTCTTGTAGAAGAAGGTGCACCTAATGCCTCATGCTTCTATGCCTACTCACACCAAGATGTTGAGAATGAGGATATGATTTCTGATGAAGTGGTTCATGACTTTCTTAAGTACTTTGAGGAAGTAAAACTGCAACTTGTTGATACAATGAAGGATCTTGATGTGGATAAAAGTGAGTTGAAAAAGGTTACTACTGACCTTGGTCTCATGAAGTCACATGTTAAAGAACTTCTCAATGAGGATATCTTCTCCGAAGATGCAGTTGATAATAAGAATCACAAGCTCAAAGATCTCAAAACCTGTGAAGCTGCCGTGAACCCTAGCTCGTGATCGGTTTCTAGTAGATTTGTCTAGAAAGTCTTCTTATGAGAATTTTTATTCTTGTGTTTTAGGAAGAATAACTAGAGTTTGTAATAGCCATTATTTTGATTACACATAGCTATGTCCAATATTTGTTTTCATCTTTGTTTTTAGATTTATCTATTTAAACTCTAAAATTGTTTGGAAGATGATTTTTGCAGTATTAAGTTTTATGGTTTTATTGTAATATGTTATGGGATATGTGTGTTTGCCTCCGTGAACTATTATTGTCCCATACAATGTCAAAGGTTATCTCTTTTATATGTCGATATGAAAGTATTGATACAAGATCGATGAACTTTTGACAAACAAAAGTTAAGCCTATTATGTCAATTCATTGATGGAAGATAGGTTAAAATCTTTTGTTTACAGGTATTATGTCTATTGTATATCATTGTACAAATAGTGATAAAAATAAAATGAACCCTTGTTTATACCGCAGTATTGATATTTCCTTGATCCATATTTTATGTGTACTGCAATGCTCCATAAGTTTTCTTGTGTTGAGCATAAAACTATTGAGTTAATCATTCCTTTATGGTTAACACAGTTGTAGCTCTGTAAATTCTCTTATGTCGAGCATGTTCAATTAAATTGATCACTTTCGTGTTTAATTTGATTGAGTATTCCGATTAAATTGATCATGAGTTTTCTTATGGTTAGTTTAATTGAGAATTTTGGATATATAAAAAAAAATATGGTTTTCGGTGTCCAATAAAATCCTTATTTTCTTGTAAAAGTTAGGTCGCTCTTGTTGTTCTCTCGGGAATGACATCAAATGGGGGAGTTATTTTGAACTTGCGCTTAATTTCCATATCTTTGTGGGGAGTGCGGTTGTGGAATTTTTAGGGGTTATCTTGTATCTTTATAAACTCCTTGATGAATGCATTTAGCTTCGGCTTTATGATTGCATCTAAACAAAGTTGATATGTCATTTTCTTTGGTCTTGAAGCGTCTCCATGAAAATTTCATTAGTATCCCGTTTTCGTACCTTTGCCAATTTTATTTACAAAAAGGGGGAGAATTAATATGTAGTTCACACTACAAATACATATGGTTTTCGGATCATTATGTAAGAGGGAGTGGTTTTCGTGTTGAGACGAAAGTATTGACTAAGGGGGAATGATACATATCACCATAGTATTGTTGTCGAAGTTTTGATATAAAAACTTTGATGTTGTGTAATAATACTATGACATTGTATAACAATGATCGTGAGATTTTGTTTTCTCATTGTTATGGCTACGGGACTTCAACAACTATGATGCTGAATTGAACATCTATGGAATCATGGGAGTACTTGGAAAAGACAAAGATTTCGAGTAATGTGGAAGCACCAAGGAGATCAAGCATGTGGACGAGAAGCTACAAAGTTTTATCTATTTTGTAATCCATATGTATTGATAGTTTTGTCACTAAAATTGACAAAGGGGGAGATTGTTAGAGCATTGCTTGGTCGAAATCGCATGCGTTTCTATCTCAAGCATGTTTGTCAATATTAGTGATCAAAACTATACATCTTGATTTCTAGTTTACTTAAGACTAAGTCTCGGTCTAGGATAGTTAAGTATAGTTGAACTCCTGACTCCATGACGATTATCTAACGAAGATGAAGAACTACTCAAGGAACCAGTGGAAATTCATCCGACCAAAAAGGTATGTGGAGACTTGAACTTATCTAGCACTCAAAAGTCTATCTATCTCCTACTATTGAGACAGCATTCATATAAGTATGATAGTTTTCATACATCCACATTTTCTATTTCGAGCCGAGTTTACTCGCCTATCTTTTTCTCAAAATATGTGTTGGTAAGCTTTCACTTTAACCAAATTTCATCTTTACCCGTGACGAAAGTCATGATGACGTTTCAATCTTGAAAATAGCTTTGATGACGGTAGTCGATTCTTTATGTCTAATGACTATTAACATTATAGAAGAATGTTTCAATGATTGAAATGTAGAGTTGAGATTACGTAACCACCTATGGATATAAGCATATATAGTGTGTTCTCACATTAGTGTATAAGTCCATGTACCGGAAACCAAGTGCGTGCATATGTGTGCATGCGGTATTGGTGAAGGAGACAGGTTGGGTATGCGTACCCGTACGCATACTCGCGGAAGTTCACGTCCGTGAATTTCTGCCGAGTTTGGAGTTTACGAACTTACAAACCAGTCACCTTAGGTATGCGTACCCACGAAAATTTTCATCCGAGAATTTCTGCTAGGTTTTCAAACCCAATTCCGGTAAAGCTAGAGTACACGTACCCGTACGCATACCTAAGCTGGTTATACTTCTCAAATCGGTTGTTCATGAACCTAAACAATAAAACAATAAGGAATGCAATCTTTGCAAACTGTGGATATATTGTTCATGAATTGATTCGAGTGAATCAAACCAGTTTTGCTTCAATTGTGTCTTATGTAGTTACATTGTAGGATCAGAATATTGTCACAACAATATTCCTGAGAAATAAACGACTGTTCTGCGATATATCGATAATAAACGAATTACTCTGCGATACATCAGTAGTATTCTGCGACACATCCAAAGATGACTTAAACAGTGACGTAATAACTGAAAACGACGGAAACATGAAGAAAGTGTGAGATGTCTGCGATATATCAATAAAACCTGCGAAAGTTAAAGGCGGTGCTAACTGCGATTTATCTCAAGAACTTAGATCCAAAATTGAAGGGAATCTTAGCTGTAAATGAGTCATCATGAGTCAGTAATCCACTATGTAAATACCTATATAAAGGAGATGAATAGTTCCAGAGAGACTAATGAATTTTTGAGTGTTAGGAAAGTTTTAGGAGAGAGAAAATCTTTATCAAGTGTTTTGTGTTCTTGATTTCTGTAATTCCTTAAGATCAAATTAATAAAAAGCGTTCTTAATCTTCAAATTATGTCATAGATGTTAGTAAGTTCTTGAATAGGGTGTAGTGTGGGAATTCCTGCAACTACATTTTGGCGTCCAGAAACAGGGAGAATCAAACTTGAGAAATTTCAAATTACAGTTTGAAGATTTGAAGAAAATTATTAGAATTGAGGAGAAATGGCTAGAAGGAGAAGAAATACGTCAGAACCACCAACAACAGTGAGAAGAAGTAAAAGAATTGCAGGGGAAGGAACATGTGAATTGGAAGGATCTTTAAGGAACAGATCAGGAAGAAGTATAAGGAGAAATGAAGCAGAAAATTTAATTCAACCACCAAATCAACAAACACGAGCACAAGATAGAAATATGGATTATGATAGAGTAAGTGTGCATACTTGGAGGTCGGATTCGATAGAAGAGGCATAAAATCAAGGAGAGGAAAGAAATCAAGAAATGGATGGAGGATTAATTCATGAAGAACATGAAATGGAAGATGATTTAAGACAAAGGATATGGGAAGAAAGAAGATTAGAGGCAGAAGAACGTGCCAATCTTACAAGACAAAATCATGAATTAAGAATGGAAAATTTGAGGTTGCAAAACAGAAGATCGAGAAGCAGCATGAGATCAAATTCAAGATCATATAGAGAAGAAACAAGGCAGAATCTCCCTATACAAAATGTTGGGGAGAATTTGATAAATGATCGTTATATTCCACGCGGGGAAACTTTAGACATTAGACATAATCAGGATGAGGTAGAAAATTAAGAAGAGAGAAGAAGAATGTTACGTGATGAAGAGATTCGAAGAAATCGCAGGATTATCTAAGATGATATTGAGAGACATTATATTGAGCAAGTACGCTTAGCAGGAGAAAGAGAGAGATTGCGAGCAGAAGTAGAAGAGCAAGAAATTCAAGCAGCGTTGCGTCAGAATAATCATGACAATCGAGAAAGAAGACGTGCGCAAAATCGTAATAATGATAATCTCAATGAAGAATATGAGAAAATTCGCAGAGACATAGAAAGACAACGAAGAGAAACAGTAAGGGATGGGGAAATTCATGGAGAAGAGAATGAAAGACAAATTAACTTGCAAGAAGAAGAAAGTCGCAGAAGAAGGCAAAACCAAGATGTTGGAGAAGAAGCGAGAAACATCGCAAGACAAGAAAGGAATGAACGCAGACGAAGAGAAGTTGCGTTGAAAAGACCAATGGAGCAAAATTCTGATAGGAATGAACAAATCTTGCGAGAATTGGCAGAAATGAGAGGAATGATAAATAACAGAAGAGAATGAGGAAGAAGGCAACTTGATGAGGCAATCAAAGAGGCTGGGAAAACTCCATTTACTCAAGAGGTACAATTAGGAGGGATACCTCCAAAATGCAATTTACCGGTGTTGACCAGTATATTTGATGGAACTATGTGTGTTGTCCAACATATCAAAGCTTATATTCGATGTATGCTACAATGGGAGAACCATGATGTCATTTTGTGCAAATATTTTGCGTCAAGTTTAACTGGCGGAGCATTGAAGTGGTTCGAAAGTCTTCCCAAGAATACAATAACTTCGTTCGTGCACTTGCAAACCACTTTCTTAGGAGCCTACATCAGCAATAATTCTGCGCGACCTGGAATTGAAGATGTGTTTGGATTGAAACAGAGGGTTGGTGAGAGTTTGAAGCACTTAACCATAAGGTGGAGTACAATGTGTAGTGAAATGGCAGGTAGAGTAGATGAAAGATATCTCATTTTGTCCTTCATAAATGCTATGTTTGCGACAAATCTATTATACATCCAGGTCTTCAGAGTTAAAAACACAATCACTATGACAGAGTTGTGAGAATTGCAAGAGGAATATATTGCTTTGGAGGAAAAACAAAATGAGATGGAGTCTTATCCAACTCTTGCAGGCACAAGTTTATCCATAGCAAATGGAAGTTTGTTACCAAGGATGATTAATACAGTAGCAAGTACTTCCCAAAATCCGCGAGATAAAATGGAGACTGATAATCAACTTAAGATAGTAGCAATGGGGAGTAGAGATCAAGAGGAATTAGAAAAGGAGAGAAATTTTTATAATCGCAATAACAATAATAAGGTCCCACGGTTTGATCAACCGCAGGAAACTTATGGTGGACAGAGGCAGAATTATTCAAGAGAGCAAAGAGGTCAGAGGAATACGTGGGAAGATATCAAATTGCCGCCTTTAAATACTGGTATAGACAAGATTTGGGAAGCGATTATTTTAATGGAAAATATACCCTCACCCTGGAACATGGGGAAGGAACCACATCCCAACAATCACAATCAAGAATTTTGTCCTTATCATCATTTTCATGGTCATTCTGTGAATAATTGTAGAAATGTGAAAAGAATCATTTTGCGAATGATCGAACAAGGAAAATTAAATCATTTTTTAGCAAGATATTTACAACCGCAACAATTGCCGCAAGCACCAGAAATTCGCAGAGTTAATGTTGCAAAAGAAGCAGAAACATTTGTCATTGAAGTAGGAGCAACAGAAAAAAATCTATTCTGCAATTCAATTGTACATTCACAAAAAACGATAGAGGATTTCCATGACAATGTGCTAAGCAGAGTATTTTCAAGGGATATAGAGGGAAGAGAGGTGATGAATATTGCGAAGATTTCTCCGTTAAAAGAATGGCAGAAACAAGTTATCTCTTTTACTGCAGAAGAGATACCAGAGCCTGGGAAGATGCATGACAACCCATTGGTGGTGAAATTAGAGATAAATCCAAAATACAGAGAAGAAGAAGATGATGATGATGCATCAAGTGATTCTTGGGCAATAGATAAAGTTTTAATTGACACTGGTATCTCGGTGGATATTTTGTTTTATCATACTTATCGCACAATGGGTGGAAGAGATAATGAGCTAATCCCTTCAACTTACAAGATCTATGGTTTTAATGGCACCGCAAACAAGCCAAAAGGAGAAATTACTATGGAAATTCCATTGAACAAGATATCTTCAAAAATTAAGTTTTGCGTAGTGGATATAGAATATCCTTACAATGCTTTAATTGGAAGGCCATGGCTCCATGGGATCTTGGGCATAGCATCAACATATCATCAATGAATAAAGTTTCCACATCCTCATGGTATTGGGATAATTAAAGGTGATTGGTTTGAAGGAAAAAAGTGTTATGAAGTTGACATTAATACTTGCGAAGAAAGAAGCGTTCGAAATCGTAATTGGCAACATAACAGGAGGCAAAATCAGAGAGCTGAGAAATTGATGGTGGACAATATATAGAGTTGCGAGGAAAGGGTATACTTCAAGAATAGTTTGTTCCAAAAGATTCAATAACGATTGATCATACGAAGATGGGGAAAAGTTGGAATCTTTATTCTTCGCAGGAGCACAAAAAGTATAAGTTGTTGCGATGAATCGTTTCACGCAAGAAAATAAATAAAGTAACAAGAGGTTGCGAATAATCATTCATCACAGAAGAAAAGAAGTGCAACAATATCATATTGCGAACAATTGAAAAACAAGATGATTTCGAATCATATAAGAAAAACTCTGCTCAAAAATGAAAAACTTTTCTATTAAAAAAGAAAAGTTGGTGATTTCTAATCATATAAGAATTTTTAATGCAAACGCATAATAAGGGTGCAAATCGCCTAAAAATATATAAGAACAGGACGAACTTTTATGGCGTACACCTTAGTTCGCAGATTCTATTCCGTAAGAGGCAATGTCCTTAAAGTGCGTCATAAGGGGGGTATCTCTTTGCATGGCTATGGGAAAGGCTATACCGCTGCTGGAACCTAGTCATGGAGATTTGGGATTATTGAAAATCCATCCGGGAGAGATAACTTGGATTCCCAATTATATAAGGTTATACCCTGGTTGGGCGCCCGAGAGTTTCTCCTAAGGAATGCAACGTATGATCAAGGCGCCGAGGTACACGGTTGAGCTGTGGGTGCCCGGGATGGATGAACCTACCCTGGACATCCATGGAAAGTCTTGGCTTACAATGTGTTCGGCCCGAATAAAACCCCACTTAGGGTGCAGTCTTGTAACTATAAGCCATATAAGGCATAAAGGACAAGGCTGCGAAAACAATTGGTTGTTGGCAGAAACGGATGGGAAAGTGCTAGTCTTGTATGGCCGATGTATAATCCTTGAAGGGGCAACCGGGGGGAGAGATAAGGGCGATACCCTCCATTAGGGAGCTGTGTATCAAAAAAGATGGCAATGTCATGGGACTTTGTATTCGCAAGAATATTTAGGCCCGTCATATTGTCGCGTGACAGAGGCAGCAATGTCATGGGACTTTATATTCGCAAGAATATTTAGGCCCGTCATATTTCCGCGTGACTGGCCAAAAAGCCTAATAAGAAATGTTAAGATGAGATCAATGGGTTTTTGCGATAAGATCATATAATGAGATAAATGAAATCAATAATAAGAGGATATAAATCGCAAAGACGTCCTGCGATTTCATCGCAAAGACGGCAATATCATAAATCTTAAAAAGCAAAGAGAGATTAATCTCACAAAATGGCTTAGAATTATCATATTGTCGCAGAAATTAAAATTAAGTGATAAGGCAAGATCAATGGATTATTACGTATAAAGGTAAGAATGTCCTGCGATCTTGTCGCATAAAAGTGGCATAATAAGACCTTTAACTAGGAAGGCAAAATAAGACCACAAGAAAATTATGTCTGCGAAACATATAGTTCGCAGAAAAATTTACGATGATTCATTTATCATATTGCGGATTAATAACAAGATGCAAGTATGGGAACGATGTATAAGAACAATAAATATTGTTATTAATCATTATATGATAAATTCATATAAATAACATACGGATAGAGGCAAAAAAGGAATTTATATATATTGAAGAACATCAGGAATTACAAGTATTTTGCAAAAAGAATGATACAATTTGTCGCAGATAATTATCGCAAGAAAGAAAGGGAAAAATACAAGAGAAGATCAAAAAGAAGAAGCAGAACTATTGGGATTTATCTTCGCCATTATCTTCATCTTCATCTTCATTATCTTCATCATCAGTTTCTTCTTCGTCTTCGCTTTCATCCTCATTTATATCAGCCTCACTGTCAGAAATAATTGGTACTTCAGAACTGGGTGGGATATTTTCCAAAAGGCAAGGATATAAACTAAGGGGAAGATCATTATCTTGGCAGACTTTCTCAATAGCATTATTGCGAACGGTGAGAAGGTTACTACGCAAATTGGAGTTGGATATCTTTATCTTCTTTCGTAGTCTAGAGATTTTATCATTGCGGGAAGCAAGATTATTTGCAAGACTACTTTTTTCTTCTTCAAGTTCTGCTATCTTTGAAGAATGTTTTTCTTCAGATTCTGTGATGATACAATAACAAGTTAGAAATTTATCAAAAATTTACAAAAAAATATAAAGATGTTAAAGGAGCAATAAATAACCTTCTCTTTCATGAATCATTTCTTGTATCAAGGTTGCCTGTTCGGTATGAAGACTGACATCTATTGCTAAGTTTTTCCTAGCATTATCGAGAATTTTCGCAGCCCATGCGAATTCATCATCATTTTGAATGAGAAGATGGGAACGGATTTGTTTTTCTCTTTTAAGAAGTTCAATGTTTTCATCCTTAAGTCTATCTCTCTCAAGTTCAGTGTCAATAAGGGCATTGCGGAACTTTGATATAGCTTCAGCGCCTTGAAGAGTAATGCGTTCTTTATCCTTCTCAAGTTCCTTCTTTTGGGATTTCAAGGTTTTGATTCTTTTTCCAAATTCATCCCTACAAGTCTTAAAACTATTGGATATACTCAAAGTAGATCTATAATCCATTCTTATAAGGGAAATGTGGTATTTAAGCTCATCGATAGACAGAGCATTAATTTTTTCATCGGAATAATTATTTAAAGCGTCATTAAGACGCTGAAGAAGAATGGATTCATCTATGGGTTCATCAAAAGAATTGAGAATAAGAGCTTCATCAGTAAGATTATAGGCATCTGCAAAATGGTTGTTCAAATAAGCTAAAATAACAAGAAAGAAAATAAAAAATAAATAAATAAATCATACCAATAATTTGTTTGCAGAACTTCTCCTTGTCAACTAGTTTTTGTTGAAGAACTTCAACATCTACTTCAAGTGATTTATTCTTGTTAAGGAGCTCAGTATTCCCAGATGCTTCCAATTGCTTACATTTTTCGCGAAGAATAGATATTTCATCTTCATTTTGCTTATTCTTTTCACGAAGTTTCGCAGATTCAGATTGTGAATCAATAAGCCTTTTCTGCGATAATGATAATCTATTTTCTAATTCCGAAGCAACAGAAAAAGAAGCTCTAGCAGTCTGTGGCATACAAGAGAAAATAAGTAAGGGTAAATAAAAAATCTTCGATATTCATGACAAATGTAAAGTTTACTACAAGAAAAATAAAAGAAAAGGGGCATACCAATGAAGCTAGTGCGTGAAGAAAATATGGGTTGATAAATCTCGAGACTCCTTTAAGATCTTTATTATTAGTTAAGATGGAAGCATCGCAGATTTTTGAGAGATAATTGCAAGCGTGAGCAATATCGTCATCCCCAATACCTTGCATGGGATTTTTAAAGATATTTGACAGTTGATCCATGGGAGTCTCAGGTTGAGAAAGACACATCGCAGATCTAACTCTTGCGGAGGAAAAACGTATTGAAGAGGTGCCCATGATAGCATCATTATTAATTCTTCCACTCTCTTTAACCTCATTATCTTTTTCAGCGACAGAAAAAATTTCTTTAAACGGCTGAATTTTTCTTCTCTTTTTTGGGGGACTCTCAGCAGTTTGATTCTTATTGCGATGAGGAGAAGTGCCAGAACTCTCATTTGGAGTTATTACTTTTTTGCCTTTATCCTTGGCTTCAACTATCACGACAAATGGTATTTCCTGGAAAACAACCACACATGAAGATAAGAAACAGGGGCAACAATATATTGTTAAAAGTTATAAGAAAATGTTTCTTACTTCATCTGTGAAAGTTTACAAAAATTTTAAGAGATTAGGATTCCCAGTACTGGTGTAGCTAGCCTTCATTTTTCCAATCTGATAAAAAATAATTCAATAACTAGTAAGAACAGTATATTTATCTAAGTTTGCGAATAATGATTAACTTCGCGAGTTATACCTCAGAATTCTTTTCAGGCCAATTAAAAATCCAAGGATGATAAGCCGCAAGATATGCAGGATTCGCAGGAAGGTTAAGAGTACCAGAAATATATGGACCTTCAAGGAGGAGAGGAAATCTGCACCATCTATCATCCTTGGATAAGCGTGGACCATTGTTTCTTGTGGAATGATAGTCTATATCTTGCATAAGAATTTTATCCTTCGCAACTTTTTTATCCCTATTCAAATGAATAGCCCAACACGTACTTTCTTTCTTCATTGGAATCACTTGATAATTCGCAAAGAAGTTCTCCACGGTATATTTCGCTGGAATAATTGGGATTTTTTCATAATCAGGATGTTTCGCATCATCAGGATAAAGGGATCCTTTACCAGCTCCACGGGAAGCATATTCAAGAATGAGGCGAATACAATCTCCACTTAGTTGGCAGATTGCTCGCGAAAATTTAACATGAAAAATAATCTCATAAAAAATAGGGAGATCTGGGTTATAAAGAGGAATAGGAAGGCCAGCTTCTAGTTGACCTAGCGAAACAAGTATCTTCTCGTTAGAAGAAGGAAATCTTGAAACAAGATCAATGGAGAGATCAGAGTCTCAAGATTGATCAGGATCTCGTAAAGTGTGAAACCTAAGGATTGAAGCTTCTGATGGTGTTTTTTCAAAGTGGGTTGACCTAATTTTTTAGCAGGAGCCATTTCTTAGTATGGGAACGATGATTAAAACAAAGAAGAGAAAAGAAGAAAACTGAAAGAATAATTGAGATCCGGAATTTGCGGAAGAAGATGATGAATAGTGAAGTTGCAGAGAAGAAAAGCGAAAGTAAAAAGAAGAGGAGGGATTAACAAAGACGATATTTATAAGAGAAGAAAATTTTCAAGAATATCAATGCATCCAATGAAGAAAGGACGTGAATGGTTAGAACTCAACGGTTGGAAGAATACGTGTCAAAGAATAAATTGAGGAAAAAACATGTGTAGAATATTTAGCGATGGATATAGAGACGTGTCATAATAAAGGAAGTATGAAAAGACAAGGAGTTGCGGAAAATCAAGAAATTTAAATTCTCATGATCTTTATCTTCTTCGCAGAAAAGATATGAGAAGAGGCAAGATGTAGGATCAGAATATTGTCACAACAATATTCCTGAGAAATAAACGACTGTTCTACAATATATCGATAATAAAAACTAATTACTCTCGCGATACATCAAAAGAGTATTCTACGACACATCCAAAGATGACTTAAACAGTGACGTAATAACTGAAAACGACAGAAACATGAAGAAAGTGTGAGATGTCTACGATATATCAATAAAAACTGCGAAAGTTAAAGGCGGTGCTAACTGCGATTTATCGCAAGAACTCAGATCCGAAATTGAAGGGAATCTTAGCTGTAAATGAGCTGTCATGAGCTGTAATCCACTATGTAAATACCTATATAAAGGAGATGAATAGTTCCATAGAGGCTAATGAATTTTTGAATGTTAGGAAAGTTTTAGGAAAGAGAAAATCTTTATCAAGTGTTTTGTGTTCTTGATTTCTGTAATTCCTTCAGATCAAATTAATAAAAAGCGTTCTTAATCTTCAAATTATGTCATAGATGTTAGTAAGTTCTTGAATAGGGTGTAGTGTGGGAATTCCTGCAACTACATACATAATATTTTCTTGCAATTGAATAACTCTTGAACTAGTTTTTATGAGTTATTTGAACTAGTTATGAGAAGATGAATACGGTTGATATAAAAGTGCTCATATGGTTAACCATTGTCCAACCATTTTTGGACCAAATAAATGTACACGTTTAGGTACGGTTACTCAAACCTAAATAAAATACATTTCATTTGTGTGCATGACAAGCTAAGTTTCGATCTAACGGTTGAAATATATTAGCTTGGATAAATTAGGTTTTTCATGTAACGGTGAATATTCAATGCTTTGTTACCAAGGTAAATTGGATTGCAAACCCTGATTTGAAAACTAAATAAGGAAGACATCTAGCAACTGAAAAACTAATCCCCACACCTCTTGTGTGATACTAGTTGGTTTTCTAAAGTCGATTCTCCTTTAACCGTAGGTTTCTTCTCGAGACCCTGTCGATTAACGACTTGAAGACTTCATTGGGATTATGAAGCCAGACGAAACTACTTCTCTTATAGTTGAGCGATCTGATCTTGCCATTTTCTATCGTATGAGTTTAATTGAATAATTGGCTTGAGATTATATCTCCGATAGGGCAAGATAAAAATAAATCACAAACATTTTGGTCTCATCGTTTGTGATTCCGCAATATCTAGTTTCGCTACCATACGATTTAGATTATTGTGAGGTGATCAATAATTATAGGTTGTTCTTCGGGAATATAAGTCTGGGTTATTTATTAGTTCCTGATCACCTTAATTTTATCAAAATAGGAACAAAACTCGTAGCTTTATCTGTGGGAGACAGATTTATCTATTATCGTAGATTTTTATGTGTGATACAAATTTGTTTATTAAATTCTTCAACTTTGGGTCATAGTAACTCTTGGTTGTGGGTGAGATCAACTAAGGGAATCAACTCCGTAGTATCATGCTGGATCAAAGACGTAAGGAGCGCAACTGTACCTTGAATCATTGTGATATTTATTAGGGTTCAACTACAGTCCAGACTGAAGTTAGTTTGTAGTAGGCTAGTATCTGTAGCAGCTTAATATAGTGTGGTGTTCAATCTGGACTAGGTCCCGGGGTTTTTCTATATTTGCGGTTTCCTCGTTAAAAAACTTTCTGGTGTCTGTGTTATTTTTATTTCACATTATATTTTGTTATATAATTAAAATATCACAAGTTGTGCGTTGTATCAATCAATTGTGAAATCCAACCTTTGGTTGTTGATTGGAAATTGATTGATCCTTGGATATTGGTCTTTGGTACCATCCAAGTTTATATCTCTTGTATTTGATAAAGACTCGCAGATTTCTATTTGCTTGAGTATAGATCAAATCGTGAGATAGAGATATTAACTCCTTGATATACTTTTTATTAAGATTGTGTCTGACTGTCTAGTTGATTCTCTTAAAAGTATATTAGAGTTAGTCCTTACAGATTGCTAATCGAAATATTGGGTAAGGTTGTTAGACCCCCGCTTTTTCAGAAGTCCCTTCTCCGTGTACATCTCCGCCATCATCAACATCGTGCTCTTCTTGTACCATAGTTCTTCCAGAAACATCATCAATATTGATATACAACTCTTTATCGACGTTGTTTGACCTGACATCTTCATCTTGTGTTGCATTCCTGTCCTTGTACATCTCATTCTCACTAAAAGTGACGTCTCTATCTCTAATAACTTTGTGACCCTCATAGTCCCAAAGTTTATACCCAAAAACATCATTTCCATAACCAAGAAATATACACTTCTTTTTTTGAGCACCTATCTTAGACCTCTCACCGGGACT
This sequence comes from Papaver bracteatum, assembly GCA_023529315.1. Classification (NCBI taxonomy): domain Eukaryota; kingdom Viridiplantae; phylum Streptophyta; class Magnoliopsida; order Ranunculales; family Papaveraceae; genus Papaver; species Papaver bracteatum. The sequence continues at coordinate 237,276 of JAJJWX010005086.1, read as the reverse complement.
AAGATGAACATAACCAACACAACTAAAAACTTTCAAATAGGAAAGATTTTCCTTTTTGTAAGTCCAAACCTCCTCCGGTATTTTCATATCTAATGGACTACTAGGTGTCCTATTGATTAGATAAGCAGCCGTCTCTGTTGCATGTGCCCAGAAGGTCTCGGGAAAATCATGTTGCAACCTCATGCACCTTGCACGTGCATCCAATGTCCAATTCATACGTTCTGCTACTCCATTCTCCCGTGGTGTCCTTGAAAATGAATTCTACTTGTAGCACATAACTGTAATATTTATTTTTTGTCATACTCACCACCGTTTTTTGACCTTAAACACTTCAACTTCAGACCCGTTTCTGTTTCAACCAAAGCTTTCCACTTCCGAAACACTTCATACACCTCGAACTTATTTCTCATGAAGTAAAGCCACACCTTCCTTGAGTGATCATCAATAAAGGTGACATAATAATGGAATCCGCTATGAGATGCAACATCAATTGGTCCCCATACATTAGTATGAACCAAATCAAGTTTCTCACTTCTCACTTCTTTGTCGCCTCTATTGAAACTAACCCATTTTTGCTTTCCAAGAACACAGTCTTCACAAAAACTCATATCAACAGACTTCACCTTAGGTAGATATCCTCCCGAACATAGAATCTTCATGTTCTTCTCACTCATGTGCCCTAATATTCTATGCCATAAGTTAGTGTCTTCACCACTACTAGCCACTGCTAAAGTAGTTCCATCTGAAGTCCGGTATAGAGTACCGACTCTAACTCCACAAGCTAATACCATAGCTCCTTTCTTCACTTTCCAATTATGTTTCGATAACACAACTTCACATTCATCATTACAAACTTGACCCACAGACACCAATTTTTTTTTCAAATTTGGAACGTGTCGTACATCCTTCAATTTCCATGTCGAGCCACTGACTTTCAAGATCACATCACCCAAACCGATGATGTCGCATGCTTCACCGTCACCCAAGAGTACTTGGCCATAGTATCCTTCTTTATAAGAGATCATAATACTCTTATCACCCGTAGCATGGAAAGAAGCTCCCAAGTCTATAATCCAAGACTCATCTTGCTTGTCCTCATAGAGTAGTAGAAAACCTTCTGTAATCACCTTATTTTTATCAACAAGGACCTTCACTGGTTCCGCAGCTGCAACTACATTGACCTCTTCTTGATTACCTTTGTTTTCCAGATAATCACGCTTGTAGTGTCCTACTTTATTACACGCCCAACACTCAATAACACCTCTAGGTCGGGATTGAGATCTCCCCTAGACTAACCTTGGCTCTTGTTCCTCACCAATATGCTCTCACAACGAAAACCTAGATTTTTACCATAAAACCTATACAATTATATTCATGCCCACACACACTATAAGGCCTAATTACCTATTTATATAGGTTACAAACTTGGCCACCAAAGAATTGAAGATGGCCTCCAACTTGCGTACCATAGAGGATGACCTAGAATATCGCTTCGATCTGAGTCTATGAAAAACTTGAGCTATATTGAGTAGGATGACAGTGAACCCCTCATGTATGGGAGTCTATAAAACGACGTAAGTGCCAGCTTGAAAAATGCAGTCCTTTGCACACTTACAGAGAAGAGAATAGTGATGCCGACAAGCTTGCAAGCTATAGGCCTGCTGGTAAATTCGTAGAAATCTAACCAAAATTGTGGGTACAAAATACCGCACACCTATCAGATATGCGAAATAACGATCACCAAGACTGAGCGAAGACGTCCGCATACAACTTATCTAGAATGACGCATCAGATGACGTCACCTAAATCACGAGTAAAGTGTGAAGAGTCGTGCGGTAGTAAAGAAACCGTGCATCAATGATAAAGTCCACGTGACGTTGACGCACGTCAGATCTAAAATTAGGGTCTTTATTAGCTGTCCTCCACTATGTAAGCTCCTATATAAGGAGTTGAGCGACCTTGTATTAAGGGAGAGATTTTTTTAAGAGTTTAGACAAGATATTTAGGAGAGAGAATGTTTATTTGTTTACCAAGTTAGAGTTTTCTCATAACTTTGTATTAGATTTAAAGATTTCAATGAAAGTTTTTTTGTTTTTTTTTTTTTGCACCTGTTAGGTGCCTAAAAACACCTTTATTTTTTATTTTATTTTTTATTTTATTTTTATTCTTATGAATTTCACTTAGATTGTGCTATAGATTTCACTAAGGGTGTGGTTGTAGGATTTCCTGCAACTACATTTTAGCGCTAGAAACAGGGAGGATGATATACCCTGTTGGTGGATTTCTTTAAAAAGCAAGCTTACAATTTTTAATAGTTTATCATCGCTCTATTAAGAATCTTTGAAAGTTTTAGAAGTTAAGATCTAAAAAAGTTCAGTTAAAAGTTTGAATCTCAGAAAAACAATCTTCGTTGGTTAAGTTTTCAGTACTTTAAAGAGTAATTTTTCCTTTATTGTTACGAGACGAAACAAATAGCGAGACAAGCATCTACAGGAGAACAACCAATACCAGCTAGGAGGAGCAGAAAAATTGCTCGGATAATAAGAAGCGAAGTTGCTGAATCATCAAGGATGGGAGAAAAAATAACCGAGGAAAACAAGTCCAAACTCAGGTCCAACGTGAACAAGTGCAGAATGATGCCATCAACTACGATAGAGTAAGTGTTCACACTGCGAATATAGATTTACCAGAAAAGGATGAACAAAGAACATGGGATGGAGGACCAATAATAGCAAATGAAGAGAATATGACCATTGAAGAACTCTGACAAAGATTGATCGCAGAAAGGAGAAGATAAGAAGAAGAACGTGCGAATTTGACACTTCAGAATAATGAATTAAGAGAAGAGAACATCAAATTACAAGAGAAAAGGTCACGAAGTACCACACGTGCAAGCTCAAGGTCAAGGACATCTAGGAGCACGTCAAGACATAGCCAATCTAGTTGCAGAGATATTAGACAAGAGCAACTGTTAGATAACATTGTTGAAAATTTTCAGGTATATGATAACATGCAGGACCAATGCGGTGGACATCGTATAGAAAAACCAGCTGATGATCAGTACATGCCGTAAGGAGACAACTACCGCATGCAAGAAGGTTGCAGAGACAATAGGCGTGAACAGCAAGGAGAATGTTATCGCACACATCATGACCAAGATAATGAGACAGGTGAGGAGCAAGGGAGAATGATATTACATGGTAGAGAAATATTGCGAAATCAACGAGAGAACTAAGAGGAAGAGGAAATAAACTACAATGCACAGGTCCGTGCAACACATGAGAGGGATATGCGAAGAAGAAGAAGGGAAGAAGCTGAAGAATGAGAAATACAAGAGGATGTGCGTCAAAATAGACATGACAACTGAGTAAGACAAGCCAGATTGAAAAGACCCATGAAGCAAGATGCAGACCAAATCATGAATGAAGAAATCCATAGAGAACTAGCAGAGATGAGAGAAATGATGACGAAGAGAAAAGATGGAGGTAGGAGACAATTGGATGAATCCATAGAGGAAGCGGGAAAGAAGCCATTCGCAAAATAGATACAACTCGCAACAGTACCAGCCAAATGCACTTTACCAGTATTTACTAGCATCTTTGATGGAAGTACATGTGGATTCCAGCATATAAGAGCATACAGTCGGTCTTTATTACAGTGGGAAGAAAACGATGCGGTGCTCTGTAAATATTTCCCAGCGAGCCTCACCGGTGAAGCCTTGAAATGGTTTTAAGGATCGCCAGTAGGAACCATCCGATCATTTCATCATTTATAAAACATCTTCCTATGACAATACATTAGGAATAACATGCTTAGACCAGGAATAGATAAGGTGTTCATCTTGCGCAGAAGAATCAGTGAGAGCTTGTGAAATTTAACCACGCATTGGAGAAGCATGTGCAGTGAAATTTCTGGAAGAGTAGATGAGAGAAACCTTATAATAACCTTTATTAATTCACTTTTTATTACATATTTATTGTATACACATATCTTCAGAATAAAAGATACAATAACCATGGAAGAGCTACGTGAGCATCAGGAAGAGTACATCGCTCTCGAAGAAAAGCAGAGAGAGATGGAGTCTTACCAAGTTGCGGTCACAAACGCAAAAGAAGAGAATGATAGTCTACTTCCAAGAAAAACAAATGCAGTTGCAAGTACATCCTAGGAAAGTCATCGAAAGAGGTTAATAGAAGAAGAACAAAAGCTAGTAGCCATGGGCAGTGCAGATCAAAAAGAGTTTGGAAGAGAATATAGAGAAAGGCAGTCCAATAACAGGCGAGGAAATAACAAGATTCTATAGTTGCAGGAATTCCCACACTACACCCTTGTTAAGATTCTATATAAATCTATTGGAAATCAATTAAGCTTCAAAGATTTAAACGACACTTTACTATTCAAATTTCAGAAATTGTTTACAGAATTAGAAGAAATCAAGATTACAAATATTCTCTTGAAGTTTCTCTCTCCTCAAGACTCTTTCAACTCTCAAAAAATACATCATCCTTTTCTGGATCTATCGACCCCTTTATATAGGGATTTACATAATGGATGACAGCTAGGTTTTCCTCCTATTTCGGATCTATTCTGCGATCTCATCGCGATCGCTACAATATTCTCTATCGCAAGAATGATGATCATCGCAGGATCAACATATTCTTCTTTTATTTCTTCCATCTTCAGTTTCTTTTGGATATTCGGTGATGCTCGTGAAACGTTGTTAAAGAATTGGCAGTGACGCTCGCAGAAACATTGTTAATATCGCAGGAATAGCGTTATAGCGATATAGCGATATTCTGGTCCTACATCTTGCCTCTTCTCATGTCTTTTCTGCGAAGAAGATAAGATCATGAGAATCAATATTCATTACTATCCTCGCAATTTTCTTTCCCTTTATACTTTCTCCTCGAAAATATTCCGTTAATCTAGTCTTTCCTACACGTGTTGTGAATTCCTCCATTTACTGACACGTCTCTGCTCAATAGGTCCACTCCCTTTTGCCTATAAAAGGTAAAATTAAGTTTCAAAACTAATTTTCTTCTTCTATTTCTTCATTTTCTTTATTTGTCTACTTCATCTTCCGTCTGCAACTTTTCTTCTTCTTCATATTCTTCTGCTACTGTTCTAATGGAGTCATCAAGGTATGTTTCTTGACTTATGACATTTATTTAAGCCAATTTTTACTTTCATTCTCCAATCTTTCTTATTTGATTCTTCATAACTTCCATGTTATGTCTTCTCTTCAGCGGAACTATTTCTAACACACAATCCACGATTCAAAACCCTAATACTCGCAAAAGACTAGTAGAAAAGAAGAAGAGGAGTTCTGCGAATGATAAGGTAGTAAGAAACATATTCTATTTCCTAATAACAATATTGTTGCCTCTATTTCTTATCTGAGTTATTGTTCGCAGAATGACGAGAATCCTGTTAAGCCTCCCAAAAGATCTCGCCACTTTAAGACTCTTGGGGATAATCTCATGATGCCCAAGCTAACATCCGTGAGGATTTCTCCCACACCATCGCAACCAAATCTTTCTACTTTTGTTTGCGAGAATATCGCTACCCATACTTCTACTTCTTCTGACCCTTTGACAGATCAGGCTTCTAAAATTGCTGCGACTGAGACTCCTTATAGTCCTTTACGGCCTTCAACTGTTGTTTTTCCACATACTCCTCCTCCTGAAAACTCAAACATCACAAATGATTGTCAACTTGCTCTCATTACTACTTCATCTTCTACACTCCTTCCTTCATAAAACTAAACCTTTGCAGGTGTTGATGTTGATTTTAAAATCTTGTCTAACATTTTAGATAATGCTAGAAAGTCATCCACTGATCCTCTCCAACATGAAGCTTGCGAGACTCTACTCGAGTATTTTGGCTCTGACTGTAATGCTTCACGAGCGTCTTTGGAAAATGAGATTGAAGCTCTGAGTAAAAGCCTTCAAGTTAAAACTGCTGAATTTGATACTTTGAATCATATGCTCCGCAACTCTTCTCTAGACTGCGATAATCTTCGCATAAAAAATAACGAGTTGAAAGGTACATTTTTCTTGCCTCTACCCCCTTGTTCTTTTGTTTTATTTTCATATTTTCTGTACTCAGGCTTCTTTCTTAAATTATTGATTCATATATTAGTTTCAAATCGGACTCGTTTCATATAAAGACTCAAATTTGAATCTATCGCTGAAGAAGCTCGCGTTGAAAGAGATTCTTGGATGGATCAACATACTAGACTAGACAATATTTACACTTATTCAATTGATCACATAAATAATCTTACTAATGAGAATAATCAATTATTGCAAAGGCAGAATTTATTAAGTGGCGAGGTTGATCGCCTCTCATATTTATTTTTTAAGACTAATTTGGCGATGGAATCTTTATCAGATGAGAATAAAACTTTGTCTCAAGAAAAACATAGATTTTCAAGCTTGATGGCGATTTCCTCACAACAATTAAGTAATCTTCAAAGCACATGTAATAATCAAGAGCAATCTCTTCGTTCTCTCAAGAATGAGCTCAAGGGATTAACTGAATCATCTGCTGCCGAGAAGGATAAACTTATCAAGGGTAGATTAACTCTTAGTCTAAGGGCCATCGAACTTCAAGATCAATACTCTCAATTAAAGGAATCTCATTCTTCATTAGCAAAGGAAAACTCATATCTTCGCAATAAAGAAGAAAGCATGAAATCTCGTCTGAAGGGTATGATTGGCGATAAATTCGATGATGCCATGAATCAATGGGAGAACTGTTTATTTTCATTAATCCAAAACCTAACTTCGCGAAAAGAAGGTAGTCAATTGACTGCCTCTTTTGTTGATCTTCTCATAAAATTTTGTGTTATATTCCTTGTGATCTTTTCGTTTAATTGATCTTTTATTATTTTGTTGCTCGCAGAATCCGAAAGAGATCTTCATTCTACCATTGCTGATCTGACCGCTAAATTGGATAAAGTTCGCAAAGAAAACAAGTCTCTTCTTTCCAATTATCTTGCTGCCCATGACAAAGCAGAAAGAAGACTTGATTATCTCGAGTACTTTAAAAACATAGAGATTAGGAATCGTGATAGAGGTTTCCTTCGCAAGGTCCAACTCAGTGCTGAAGTTCTTGTGAACGAGATTCTGCTCTCCAATTCTCTCCTTCCTGTATATGTTCCTCCTCTAAAAGTTGATGATGATGAAATTCCTTTTCCCATGGATGAAGATTTAGAGTTTACTAATGATGAAGAAAATACCACCCAAGAAGATGGTGAAGAAGAAGAAAGAAGCCCTCCCAAAGAAGTAACTGCAAGTGGCGAAGTAATCGCTGATGAAGAATCCAAAGAAGAAGAAACTCATTGTGAAAAGGTTGCTGATGAAGTTGATAACTCTGGAAAGAATAATAAATCTGACGAGCAAGAATAATGAATTTTGCGAGGCTTGAATTTTATTTTTGCTTTCTTTTCCTTCTTCTTTCTTGCGAGCGATGTAACTTTTGAAACCTTTTTAGAATTTAACTTTCAACTTAGTTTAGTTGGAAGCTTTTTCAATGAAGATAATGAAATGTTACTTCTCCATTCCCTTATCCGCCCTTTATTATCTTTCTTGAAATGGTGAATCTTCCATTTATTTGTATCTGCGATGCGATGAATACTGTTGCAATGTTCTGAAAAATTCTGAAGGAATCTACAATGTTAAGAATTTGCCTTATTATACATTGCTCTGCGATAAATGAATATTTCCTGCAATCTTAAAATAGAATAGTTAATTGGTAAGATTATTCTTTTGGTCTTATTTTGCCTTCCTAATTAAAGGTCTTATTTTGCCAAACTTTTTCTTTCTGCGAAAAAATCGCAGGATTTCTTAACATTTGCATGTAAAGACCCTTTGATCTTGTCTTATCCATGTTCTTTCAAAATATTTGCGACAACATGATAAGCATAAAATCTATTGCAAGAATTTAACCTTATGACATTTCCGTCTTGCGATGAAATCGCAGGACGTCTTTACACTTTCATGTAAAAAACCCATTGATCTCATCTTAAAATTTCTCTCGTGGATTGTTTCCTCTATGTCATTTACGTCACGCGACAATATGACAGGCCTAAATGTTCTTGCGATCAAAAATCCCCATGACATTGCCGTCTTAAGACACTTATCAGCTCCCTAATGGAGGGTGCCGCCCTTATCTTCCCCCTGGTTTCCCCTTCAAAGAGGGCACATAGGCCATACAAGACTAGCTCCTTCCATCCAGATTTACCAAAAACCAACTGTTTTCGCAGCCTCTTGTCCTTTATGCCTATATGGATTATAGTTACAAGACTGCACCCTAAGTGGGGTTTTCTTCAGGCCAAGTGCATCATAGCCAAGACTTACCAAGAATGGAAAGGGAGTTTCGTACGCCCTTGGCACCCTTGGATCAACCGTGTACCTCGGCGCCTTGGTCATACTTTGCACTTCTTGGAAGAGATTCTCGGTCGTCCAACCAGGGTATAACCATATATAGTTGGAAATCCAAGATCTCTCTCCCGAATAGGTTTTCTTTAACCACAACATCTGCATGAATCAGGATCCAGCAGCGGTATAACCTTACCCCTGAATTATGTCAAGAGATACCCCCTCCTATGACGTTCTATTAGGTCTTATATCTGCCTCTTGCGAAATTTTATTCGCGAACTAGGGTGCACGCCATAAAGGTTTGTCCCATTCTATTAATCTCTGCGAAATTTGTATTCGCTTTTCTTGCGATAATGCTCGCTGTTTTTGTTGTGCTTTGTTATCATGAGAATTTTTCAGTTGTAAATAGAGATAGAAGAATTTATTACCTGTTTCATCATATAACATACCAATATCTCTTATCTTGTAGAAGATGTCATTGATACCTTTTCAGAAATAATCTATTCCATGGTCTATCGAGTCTTTGACCCACATCTCTTCCTTCAGGATCCATTAGTTTGTATGCCCCAGTTCCAATTATCTCTTTGATGATATATGGTCCATCCCATTTTCTCGCCAACTTTCCACCACCCTCTCGTTGATAACTTGGTGTTTCTCGCAGCACTAAATCGCTGGGTTGAAATTCGCGCTTCTTAACACGTTTGGTGTACTCGCGAGCTAATCTGCGTTGATAATTCTCCATATGTTGTAGAGTTTGTTCTCTTTTTTCTTCTAATTCATCCAACTTATTCATCATCATACCAGCACTTAAATTTCTTTCCAATTCTTCTCTTTTTGTTGTAAGAATAACAACTTCTGTTGGTAATACAACTTCTACCCCATATGTCAAACAAAATGGTGACATTCCAGTTGCTTCTCGTCTAGTTATGTTGTAAGCCCATATTGCATTATGTACTTGCTCGTACCATGCTCTGTGGTATCCTTCTAACTTCTTTTTCAAGATATCTGTGATTGTTTTATTAGTTGCCTCAGCCTGACCATTTGCTTGTGGGTATAAAGGAGTAGACTTTCCACATTTTATCTTAAACGCATTGAGTAACAATTCTATATTCTGTCCCTCAAATTGCTTTCCATTATCAGATACTAATTGTGCTGGAATCCCAAATCTGCAGATTATATTTTCAAAGATGAATGTAAAAATATCTTTATCGCGAATATGTTGTACTGCCTTTACTTCTCCCCATTTTGTGAAATAATATGTTGCGACAATCAGATATCTTGTTTGTCCAGAACCAGGTACAAATGGTCCCACAATATCCAACCCCCATTTCCCAAAAGGCCATACACTTGTTGAAGATGATAATGGTGCTCCTGGTGCATGTATCTTTTTTCCGTATCGCTGGCAATCCTCGCAACGCCTTGAGAGTTGCTTTGCATCCTCATGCATATACGGCCAGTAATAACCCTGCATTTTTGTTCTATATGCTAAAGATCTTCCTCCACTGTGATTACCAACGTCACCACTATGTAACATCTTTAATACTTTTTATCCTTCTTCTCTCGTCAAACATCTTAGCGATGGTCCATTAAAATATCTGCGATATAACACTCCATCTCTTAGCTCATAATTGGTTGCCCTACTTTTGGACTTGTGTGCTTCAAGTCTATTTCTTGGAATTTCTCCTCTCGCCAAGTATGCATGAAGATCTGCTCGCCAATCCGTGATATTGCTCGTGGGTTCTCCCTCGCCAGCTTCTACCATCATTACATCTGTCTCTTCTTCTTCTTTGTTTATCGATGGAAATGAAAGTGTTTGAATTTTTATGAACCTCGCCAATGGATTTGTCATCATACTAGATATGAAAGAGAAAGCATCTGCGAGCTTATTATTTTTCCTTGATATGTGTCTCCATTTTATTTTTGGAATTCTTGTAGATAATTCTTCAATGAGTCTTTTGTATTTTCTCAGGGATGGTTCATTTGTTATGTATTCTCCTTTTATCTGACGAATAACCAATTGTGAATCGCTGGTGATTCTGGAATTTTCCAAATTCACTTCTATCGCAAATTTTAAAGCATGGATCACAGCCTCATACTCTGTCTCATTATTAGTGGATGTAAATTCTAATCTAAATGAAAAAGCTGTTTTTTCTCCTTCTGGCGATATGAAAACAACTCCAATTCCATTTCCTTCTCCGTTGGATGATCCATCCACTAATATTTCCCATCTGTTGGGTTCTGTTAATAGCTCTTTTGGATATCCACATTCCTCTTCTACATCCATCATCTCCTCCACAACTTCATCATCTTCTAAAGGAAATTCAGCTAAGAATTCTGCGATGACGTGTGATTTTGGCGAGGATAAAATTTCATACTGTATATCAAAGTGTCCTACTTGTGCATTCCATCTCTCAACTTTGCCTGATATCTTTGAATTTTTCATTACTGACTCAATTGGAACTTTCGTTAACACTTTGACCTTATGTGCTTGAAAATAGATGCGAAGTTTGAAAGTTGCATGTACCAATGCTAGAATTAGTTTCTCAATATTTGTATAATTTCTCTCTGCAGAATTGAATGTTTTACTAATGTAATAAATTGGTTTTTCTACCCCTGCATCTACTCGCAGCAACACATCACTTAGCGCATATGTGGTTGTTGCAAGATAAATCAATAATTCTTCTCCCGGTTCTGCTTTCTGTAAAATAGTTATGTTCGTTAAATGTTCTTTTATTCCTTGAAAATCTTTTTCGCATTCATCTTTCCACTTGAATTTTGTTCCCTTATTGAGTATATCGAAAAAATATTTGCACTTGTCTGAAGATCGCGAAATGAACCTTCCCAGCGAGGCTAAGAGTCCATTTAATTTTTGCACATCTTTTATCGTCGCAGGTGTTGGCATATCGCGAATTTCTTGTAACTTTTCTGGATCAACTTGTATTCCTTCTTTTGATACAATATACCCCAAAAATTTCCCTGAAGTTACTCCAAAAGTACACTTATCAGGATTCACTTTAATATTGAATTGTCGCATTTGATAGAAAATTTCTTTCAAATCTTACACATGATTCTCAGCTTCTTTGCTTTTGATCAGCATATCATCTACATATACTTCTAATGTTTTGTGGATCCACTTTGAAAACACCTTAACCACCATTCTTTGATACGTTGCACCAGCATTTCGTAAGCCAAATGGCATCTTTGTATAACAATATAATCCTCTTGGAGCAAAAAATGCGGTATTTTATTGATCCTCTTCAGCGAGAGGGATTTGATTATATCCTTTATGTAGTACCAGAATATCGCTACAACGCTATTCCCACCATATTAACAATATTTCTTCAAGCGTCACTGACAACTCTTCAACGACATTTCACGAGCGTTACGAAATGTCTGAAGGAAATTGACGATGGAAGAAATAAAAGAAGAACATGATTGGTCCTGCGATGGTCATCATATTTGCGATAAAGAAATATTGTGACGATCGCGATAAGATCGCAAAGTAAATCCGAGATAGGAGGAAAACTTAGATGTCATCCATTATGTAAATCCCTATATAAAGAGCACGATAGATCCAGAAAAGGGAGATGTACTTTTGAGAGTTGAGAGAGTTTTTAAGGAGAGAGAAACTCCAGAAAGAAAAGTTGTACTTCTGAGTTTTGATATTTCTTGTAAATCTTCCTGAAAGTGAATTAATAAAATTGTTGTTGTTCATTCTCGATTATGACTTAATTTTCATAGAATCTTTACAAGGGTGTAGTGTGGGAAATCTTGCAACTACATTTTGGCGTCCAGAAACAGGGAGAATCAATCTAAGAAATCTCAAGTTGCAACTTGAAGATTTGAAAAAATTGTTAGAATTGGAGAAATGGCTAGAAGGAGAAGAAATACATCAGAACCACCAACGACAGTGAGAAGAAGTAAAAGACTTGCAGGTGAGGGAATGGGTGAATTGGAAGAATCTTTAAGGATTAGATCAAGAAGAAATAGAATGAGAAATGAAGCAGAAAATTCAATTCAATAGCCGAATCAACAAACACAAACACAAGATAGAAATGTGGATTATGATAGAGTGAGTGTGCATACTTGGAGGTCGGATTCGATAGAAGAAGCAGAAAATCGACAATTGAGAAATGAAGAAGAAGAGGAAAGAAATCAAGAAGTGGATGGAGGATTAATTCATGAAGGACATGAAGTAGTATATTTGAGACAAAGGATACATGAAGAAAGAAGATTAGAGACAGAAGAGCGTGCGAATTTAACAAGGCAAAATCATGAGTTAAGGATGGAGAATTTGAGGTTACAAAGAAGGAGATCAAGGAGTACTGTTAGATCAAATTCAAGATCATTTAGAGAAAAACCAAGGCAAATTTCCCCTATAAGAAATGTTGGAGAAAATACTCGAAGAGAAATACAAAAAAGAGAAGAAGAGGTAATCGGAGATCGCTATAATCCGCGTGACAATAGAAGTCGAGAGAGAAGAAACAACCAAATTGAAGAAGAAAATCCAGAAGAAGGAAGGAGGATATTACATGGGCGAGAGAATCAAAGAAATCAAAGAATGATTGAAGAAGAAATTGAGAGACATTATGCTGAACAAGCACATTTAGCCCGCGAGAGAGAAATATTAAGGGCAGAAATAGAAGAACATGAATTTCGAGAAGCAGTACGACAAAATAACCATGAAAATCGAGAAAGAAGACGTACACAAAACCGCTATAATAATAATATTCAAGAGGAGTATGATAGGATACAAATGAGAATAGAGAGACAACGAAGAGAAATGATGAGAAATGAAGAAATTCACAGAGAAGAAGATAGGCAACTGTGACTCCAAGAAGAGGGTGAAAGAGAGAATCGCAGAGAAAGACAGAATGACAATGAAGAAGAAGACACACAAAATCTCGCAAGACAAGAAAGGAAAGAACGCAGAAGAAGGGAAGCTGCATTTAAGAGACCAATGGAGCAAAACTCAACTAAGAATGAACAAATACTGAGGGAATTGGAAGAAATGAGAGGTATGATAAACAATAGAAGAGAAGGAGGTAGAAGGCAACTTGACGAAGCTATTGAAGACGCTGTGAGGACTCCATTTACTCAAGAAGTACAATTAAGAGGGATACCTCCAAAATGCAATTTACCAAAGATTAACCAAAGATTTTTGATGGGACTACTTGTGCTGTTCAACATGTGAAAGCTTATGTAAGATGTATGCTACAGTGGGAGAATCATGATGCTGTGCTATGCAAATATTTTACATCTAGCTTAACTAGCGAAGCGTTGAAATGGTTTGAGGGATTACCAAAAAATACCATAACTTCTTTTGATCATTTACAAGCTACATTTTTATGAGCGTATATTAGCAACAATTCATCGCGGCCAGGTATTGAAGATGTGTTTGGGTTAAAACAGAGAGTTGGCGAGAGTTTGAAACACTTGACCATAAGGTGGAAATTAATGTGCAGTGAGATGGCTGGAAGAGTGGATGACAAATACCTGATCCTATCCTTCATTAATGCAATGTTTGCGACTAATTTGTTGTACATTCAAATTTTCAGAATCAAAAATACAATTACCATGATAGAATTGTGATAGCTACAGGAAGAATATATTGCTTTAGAGGAGAAACAAAATGAGATGGAATCATATCCAATCGTGAACACCAGCTCGCTAGCGGCAAGTGGAAGTTTGCTCCCTAAAATGACAAATAATGTGGCGAGCACCTCGCAGCCACAACAAGAGAAAGTGGTGATGGATAACCAACAAAAATTGGTAGCGATGGGCAGTCGAGATCAATAAGAATATGAGAGGTAAAATAATTATTACAATTGCAGTGGAAATAATAAGATTCAAAGACTCGATCACCCACAAGAAACTTATGGTGGACAAAGGCAGAATAATTTTAGAGGGAAAGGTAATCATAGGATAGTATGGGAAGAAATCAAGATGCCACCTCTCAATACTAGCATAGAAAATTTTTGGGAAGCTATCATTTTGATGGAAAACATACCATCTCCATGGAACATGGGGAAAGAACCCCATCCAAATAGTCGAAGTCAAGAATTCTGTCCTTACCATCATTTTCATGGCCATTCAATAAATGATTGTAGGAATGTAAAGAGGATAATTTTGAGAATGATTGATCAGGGGAAATTAAATCATTTTCTAGTAGGACATCCACAATCTCAGCAATTACCGCCAGCACCAGAAACTCGCAGAGTGAATGCTGTAAAAGGAGCAGAAACATTTGTGATTGAAATAGGGGCTAAAGCAAAAAACTTGTTCTGTAATTCCATTGTGCACTCATATAGAACTGTGGAGGATTCCATGATAATATCCTAAGTATAGTCTTCGCAAGAGACATGAATGGGAAATAAATAATGAATATAGCGAGAGCTTCGCCATTGGAAGAATGGCAGAAACAAACTCTTTCTTTCACTGCGCAAGATGTACCTGAGATTGGTGAGCAGCATGATAACACATTGGCCGTGAGATTGGAGATTAACCCAAAACAAATGCAAGAATAGGATGAAGAAAATGATAGTAAATTTGAAGATTCATGGGCCATCAACAGAGTCTTAATAGATATAGGGAGTTCAGTTGATATCTTATTCTATCATACCTTTAAAACCATGGGTGGAAAGGATGAAGATATGATACCATCAACATACAAAATCTATGGATTTAACGGTACAACTAACAAGCCAAAAGTGGAAATTGAAATGCAAATACCGTTAAAAGGAATATCTTCAAAAATCTTATTCTGTGTGGTAGATATCGAATCACCCTACAATGCTTTGATAGGAAGACCTTGGTTACACGGGATATTGGGTGTAGCATCTACTTATCACTAGTGTATCAAATTTCCTCATCCAAAAGGTGTTGGAGTTATTAAAGGAGACTGGGGAGAAAGCAAGAAATGTTATGAAATCGATATGAAGTCTTTCGAAGAAAGAGCTGAAAAGAATAGCAATTGGAAGTGCAAAATCAAGCAACGATAGAAATGTGAAAGGTTAATGATTGATGCAATAGAACGAAAAGAGGATGTGAAAGTTGATGGAGAGCGTCTCGCAGAAAAAGAGACAATAGCAAAACGCATCAGAAAAGCAGAATCAAAAAATAGTAAGTAGAGAGGTAAAATGATGAACCTTAGAGAACTCTACGAATAATTTGTTTGGAAAATATGTAATTGAACAAAATATTCTGCTTGAAAGAATCACAAAAACTTTACCAAAATGATCAAAGTTATGAAATCCTATCAGAGTTACAATACTCGCGAGAAGCACGAATAAAATTTCGCAGAGACATAAGAATGGGACGAACTTTTATGGCGTGCACCCTAGTTCGCGAATAAAATTTCGTAAGAGGCAAATGTAAGACCTAATAGTACATTATAAAGGGGGTATCTCTTGACATGACTCAGCGATAAGGTTATAACGCTGCTGGAACCTGAGTCATGCAGATGTTGGGGTTAAAGAAAACCTATCCGAGAGAGAGATCTTGGATTTCCAACTATATATGGTTATACCCTGGTTGGACGACTAAGAGTCTCTTCCAAGAAGTGCAAAGTATGACCAAGGCTCCGAGGTACACGGTTGAGCCAAGGGTGCCCGGAGCGTACGAAACTCTCTTGCCATCCTTGGTAAGTTTTGGCTACAATGCACTTGGCCTGAAGAAAACCCCACCTAGGGTGCAGTCTTGTAACTATAAGCCATATAGGCATAAAATACAAGAGGCTGCAAAAACAGCTGGTTGTTGGTAAATCTGGATGGGAGGAGCTAGTCTTGTAGGGCCGATGTGCCCTCCTTGAAGGGGCAACCAGGGAGAAGATAAGGGAGGAACCCTCCATTAGGGAGCTGATAAGTGTCTTAAGACGGCAATGTCATTGGGCTTTATGATCGCAAGAACATTTAGGCCTGTCATATTGTCGCGTGACGTAAATGATGCAGAGGAAACAAGCCACGAGAGCAATGTTAAGATGAGATCAATGGGTTTTTACATGAAAATGTAAAGACGTCCTGCGATTTCATCACAAGACGACAATGTCACGAGGCTTTGATCTCGTGAGAGAACTTAGACTTGTAATATTGTCTCAATACAATCAAGATATAAAGATAAGACAAGATCAATGGGTCAATACATGCAAATGTAAAGACGTCCTGCGATTTTGTCGCAGAAATAAAAAGCATGGCAAAGTAAGACCTTTAATTAGGAAGGCACAATAAGACCACAAGATTACTGCGATAATACTCGCAGATGTTACGAGAATTGCGATTTCACGCAATTATTATTGATGGAAAGATCGCCAATATTAAGGCAAATTTTAAATTTTTATTTAATCTTTTAATCAATTTTTATATTGCAGATGAATAATAAAGGCAAGTATGGGAATGTATGAGAACGATGAAATTATTATTCATCTATCATATAAAAATTGCATAGAAACAGGCACGCAGATAATTAAAAGAATAATAGTTATATTGATTGTTTAACTTGCAGAAAAAGAGTTTTTTTTCTGATTCTTACAGGTAGAAGTAAAGAGGCAGAAGAAATTTACAAATTTAGAGAAACTAACGGCAATGTTACAGAAAAAAGAGAAGGAAAAGGAAGAACTAGTTAGATCCATCGCCATCTTCTTCATCAGACTCCTCTTCATCGTTAGATTTTTCCCTTTCATCATTGTCATCATAGTCTTCTTCTTCGCCATATTTTTCACCTTCATCATCATTATTATCATTTTCTTCCTCGTAAGAATCCTCAGCCTCACTATCAGAGATGTCGAGATTTGAAATCACTTCGGGTACTTCTTTTGCAAGATCAGGATATATAGAAGAAGAAATCCCATGGTCATTGCAAACCAAATTAACAGAATCATTGCGGACAAAAATGAGAGATCTATTGAAGTTCACGGTAGTGATTCCAAATTGCTTCTTCAACTGTGAATATTTATTATTGCGAGCAGCAAGAGTATTCGCGAGTTGATCCTTCTCCTCTTCAAGCTCCTTGATTCTTTCAAGATAACCTTTCTCAGCTTCTACAAGAATATGGAAACAAGTTAGAAATTTTATAAATAAGAATAATAAAAACAAGAAACTAGCGAGAAGAAGATTAGCTAATAACCTTCTCTGTTAGAAATCATATCTCTAATTAGAGCCGCCTGTTCAACTTGAAGGCTAACATTTACACCTAAATCATTTCTGGCATTGTCAAGAACATTCGCAGCCCAAGCAAACTCATCATCGCTATTAATGAGGGAGACGAGATTGAATTTGAGTCTCCCTCGCAAGAAGATCTTCATTCTCGCGGATAAGTTTATCTCTGACCATTTGAACGTCAAGGAGAGTTTTATGAAAATATGCTAAGGTTTTAGATCCTTTTTTTATGGGAAGATACTTCTCATCAATAATATCGCTATTCTTCTGCCTTAATTTATCTATTTCTTTCTTTGAATAAAAATAAAGGCGCATATATTTGTCAGTCAAGCCTAAATTGAATCTGTGTTCAAGTTTTAAGAGATTAAACTTGGATCTAAGTTCGTCTATGGGGAGGGAGTTAATCTTATCATCTGAGAAATTACTTAAGGAATTATTAAGACTAGTAATAAGAGTATGATCATCTACAGGTTCAGGGAAAATTTGAAAGATTATAGCCTCGTCAGTAAGACCATAAATATCTGCAAGTTAAAAGTGATTGCTTGAATAATCCGCGATAGAATAAAAGGAATTAAGAGAGATGGGAAATCAGTCATACCATAGAGTTGTTGGTTAGCCCTATCAAGATTAATGATCTTTTGCTTATTAACAGAATCTTCTGTCTCCAATTTTTTATTCTTCTTGCGAAGCTCTATATTTTCAGACTCTAGTTTTTCCTTATCTTGGCGAACTTTAGATGCTTTTTCTTCAGCGTTGACGCATCTTTTATCTAAGTCAGAAGCAACAACAAAAGAAGCTCTTCCAACCTGCGAAGAAAAGAAATAAATTAAAATCTAGCAATAGAGAAAATATGAACAAAATTGAAGAAATGAAAACATACCAAGGCACCAAGAGAATTCAAGAGATTGGGAGTCAGCGATCTTGAGATTCCTTGGAGAGAATCATTATCCACTAAAATGGGAGCATCGCAAACTTGAGCAAGGGCTTGGGATGTCTTTTCAATCATTTCATCCTCGTTATTAGAAGTCATGATGTAGGAGATATCACTAAAAATCCTAGATAGATGAGTCATTGAAGAATCAGAAGAAGAAGAATTTCTTATTGAAGGAAAACCACCAACATTAAACTCCTCGTCAATATCCTTATCAAGAACAACACTGGGATTCTCTGGAATTATTTGAGGAGTGAAGAAGAAGAAGGTTGAGTTTTTCTTTTCTTTAGCGGAGGATCTCTAGATTCATCATTACGAGGGGTAGAAGATCTTCCCCGAAAAGAAGTAGTGGGCTTCTCCTTTATAGATTTCCCAGATGGTTCCTTTGGAGATTTCTCCCTGATTTTTGGAGGAGGCAGTGGTTCTAATTCTTAGATTTCCTGCGAGCACAGATGAAGATAAGAAATAGGGGCAACAATATATTGTTAAAATTTATGAAAAAATATTTCTTACTTCATCTGTAAAAGATCTCAGAGCCAAGAGAATGCTGGGATTCCTAAGAGTTTGATAGCTGAGTTTCATTCTATCAATCTGAGAAAATAAAAAAAGTTAGCGAGAATATAAAGAAGACAATAAATAATAATAACATGAAAAGTTGAGAGAATATACTTCTTTAGATCTTTCAGGCCAGTTGAAGACCCAGGGTTGATATTCTGCAAGACTCGCGGGAAGTTCGCGAGAACCAGATATATAAGGACCTTCAAGACTTAATGGTAAGATGAACCACTTATCGTCGCTAGAATGACGAGGACCTTGGTTAGTAGATGTATGGAAGTCAATATCCATCATAAGAGCATTGTTACCAGCGACCTTCTCTTTCTTCAAACGAACACCCCAACATGTACTATCCCTCTTCATAGGGACAATACTATAGTTTACAAAAAAAGTTATCCACAGTATAATCGCAAGAAACAATGGGGACATCTGTGAACAAAGGATTCTTTGGAGCTTTGGGGTAGCGAGTTCCTTTACCAGCACCACGAGAAGCATATTCAAGTAGTAATCTGATGCAATCCCCACCTAATTGGTATATTGCTCGCGAGAATCTCTCGTCAGAAATTATTTGATAAAACAGCGGAAGCTCAAGATCATAAAGAGGGATGGGAAGACCAGCTTCAAGTTGTCCTAGCGATATTATGATTTTCTCACGAGAACATTGGTCATCAGTAAATAGTTTAAGGGAAAGTTCTAATTTGGAATCTTGATCCGGAATCAAAGATAAGTTAAAACCTTTAAGTCTGAGTTTCTCGCGCATTCCATTGAAGGCCTTCAAATTTTTAGCACCAGCAACAACCATTTTTGAGTATGGGAATGAAAGAAAAAGTTGAAAAGAAGGAATAAATCACAGCTGTTATAGAAGCGCAATTCGCGGAAGAATAGTAAAAATTGCAGAGAGAATACGGAGAGAAGAAAGAAGAAAGTAAAAGAGAAAAGGGAGAGGAATGAGAAGAGTATTTATAGAAGAAGATGAAGGCAATTAATGCAAAGAAAAGACGTGGGTGGTCAGATCGCAATGATTCTGAGAAGACGTGTCAAAAATTTATTAGAAGAAAAGATTCATGAAAACAGCTGGCGAAGGACGAAAAAATCTGAAAAGATAAGTAATTATGGCATTTTAGATTCTCATATCTTCTCTTCTTCGCAGAAAAGACATGACAAGAGGCAATATGTAGTACCAGAATATCTCTACAACGCTATTCCCGCGATATTAACAATATTTCTGCGAGCGTCACTGACACGAGCGTTACGAAATGTCTGAAGGAAATTGACGATGGAAGAAATAAAAGAAGAACATGATTGGTCCTGCGATGGTCATCATATTTGCGATAAAGAAATATTGTGATGATCGCGATAAGATCGCAAAGTAAATCCGAGATATGAGGAAAACTTAGCTGTCATCCATTATGTAAATCCCTATATAAAGAGCACGATAGATCCAGAAAAAGGAGATATACTTTTGAGAGTTGAGAGAGTTTTCAAGGAGAGAGAAACTCCAGAAAGAAAAGTTATACTTCTGAGTTTTGATATTTCTTGTAAATCTTCTTGAAAGTGAATTAATAAAATTGTTGTTGTTCATTCTCGATTATGACTTAATTTTCATAGAATCTTGACAAGGGTGTAGTGTGGGAAATCCTTCAACTACACTTTATACCCATCCAACGATGATATTCTAGCATTTCCTGCTGCTGATTCAACCATCTGTGGAATATCTGGTAATGGAAAACTATCTTTTGGACAAGCCTTGTTTAAATCAGTAAAATCTATACAAATTCTTATCCCCTTATTCTTCTTTGGGACCACTACCATATTTGCAATCCACTCTAGATATTTTGCTTGCCTTATAATTCCCGCGTCGAGCATCTTCTGTAATTCTTCTTCTATTTGAGAATGATATGTTGTTGCTATCTTCCTTATTCTTTGCTTAAATGGTCTTATGTTTTTGTTGATTTCTAATTTATGACATGCTATTGACGGGTCTATCCCTGGCATCTCATCCATGCTCCATGCGAAGATATCTACATACTCTCGCAAAAGATTTATAGTTCTTTCTTCCTCATCTTCCTCCATTCTAGTCCCAATTTTTAGCATTTTAGGCTCTTCTTTACTCCCAATATTTATTTCCTTTGTTGGTTCTGCTGCGATATAACTGGCTTCAGGTTCTCCCATTGGTGTTGGTGCTTTCATAATTCTCGCGAGTTCATCTCCTTCTTGTGGGATTTCACTGAGTATTCCTTTTCCTTCTTTTGATCTTATCATGTAAACTTTAAATTCTTCTTCCTTCTTTGTTTTTCTCGCCGATTTTCTGCGAGCTTTTCGCAGTTTTGGACGTTCTTCGCAATTTTTCACTTCAATTTGGTAACATAATTTTGCAAAATCTGTATCTCTTCTAATTTCTCCGATTCCACTGGGCATAGGAAATTTAATGCACTGGTGCAATGTTGATGCTACAGCTTTGATTGCATGTATCCACGGTCTTCCCAGTATCATATTGTACGGCGATTCCACATCTACCATGCATAATGATACTTGTGTTTCAATTTCTCCTAGTGGAATTCGTACCACTATCTCGCCTTTAGGTTTTGTTAAAGACTTTCCAAAGCCATGAACATGATATGTTGAATGAGATATTTCTTCATCCTTATATCCCATTTTCTTGAAGGTATGATAAAATATCATGTCTACAGAACTTCCTGTGTCTACCAAAGTTCTATTCATAGCCCATTCTTCTACATATTTTATTGATTTCTCCTTTCTCATTGGTATAGTGGTTACTGTGACCACCAAGGGAGATGTATGACTTAGATTTTCTTCTGGTATTTCTGCTGCTGTAAATGTGATTTCTTGCTTTTCCCAATCTTTCAATGGTGATATTTTTTTCCGCCGTCATAATTTTCCTCCCTTCAAAATCCCGTTTGTGTATCTTCCCCTTAATATTTTCATGAAATCTATCAATCATTGTTCTTGTTACCACATCACACTTCAATTTTCTGCAATCCTCTTTGATTCTGATCATTCTCCCTTCAATTATCTCACCAATTTACTTAATGATTTCCTTAACTTGAGCAATTCTTATCTTCTTCTTCGCTTTTTCTTCATTTTTTATTAATTCAATCCCTATTTCGGGCGCCAAAATGTAGTTGCAGGAATTCCCACACTACACCCTTGTTAAGATTCTATAGAAATCTATTGGAAATCAATTAAGCTTCAAATATTTAAACGACACTTTACTATTCAAATTTCAGAAATTTTTTACAGAATTAGAAGAAATCAAGATTACAAATATTCTCTTGAAGTTTCTCTCTCCTCAAGACTCTTTCAACTCTCAAAAAATACATCATCCTTTTCTGGATCTATCGACCCCTTTATATAGGGATTTACATAATGGATGACAGCTAGGTTTTCCTCCTATTTCGGATCTATTATGCGATCTCATCGCGATCGCTACAATATTCTCTTTCGCAAGAATGATGATCATCGCAGGATCAACATATTCTTCTTTTATTTCTTCCATCGTCAGTTTCTTTTGGATATTCTGTGACGCTCGTGAAACGTTGTTAATATCGCAGGAATAGCGTTATAGCGATATTCTGGTCCTACAGATTCAAAGAATTGATAACTAACCAGAAGGCTATGGAGGGAAATGACAACATTATAACCAAGGATCGGGAGGTAATAAAGTGGTATGAGAGAAGATAAAGATGTCGTATCTAAACACCTCAATAGACAAAATCTTGGAAGCGGTAATCTTAATGGAAGACATTCCAGAGCCACCAAATATGGGAAATGAGCCACTACCAGGGAGGAGAAGTAGAGAATTTTGTGCTTATCATCGTTTCCATGGTCACACCACTAGTAACTGCAGAAATGTGAAGAAAATTATACTCAGAATGATTGATCAGGTAAAACTAAACCATTTTCTAGTGCAACAATCACAGAATCTACCTCTACCACCAGAAGGGCATGCACCAGGTACATATGTAGGAAGGAACACATACCTGATTGAAGTAGGGAAGAAGGCAAAGAATTTATATTATAATTCGAAAATACATTCATTTAGAAGCATAGAAGATTTCAATGACAATATCCTAAGCAGAGTTTATGCAAGAGATAGTGATGGAAGAGAGATACTCAACCTTGCAAAGATATCACCATTGAAGGATTGGCAGAGGCAACCAATTTCATTTAACGTAGAAGAAGTACCAGGAGGTGGAGAACCATATGAGAGCCCATCAGTGGTCAAGCTGGAAATTAACCCAAAAACAAAAGTTGATGAAGATGAAGAGGATGACGCAGATACATGAGCTATAAATAAAATATTGATAGATCATGGTAGCTCAGTCGATATATTGTTCTATCACATGTACAATATTATGGGCGGAAGAGATTAGGACCTCATCCCATCAACCTACAAGATCTACGGTTTCAATGGGACAACCAATAATCCAAAGGGAGAAATAACGATGCGAATTCCTCTAAAGAGCATATCTTTGGAAGTAGTATTTTGCGTTGTTGACATAAAATCTCCATATAATTCTTTGATAGGCAGACCATGGTTACGTGGTATTCTAGTAGTGGACTCAACTTTCCACTAATACATTAAGTTACCCTTACCTCAAGGTGTTGGAGTGATAAGAGGATATCCAAATGAAGGAAGAACCTGTCATGAGATTGATGTTGACAAATGTGAGGAACGCGCAGGAAAGCGAAGAAATTGGAGAAAGAAGATACAAGAAAGTCAGTGAGGCAAAAGATAATGGTAGATGATATGAACAAGGAAAGTGAAATAAGAAGGGCTTCTATAAAGGCGACAACAACCGCACAAAAGAATAAACATAACAAGTGTGTTAACAAGAGAGAATTCCAGGAAGGGGAATTGGTGTTGAGGCAGAAACCATGCTATCATAAAAATAGTAAAGGAAGCATGGAAAACATATGGGATAGGCCGTACAGGGTCAAGAAGGTCGCTGGAAATGGAATGTATGAATTAGTAGATAAGAAAGAAGGAAATCCATCTGATGAACTTTCGAACCAAGTGTATCTGAAAAAATATGGTCCATGAGGCAGTCATAGCACACCATAATATATATAGTGTATGCGAATAAACCTATTAGAAAGCATATGCGAACTTAATGAAGAGCAGAAGGTGAAAGAAGCAAGCAAGTCATCTTAGATATAGATCTTTCAAGAGTTAGTTATTATCTAAGCGAATAAACGAAGAAATAAGACATCAGAATTGTATTAATCAAACGTAAGAATGAAAATGAAAATTTCTTCTTCTTTATACATACCAATTATCTCATACGAGAAAAAGGCAAAAATAAGACCTTAATAGAAGGCAACATAAGTAAAGACTCTAACTAGGGAGGATAAGCATCCAATTGTGGCGCGCACCCTAGTTCACATATAAAACAAGAGGCAATGAAAAGACCTAACACACGCCATAATTGGGGAAAACCTAGTAAGCATGAATCGGGGGAAAGCTACACCGACCCTGAAACCCAAGTCATGGAGATTTGGGGTGAAATAAAAGCCCATCTAGGAGAGGCTCCTTAGTCGAAAGATTAAGGTGGAAATGTCTCTCCTAAGGAATGCAGAAACTCGATCAGGGCACCGGGATACACGGTTGAGTCAAGAGTGCCTGGGGCATACCTGGACGCTATTGAAAAGTCTTGACTATGATGCACTCGGTCCTCAAGAAACCCCATTTAGGGTGCGGTCTCGTAACCAGAAGCCATATCGGCGGAGGGATAAGGGTTCGCAAAAATGACTGATTATTGCATCACTGGATGGGAATATCCCACCCTAACCCGGTAGGGGTAAGCTTCCTTGAAGGGACAGTCAGGGGGAATATAAGGATAGCACCCTCCATTAGGGAGCTGAATTGTGTCAAAAGACGCAAATATCATGAGGCTTTTTACTCACGGGGGTAATAAGACTTGTCGTATTTGCGCGTCAATACATCCTGTAGAGGCAATAATACGAGAAGATGATAAGACGAGATCAATGGTTCGTTACATGAAAATGTAAAGACCGCCTGGGATCTCGTCGCACAGAAATGAAATCATATCTTAGGAAAAATAAGACCTTTACTTAGGGAGGGTCAATAAGACCCCATAAGAAAAATAGAATCGAAACTAATATTGTTTTGCAGGAAATAATGAAAGAGCAAATAAATGCATGGAATTAATCGCATAATGAAAAGAAAAAGGAAATTCCTCACAATGAGAACAATAAAAGGATGTATGGACGCGAAAACGATAAAACGAGGCAGAAAACAAAGACACATACAAAAGGTCAAATACGGAAAAGTTAATTTAGATATGATATTAAATAATTTAGTTATGAAAGAAACATGCGACTACATAAATGATAGATTATTACATAATGAAATACCATATGAGGCAGATACACTCATGCATGGTAGATTTATAGATAAAACAAAATTGTCAATTCAAAAGAATAAATGAACATACATACATCATACTACATAACATCTGCACAATTGAATCATCTTGTGACGACTAACATAGGCAAGTATGGGAATGCAAGCATATAAAGGAGTGTTACTCGCTCCCATATGATAGATTCATGCACATGTTATATATTACTATTAACGAATACGCATATATTGTTATACATGTTATTATCAGCAAATTAACTCCCAATTGTTGGAAAGAAGAGTATTTCGCCTTTTTAGAAGTACAGGTGTAACCCGAGGAGAATTTACATTAAAGAAGCCTCAAATGCTTAAGAATTTACATTGAACAAAAGGTCTCAAAGATTAGGAAATATTCGATATATAAAAAACTGGTGAAAAATTTACAAGTGCGAAAAGAAAGAAAAGATCCTCAGAAAGAATAAATATTTTCCACCCATGTCATCCTCATTATCCTCCTCAGCTTCATAGTCGTTGCCCTCCTCATAAGTCTCCTCATGTTCTTCATATTCTCTTTCACTATCAGAAATATTAGAGCTTTCTTCATTAAGAGAAACTTCAATAAAGTTATAATTTGACAGAGGGATGTTATTATCGGCACAGAATTTCTTGATAGCCACGTCACGAACGCGAACAACATCCTTGCTCAAATTGGAAATAGTGACAATCAGTTTATTCTTGAGCCGACGGTATTTAGAATCACAAGCGGAAAACTTCACCTCCATACTTTCAATTTTCTCACGATACTCCTTCTCATCATCTGCGAAAGAAGATTAGAAAGTTAAAGCCGCATAAGAATACCTATCAGGAAATAACAAATGAATAAGAATAATAAACAACCTTCTTTTTTAGAAATAATATATTTAACCAATGCGGCATGATCAGACTCAAGGATAATAGTTACATCTAAACCATTCCTAGCATTGTCAAGGATCCTAGCAGCCCACTCAAATTCATCATCACTTTCTATAAGAAGTCGGGAACGGATCAAATTCTCTCGCTCAACAAGTGCATTCTTTTCGCTTATAGCTAGATCTTGCCCCACTTGAACTTGGAGGATAGTTTCTTGAAATTCCTTTAAAGATTTCGCACCTCTAAGAATAACTTGATCCTTCTCAGTAATAAGATCATTAATTCTTGCTTCTAAAATCTTAATCCTTTCTTTAGATTCACAAAAGCGGCGTCTATGACCATTACTAGTAGATAATGCACTCCTATGATCACAATTAAGAAGTTGGTACTTCGACCTGAGCTCCTCTAAGGAAAAAGTTCTTAATTTATCCTCAGAAATGTTATTTAGGGAAACATTAAGATGCTCAAGTAGAGACTCATTGTTAGAGCACTGCTCGGTCAAACTTGCATGCGTTGCTATCTCAAGTATGTTTGTCAATGTTAGTGATCAAAACTAAAAAGTCTTGATTTATAGTCTACTATAGCTAAGGTCTCGGACTAGGATAGTGTAGTTGAGCTCAAGAAATCCATGGAAATCATCATACAAGATGAAGGACTACTCAAGGAACCAGTGGATCTTCATCGGCTAAAAGGTATGTGGAGACTTGAACTTATCTATCACTCAAAAGTCTATCTAAGCTATCTTCTGTCTTGAGACAAAAGTCGTATTACTATATATACTAAGATTATACACATGTGGATATTTTGGGCTGAGTATATCTCGCTTATTTATTTCTCAAAATATGTGTTGGTAAAGCTTTCGCTTTAGCCAAGTTCATCTTTACCTAGTGACGAAAGTCATGTTATGTTTCAATCATTTTGGAAATCTCTCTAACGAAAAATAGTTTGTGAATAACAAATATATAACGCCTTCTGAGAATGTTTCAATGATTGAAATGAGAGTTTAGACAATATAACCATTAGAGGATATAAGCATTATTGTGGTAACACATATATTTATAAGTTCTTATTGTTTGAACCAAAGTTTGCGAACTTTGTTGATCAAGTGAAGCCGAAGTAGTGCAATTCCGCGAACTCAGCATACAAACTCAGTCCGCTAACTGGCGTAGTTCTCAAACTTGAAAATTTCTACTGGAGTTTGTGAACTTCATCCGGGAACTTAAGTCCGCAAACCCATTCCACGAACTTGAGTAGGTTATGTCTAAAAACGATGTTATGTGAACTTATCTTAATAAACTAAGGGATTCTATTGAAAACCGTGGCTTTATAGTTCATGAATCGATTCTAGTGAATCACATCATTTTTGCTTCAATTGTGTCTTGTGTAGTACATAAAGATCTAAGAAATTGAATAACTCTCTAACTAGTTCATTTGATTCATTTGGACTAGTTATGGTGAAGAAGAATATGGTTGATATGAAAGTTATCATATGGCTAAGCATTTGGTTAACTATTGTTGAACCAACTAATGTACAAGTTTGGGTAAGGTTTTCACAAGCCTACAAACGTGTATTTCATGTATGTGTAACAAGCTATATTTTCGATCTAACGGTAGATAAATATTAGATTGAATCTAATCAGGTTTTCATCTAATGGTGAATATTGAATGCTTTGTTACTTAGCTAACATTGATTGCAAACCCTGATTTGAAAGACTCTATAAGGGAGAACTCTAGCAACTGGAAAACCTAATCCCCACATATTCTGTGTGATACTAGTTTTCTAAGCTAGAGTCGATTCTCCTTTAACCTTTGGTTTTCTTCTTCTAAAACCAGGTTAACGACTTAAAGACTTCATTGGGATTGTGAATCCATACCGATACTACTTTTCTTGTAGTTGTGTGATCTGATCTTGCATATTCTATCGCACGAGTACAATTTTAATAATTGGCTTGAGATTTCTATCTCCGATAGGCAAGATATAAAAGTAGTCACAAACACTTCGTCTCATCGTTTGTGATTCCTCAATAATCTTCTTCGCTGCGTCGATTAAGTTTATTGTGAGGTGATTGATAAAACTGAGTTGTTCTTCAGGAATAATACAGGTTGTGTGTTGTTCAATTAATTAGAATATCCGACCTTCTTGGTTGTTGATTTAAATTGATTGACACTTGTACATTAGTCTTTGGTACCATCCAAGTTATCTCTCTTTGATAAAGACTCGCAAATTTCTATTTGCTTGAGTAAAGATCAAATCGAGAGATTGAGATAATAATTCCTTGAGATATTTTCTATTGATTGAGTCTAGTGGATTCTCTAGAAAGTTACTCGGAGTTGTCCATACAGATTGCTAATCAAACTATTGGGTGTGGTAGTTAGACTCGCGCCTTTTCACTCATCATCAACAGGATCATCAAGAGAGCGAAATAGAGAAGTTGCCTCGTCAGTTAAGTTGTAAATCTCTGCAAGAATATGCAATTAAAAGGGATCTAAGAAGATGAATAAGAAAAAAGAAAGAAGAAGTAAAGAATTACGCATCAACCAATTGATCATTCCTCTTGCGAAGCTTAGTAACATCATTCTTATAAATGGAGACTTCATACTTGAGTTTAACATTCTCCGCCTCAAGAGAGCGAAGTCTTCTTTGAAAATCTGAAGAAACAACATGTGACATGCGGGACATCTACAAAGATATAAGATGAATATTAGAATATAAAGGGTAAAGATATTATCGAAGAAAGTGCGAAAGTATAGAAATTACTAAAGAGCCAAGTGCGAACTGAAAGCTTGGACTCATAGCTGAGGCAATTCCACAAAGAGATTCATGATTTAAATAAGGGGCATCACATATCTTTGCAACCGTCTCACATGTACGAGTTAATAATGCTTCATTTATGATTGCTAACATGGAGTCAGATAAGATACTAGATAGGTGCCCCATAGAAGATGTGATCGAGGAGTCTCCAGGAGAAGCTATTTCATCATAACTAGAGTGGGAGCTTGAAGAAGAAGGAGAAGGTGCCTTCTGTTTCTTTGGAGGATTCTTGGAAGAAGATTTAGAACTGGTTTTCTTGGAGGTGACTTTACTCTTACCCTTAGATTCTCCAGCACCCACCTACGCGAACAAATGAAAGATAAGAAACAGAGGCAACAATATTGTTAAAATTCAAGATGGAGTATTTCTTACTTCATTGTCATGCAAAAGTGACGCTTGAGACGCGTTTTTAGCCTTCTTTTTCAGTTTCGTAGCCTGAAATCAAAAAAAAAAAAAGAGGAAAAAAACAACAGTAAAAGTAAAATGAATAGAAATATAAAGATAAAAGTAATGTACCACATCAAGTTCCTCAGGCCATCTGAACACCCAAAGATTGTAAGCGGAGAACCCCGCAGGTAGGAGAAGAGTTCAACCATCTTCGCTTCTACCAGTTATGTAGGGACCTGCCAAAACGATAGGTGTTTATGGGTAAAAACTGTTTCTGCTGGTTTTGGTAATTTGGGTGTGTGGATGAGAAACAAATCTAAACCTAAAAACAAATGCACTGCACGGGAGTACTTTTAGATTCGAGAGATCAATCTGTACAATCCTGGCCTAAACCAAGAAATGGTCATTCCAGTCTTGTTTTGGTCACAAATTAAAGGAGAAGGGTTAGTCTTAGGGAGGGAAGAGAAGAAGGTGTTGAGACCAGAATGGTTAATTATGAAGGTGTGGCTATTTTATGATTTGTATCATAATTTGGAACTGGTTTGCAGAATGTAAGCTATCAGTTCTTTGGTATTTTCTGGATACTGTGTTGTTGTTCTAACCAAAACTTGTTGTTTGGTGGAAATAGGTGAAACCTATTTATACAAGTCATAATTGAACACACCCTGGACTCGTAGGAAGTGGGAGTGATTGAGTGATGGAAGAGTGGAGTAATGTGTAACCGCCAGAAACCACGTTTCCACAATGAAAGAAATATGTTTGTTTACACCTATTACTTCTTGCCACAACTAACTGCCCTGTTTCCTGACACTATCTTATAATAGCCGTGTTGCATGCCTGTAGATGGTGGATTTTCGACAAAGGATAAAATCTTAAACCCATAATTATATGTATTCCTGATCCAGCAATCAGATGAATATTGAGGCTCATGTCTCTTATCGGAATCATGAAAGCTCATGCCACAAGAATCTCTGACTGAGAATACTGTCTCTCAGAGTATATATAAATACATATAGTCTCTCAGCTGAGGCAACGGCATATCTCACAAATACTGAGCAATTTCAGTAACGACTTCTATATAGAATCGAAAAATTAGACGGCTCCTAGACAGCTTGCCTGCTAGTATAGAGCAATAACGTCTTCAGGATGTAACAATGTTTTCCCTGACTATAAGAAAGAAATATGACGCTTCAACAAGCTCATAGCGCTCAATTCCTGAATAATTAACGCTCCTAGACGATCGAACTAGTATAGAGCCATTAATTAATTATTCTCAAAATCAATAGATTCATTAACTGAATACCTAGAAAATATTCAATATTTTCATAATATTTCGTTACTTCAATTTATGGTTCTTCCCAGCAGAATTCCATGGGTTGGTAATAAATATTCAACACACGGGCATCTGAGGTACTTTCGAGTAAGCCCCGACCAAAATGGTGTAGATGTATTCGACAAATAATGCATTAACAAACACCTGAACGAACAGACAAGTATTTCAAAATACGACGAGACGATGAACCTATGCAAAATAGGAACAAAATGATAAATAAAAAAATATTAGTCAAGGCGCTAGGGGACTGAACCCACCGACCGTCCAGTCATGCCGTGGTCAATCCCACGCCCATTCATATATTTTATCATATTTTATTTATTTTCTTTGATCTCATCAAAATCCTTTCATCTGAACAAATATCCTTTGTTTTAAAGAAACTCCCCAGTTTCATGGTGTTTCCTTCGCATCAAGGAAATAATATAAAATTGGGAAAGGTGTCACGGGACTATGTTTGCTAGCCGTCCGGCTATGCCCTAGTCACGGACGGTCCCACACCTCACAATTCCTCAATATTTTATTATTATTTCCCTAATTTCATGAAAACTCCTTAATCTTATGATATTTCCTTGATCCCATGAAAAATAATATAAAATTAGGGAATCCCATGTGACCGGGCCCAAGCTGGCCCCACACATCCCATTTTATTATTATTATATTTTTCATGTTTCTATAATCCCACGAAATTCCTTGATTTCATGATATTTCCTTCAAATTATGAAAATTCCTTTAAATCATGAAATAATACATAAAATTAGGGAAAACTCACGGGACCGGGACCTAGCCGGCCAACCATGCCCAAGCCGGTCCCACACTCCCTTATTTTATTATTATTATTTTTGTGTTTTCCTCATCTCATGGAAACTCTTTGATTTCAACAAAAAATCGTTGGTTTCAACAAAAACTCCTTGGTTTCAACAAACTCCTTGGTTTTATCATATTTCCTTAAAATCATGAAAAATATTATAAAAGATAGGAAAATATTGTGGGACGGGCTCTTTGGCCGGCCGGCCAGCCTTGGTCGTGGCTAGTCCCACACTTCATGATTCCTTCATTTTTTATTATTTTCCTTCATCTCATGAAGGTTTTGACGGTTTCATCAAAAAATCCCTGATTTCTTCATATTTTCTCAAATAATTGCTCAAACGCACACCAGAAAATATCAAAATTCTCATAACTGAGATACGAACACTTAGGTGATATGAGAATGTTACCTTGACCGACCAAGGTTGGCTCTTTGGCTTGGAAGAAGTCGGTCCCACGTATTTTCACAATTTGACCTAACTCTTCCAAACAACTTGGAACTTGATGGAAAGATCATTATTTGATCTCGTGACCACCCAGGGCCGGTTTCATGACCTCTTGGTTGGTCCCTTATCTCTTTATGATTAATTAGGTTTTATCACCTGAGGCTCAGACGAACATTATTTTTAAAAAATGATTAAACAAGCATTTAATCACCTTTTCACCAGGTTTTCAAGAGACCTTAGAATTTTCTCACGTGAGCATATGGGTGTTACATGGTCGATCCATGGTCCCTTGTAGTCGGTCCTCCTTAATTCTGTGGTTTATCTTCATCATCAATTGATCAAATTAGGGTTTTGAGTTCAAGGTTCATAATTCCAGATTCAAACACTAATAATTTTACGTTGATCTCATGACCAACATTTTATTAATTATACTCGGCCTAGTTGCCTTCTGATTTAATACTTTATTTTGTCACGCTACTAATTTTCCATCGAACGAGCAATATTTTCTCAAACTAAGGAATATTGGTTCAACTATCAATATTCAACAATTCATCAAATGAGCAACATTATCTCAGAACAAAAATATTTGTTCGCATTGAAAAATTGATTCAACTATCAACATTCAGTAACTCATCAAACGAGCAATATTTGCTCAGATGATCAATACTTGCTCAAATCAAGGAATATTGGTTAAGCTATCAATATTCAACAATTCATCAAATGAGCAATATTTGCTCATTTACGTATTATACCTCTGTCTCAGCAGACATGTTAAATTCATGAGTCTCGGAAAATCTTCAAATCACGTTCAACTCAATAATACAAGGACTCATTGTCCCATGAAGTCATGAAGTCAATAACTGACTAACTAAATACACGTCTGCCTTGCACACTCCATAATCACACGAGATTTCAATCGTGTCACATGGGGGGATATTAACTAGGGTTTTGGTCTGGCGGTCTACGACACATGTGTTCATACACATGATGAGAATGTGAGCAAGTTGTGCAATCAGTTGGAGGAGTTAACAAAGTAGTAGATGGAAAATCAACCAAGTCTCCGCACGTTGAGCAACTGGTTTTAACACGATTTCCGCTTCCCCATCCTTTGATTCCATCAACTGTCACACTTCATGGGGTCATGGTGTAGTAATATAAATAAGTCTCTGAATCATGATTGAAACAACAACGATTTCACGTCTCACAGACAACACGAGATCAACAACTCATCAATTGAGAAATTACTCTCAACTGGGCAATTTCAATCATTCAGAACTTATCATATTCAGAATTTTTAACACACCTACAATCTTTGATTACCATTGATTCCACATATGTCTTAGCTTCCCTCCTAAAGATTGACCAATCCTCTCTTGTGTCCGATTTTACTCTGGAATGACCATTGTCTTGGTTTAGGCCGGAGTACTACAGATTGATCTCTCGAATTCAAATCACTCCCTTCTTGCAGTGCATCTGTGTAAGGCTGAACATTTTGCTCGGTTCAAGGAGTCTCCTCCGTACGGTCATTTCCTCAATTCCGTAAAAACCAACAAATTGTTTTACCCCATCTACAGATTGGCGACCACAGTGGGATATCATTCTCTCGGTTGAAATTTCACTTATCACAATGATGGTCGGTCTTAGGTCTAGTTCAACTACTCCAAACCCAAGCCAGAATCTTTCAAACGGAAATGTTCCTTCTTCTAACGCTATATCTGACAACACGGAAGGCGGAGAAATCCCGACTATTACTGAGTTGGCACGAGTCCTAGAGATCCACGCCAGGAACATGGATCTGATGAAAGGTACGATGAGCCACATACTCGATTTACTCATCAAACTGACATCTGAGTTATGTAGAATCTGCGCTTCAGAAGTCCCAACACAGGGGACTGACTCGTCACACGGTGACCCTAAAAACAACAGTTTCATTACTTACGAGAAGCCGGTGGACCAGGAGGTTGCACAGTTAGTTTAAAACTTATGTGAACTCTTACACTTTTCCAAAAAGCAGCGAACAGATAAATTTTCTGCGCTCAACCAGATATCATCTGATGTACCAGTAGCTTCATTATCTCCAGCAGTCGAAGAAATGTCCAAAATTTCTAAGCATTCGATCAACAACATTACATTCGGAGAAGAGGACCGCATGGTAGATGAAGGACATAACCGGGCCTTGTACGTAACCGGCTTTATCAAAGACTCTGAATTCAAGAGAGATCTCGTTGATACATGTGCTTCTACAAATATTATCACTATGAAGACTCTCATGGCGGCTAAGTTCCCACAAAATAAAATCGTTCGCCATCCCATCTTGATGACGGGTTTTGAAGGGAGCCAGATCCATACATATGGGTATGCGTACATAAACCTGAAGGTGGGGCCTATTCAATCAAAAGATAAATTCCACGTGATCGAACAAGAGCCTGACTATCACATGATACTCGGACGACCATGGATCCATGATAACAAGATGGTTCCTTCAACATACCATCAATGCATGAAAGCTATGATCAATAACAAAATCATTCGTATCGCGGATTCATCATCTTCTTACGCCCCGGTCTATGACGCTGAATTCCTTGAGTCTCAGAAGAGCATCCCCGAACCTCCAAACAAGATTTATAGTGCTCCACTCCTAATCTGGAAGTCCATAGAAAAGGTCGCAGACAAGCCATCATCCTCAGGCGTCAAGTTGGCTAAGTCGCCTGCTACACCAATTAAGCGCCGAAAAGATCAGATCTCAACTCAGGGACCTAATTTCATAAGCAGTTGCGATGCGGAGGAGAAAATCATTTACCGACGCAAAGATTAGTAATTAGCAGGGGAGAACGATGAAGAGTCTCCCCGCCCCGAAGAATCATGTCAGAGTGAACCATCACTCGAAGAAGAGGTTCAAGATGCTCCTCGACAATTACAAGATGTCATTGACTCTACCACTTATGATCTCGAAATAATCAACATCAGAACAGAGGATGATCTAAGGCCGATTCTAATTAGATATGCACTGTCACCAGAGGAACAAACGGAATTGATAGCACTATTGAAATAATATCAAGATGTCTTCGCATGGACGTACGAAGATATGCATGGTCTAGACGACAAATTGGTTACTCATCATCTGCACATCACCCCTAGATCCAAAGATGTCAAACAACCGCATAGGCAGTTCATACACGAAGTCAAAGAGAAAATCAAGGTCGAGATTCAGAAACTATTATCATCGGGGTTCGTCAAACCTATTCAATATCCAACATGGCTGGCGAACGTTGTTCTTGTCAAAAATAAAAATGGTCAAATCAGATGTTGTGTTGATTTCAGGAATCTGAAAAAATGATGTCCGAAAGATGACTTTCCTTTAACCAACATCGATATGCTCTTAGATGCAACCAGCGGTCACGATATGTTATCATTCATCGATGGATACAGTGGATACAACCAGATCAAAATGTACGAACATGATTCCAACAAGACCGCATTCCGTACTCCTATTGGAAATATCCACTAAACTGTGATGCCTTTCGGATTAAAGAATTCCGGTGCTACCTATCAACGAGCCATGACTGCCATATTCCACGACATGATGCACAAGCAAGTGGAGGACTATGTTGATGATGTAGTGGTGAAGTCAAAGACTCGAGCATCTCACTTTCAAGTTCTAAGACAAGTTTTTGAAAGATGCCGAGCATACAAGCTAATGATGAACCCTCTGAAGTGCGCTTTTGGTGTCTCTTCCGGGAAGTTTCTAGGATTCCTGGTCATGGCAGAAGGAATCAAAGTCGATCCAGACAAAACAAAAGCTATTACTACCATGCCTCCTCCACGCATTGTGAAAGAACTCCAAAGTTTCATGGGCAAGGTAAATTATATTCGACGTTTCATCCCTGGATTATCTCAGCTCATTGCTTCATTCACCCCTCTATTGAAGAAATGAGCTAGTTTTACAGGGACTGTCGTGCAACAAGAAGCATTCCAGAAAATACAACAGATATTGCTATCACCTGATGTCATGAAATCGCTGGTGCAAGGATGACCACTGATACTTTATGCAGCTTCTATTGATGTTGCTATCGGAGCACTCCTTTCTCAAGAAGACGACGAAAGCATCGAACGACCAATCTACTACTTCAGCCGTACCATGAGAGATGCTCAACTCAGATACCCAAAGGATGAGAGAGCGTGTTTGGCATTAGTGCATGCAATTCAGAAGTTCAGGCACTATTTATTATCCAACAGAGTTGTGCTCATTTCCAAAGCTGACCCTATAAAGTTCCTACTATCAAAGTGGCTACTTCAGATGTCAGAATTTGACATAGCATGTACACCACCGAAAGAAATCAAAGGCCAAGCAGTTGCAGACTTGCTCGCTTCTTTCCTAGGGTAAGATGCAACAATGTTACATGAAGATGTACCTGGTGAGTTTCCAGATATCCTAGCTATCAAAGAAGAGACGTGTCTTTTATATTTTGATGGTTCCGCCACCCCTATAAACGACACTGGAGGAGCAGGCATAGTGTTAGTCTCTCCATCCGGCGAGGTTTTCTTACATTCATACAAGATGGACTTCCACTGCACCAATAATTCAGCAGAATACGAAGCCTTATGACTAGGATTTTCCCTGGCCAAGCAAGCAGGAGCAGTGTACCTCGAGATAAGGGGAGATTCAAAACTGCTGGTAAATCAAATGAATAAAACATACTCCCTTAAATAAAACACATTTGATCCATTCAGAACCGAAGCTCAACGGCTATTGACTTACTTTGCTGATGCAACGATTGTCCATACTGTACGAACCAACAATAGGCTTGCTGACTGCCTTTCAACCCTCGCTTCTAAGCTGAAATTTGAAGGAGCGGAGAAAACAATCACTGTAGAAATACGTGTTGTTTCATATACATGGTTCGCTCAAGTCGAAGACATTCAAGCAGATGATTGGCGAGCACCTATTATTCATGAATTGAGCAGTTCTCTTTCGGAAAGAAAAGTATGTCTCAAGGAATTAAAGAATTATTTCTTACTTCATGGAGTGTTATACTATCGAAACTCTGATGGGTCATTATCACGATGCCTTAGACATGACGAAGCGGATGAACAACTCAAGCGCATGCATGAAGAAACATGTGGACGGACGCTGGTGGTAAAACTCTACAGAAAGCTTCAGATAATGGGATACTATTGGCCTTCCATGGAGGCTCAATCAAGGATTCTGCAAAAGTCATGTCCCAATTGTCAGACGCCTCCTCATCACTTAGAAGCTCTGCCAGCCCATCACACTGGGGACTGGAGGGAACCCTCCATCAAATATCTTCGGGACAATGAACAACCGTCAGAAAATAAAGAAACCATCAAGCTCATTCAAAGGGCTAAGAGATTTTTCTTTCTTGATGGAATCTTATACCGCAAAATCTTTGGTGGAAACCTACTGAGATGCTTAACTGAGCATGAAATCCCCACGATTTTAAAAGAGATGCATGATGGAGAACATCAAGGAAAAAGAAAATTATTTTTCCAGATTCATGAGAAATATTATTGGCCAACCATGGAAGACGATGCAGCTGCACACGTTCAAATGTGCCATCAATTCCAAGTCCATGGTAACCTCATTCACACTCCTTGTCTTCCATTGAATTCTGTGAATAGTCCATGGCCTTTCTATAGCTGGGGACTAGATATCATCGGGAAAATCAATCCAACATCTTCGAAGCATCATGAATACATCATCATTGCAACCGAGTATTTTACCAAATGGGTTGAAGCTGTTCCTATTCGAAGTACCACTGGAGTCACGATTGCAGCCTTCATCAAAGAATACATAATATGCAGATTCGGTGTTCCCAAACACATTATCACTGATAATGGAACTCCTTTCGCCAACAAGCATGTGACATGATTGCTCGAAGAATATGACATCAAATAAATTTTCTCCACATCGTACTATCCCCAAGGAAACGGACAAGCAGATAGCACCAACAAAACTTTGATCCGGATTCTCAGCCGAATAGTTTATGATAATCCTCAAACCTGGCATGAACAGTTGCCTATGGCTCTATGGGCTTATCGAACTGCTCCAAGGAGTTCGATCGGGACTTCACCATATTCTCTTGTCTATGGGGCCGACGCCATACTGCCTGCAGAAATCAAAATTCCTTCAGCAAGGATCGCAACATCCAGTAAAATACAATGGGATGATGCCGAAGTGTCCAACTCAAGATTGTTGAACTGGACATGCTCGAGTCGAAGCGGGCTAAGGTGGAAAAATATGTAGATATTTATAAACAAAGAATCTCCAGATCCTACAAAAAAATGGTAAGACCTCGAACATTTCAAGTAGGGGATCTGGTATTAAAGACAACAAAGCACATTCAACAAGACATGTCTGCTCACAAGTTCTCTCTGAAATGGGAAGGACCATATGTAGTTATCAAGGCAGTATCCAGCGGATATTACAAAATCTTAAAGATCGAAGAAGGAGTGGAAGGAAATATAATCAATGGTAAATGGCTCAAAGCATATTACGCCTAATCCATAGAAAACAATTACTCTTTCACCATTTTATTATTTCAAGCATTTTCAGAATGTAATTTATATTCCTCCAAAGAGCGTGCAAAATGCTCCTTTGTTCATTAAATACTTCATAAATGAACAAAAAAATTTCTCATGACATGATCAATTATTCTACCCAAGAAAAAGCCTAAAGACATCCGAAAACAACAACCATAAATGCTCACTCAGAGTAAACCATCCAGTAAAGGATAATTTTTATAAATATCCATGTCAAGCTTCTTTTGAAAGTTCCTGGTCTTCACTTTCAAATCTTGGACAACTTTCTCAACTCTCGCCGACTCCAAGGCAAGTGCCTTCTCCTCTTCTAGAAAAGCAGTTGTGTTGAAAATTGCTTCAGCGGTCGTCGCTGCCCTATCAACCTTGATCATCTCAAGCCGACATCAAAGCAAACTTACGTTGAACCGCAAGGTCTCACAGTTTGATATCATGCCATCTTATCTGTGAAAGTCACGATTCTTAATATCTTGCATATTTTTCTCCATCATCTCTTCAATGATCGGTAAAACCCCAACAACTGTAGTCAGAAGGGTCGGAAGAAAGTCTCTCCACACTTCAGTAGTGGAAATGTGTCCATATCATCTCTAGATCTTAGTATACAGAGACGCGTGACACTTGGGAATGACGAAGCCGCCAACTATCTCATTTCCCGGGAAATTGTTGATCATAGGAGTCTCAAACAGGAGTCCAGCTGTTGGATAGTAGGTTCTGGATCCTGTCTTCATGGAGTTGGTAGAACTCTTGTCGACATCATCATTATTGGTCGCATACTTTCCATTCATTCTCTTTCTGGCATCAACAACAACATGCACATCAACTTGCAGTGAAGAAATCTTAATTTCATACGAAGATTGGATAAAACCATCGAGTAATACACCACTCGAAAATAATAAGATTACTCACGGATATGCCGGATTCAGTATGAGTTGATTTATATCGAGCGGGAGCTCTAACAGTCCGCTTGGATCTCGAATTACGAGAAGAAGACGGATTCTTCTGATTATCCTGCAACAAATTATTTTCCTATGATCAATAACTCTTATCAAATGGAGATGAAGGAAAATACACAACTTACTGAGATGGACGCTTCTACTTCATGCTTCGACTGAGATTCATTTCGAGAAGAAATACTACTGCTGGACATAGCGACGAAATGTACAATAATCAAAATTTCCTCTACACGATGAAACTGACTCACGAGAATACGGAATGTCTGCACAAATGTTAAACCCTAAGTCTTGGGGATATATACAATAGGTGGATACTTATATCTTACAGATAGTCAATTCAGTTACGGATTTTACCGAAAACTCTAAGATTCAAACAAGATCAATACTGGAAATGCGGAGAAAAATAACTGGGGACTGACGGGATTGACGAAAGCTGCGCACGGTCTACAAGGATTTGCGTATGATGCGTGTTTTCTCACATAACTTATCTAAGTATTTTCGCAAATGGAAATCACCAAGGCAAGTCAAAGATGATTGTGATGAATTTTGGGGCATGGACATTAGTCTATTTCATTCAATTCGAGAAGAATCGACATCCACAAAAGGGTTTCCTATTCAAAAAAAAAAATCCTAATTCAGAAGAAAATTGTTCAGATCATCAAAGAAACGTCTACTACGAGGATAAAAAAATAATATTCAAATGTTTAATTAAGATCACGAGCAAGACTAGTCATAGTCGTCCGCATCGCCATCATCATCATCTGAAGGTTCCTCTTCAGACTCTTTCTCGGAGTCACTGTCTGAGTCATAAAATTCTTCTTCTTCGGCATCACCATCTATCACATCCTGTAGATCTTCATCATCACATTCAGCTTGGAGATCAGACCTAACTTGTTGTTCAATCTCCCTATGCGGAGGATATGACCTACTTTTGCGTGTTGTGGAATCCCACACAATCTCTTCTTCTTCATCCCCAGCATCTGAATATGAGGCCACACCATAAGGATGGGATTGGAGTCTCTCCTCATCTCTTTGTCTTTTCCATTCAACTCTACGCCTTTTCTCTCGATA
The DNA here is from genome assembly GCA_023529315.1 of Papaver bracteatum. NCBI lineage: Eukaryota > Viridiplantae > Streptophyta > Magnoliopsida > Ranunculales > Papaveraceae > Papaver > Papaver bracteatum. The sequence continues at coordinate 196,596 of JAJJWX010005086.1, read as the reverse complement.
CTCAACAAGTATCTCCTGATTCTCTTTCCTCTTCAAGAGATCTTCACGATCAGCTTTTAGTTTATCAAGAGACCTGCTATTTTCCAGTAAAGCACGATCTATGCTTGCACGAGCTTTGGCCTCTAAAACCCTCGAATCCTCCTCAGAAGAGCTGGAAGAATGATCACTGCTGGAAGATACCATTTTCTGAAACCAGAGACACGGAATTACGGATATGCATATATTAATTTCACAAAATGGTAATTCTCAACTCTTACCTTTTACAATTCTACTAACAATTAGTGATTGCAACGTAAGAGTTAACACTTCAAAACTTGCTCGCTTCTTCGAACCTACAAAAGACGGGCAAAACTCAGATTTTTCATAAAATCATGAATATTTCTACTGCGTGAACATTTACCATGGAATTATAAAAACTAAAACATTATTTCATCATAAATAATTGTTTACTCCTAACGACTGCACAGAATTCAAGTTTTGATTTTAATTTATATATTTATATATATAAACAAAAACGTGATTAACTCACGTAAATAAAAAATTAGACGTGAGCAAAAGCTCACAAAAAATAAAATCCGTGGATACTCCACGGTTTTATCAGGAAAAAAATCCCATGGACAGACCATGGTTTTATAAAAAACTTTTTTCCTTCGTACAATTGTCTTTCTTTTAAACGAGGGTTTATTTCGGTTTTGTGAAAGCTCACATTGTTTCAAGATAAGATTTTGGTTTTCATGAAAGCTCATAAAAATTTTTTTATCACTGGACACAAGTATATACATAAAAAAAAATCTCTCATAAATCAGGGATTATTAATAGTTTCTCAAACTAACGATCAAACGAACATACGTTTTCTAAAAACAAGGGTTTTTCAACAAAACTCACACTCATATGTGCACATGTATATGATTTCAACATAACCAAATCATGAACAACTCATGAACTCAGTAAACTTAAAAAAAAATAAAAAAATCACGCACCTGGTCGCCGCCGGCCGGAAGTTGCCGGACGGTGATTGCTCCGGTCGGACGGCGGTGGCGTTCCGGTGAAAATTTCCTCTTATTTTCTCCTGTGCTCTGACGTGGGGGAGATGATGAGTTGATCAGCCAAAGTGAAATAATAAAAAAAAAGAAGGATTCATTCCTTTTATATCAAATTTTATTTCCAAAAACCTAATCCCACAAGGATTTGCTCATTAGGCTCGGCCCGTGAATCCTAAAACGACCAAGGTCCCGTCATTGAAATCAGCGGCTCAACACCAATTTATGCTCATTATATGATGATATATCATCCCACTGGAATCTTCATTCAAGTCGTGGTTTGCTCGTACTATCAAAATCCGGTAAGGTCTTATCTAATGACTAAGTTCAATTGCTTATATTGTTTGTAATTGGAAAATCACCATTCAATGCTGACTGAGGAACATGACTATCCCTCAGTAAGCAGGGGACTTAATGTAGATGGTGGATTTTTGACAAAGGCTAAAATCATAAACCCATAATTATATGTATTCCTGATCCAGCAATCAGATGAATATTGAGGCTCATGTCTCTTATCGGAAGCATGAAAGCTCATGCCACAAGAATCTCTGACTGAGAATACTGTCTCTAAGAGTATATATAGATATGTAGTCTCTCAGCTGAGGCAACGGGATATCTCACAAATAATGAGCAAATTCAGTAAAGACTTCTATATAGAATCGAAAGATTAGACGGCTCCTAGATAGCTTGCCTGCTAGTATAGAGCAATAACGTCTTCAGGATGTAACAATGTTTTCCCTGACTATATGAAAGAAATATGACGCTTCAACAAGCTCATATCGATCAATTCCTGAATAATTAATGCTCCTAGACAATCATACTAGTATAGAGCCATTAATTAATTATTCTCAAAATCAATAGATTCATTAACTGAATCCCTAGAAAATATTCAATATTTTCATAAAATTTCGTTACTTCAATTTATGGTTCTTCCCAGTAGAATTCCATGGGTTGGTAATAAATATTCAACACACGGGCATTTGAGGTACCTTCGAGTAAGCCCCGACCAAAATGGTGTAGATGTATTCGACAAATAATGCATTAACAAACACCTTAAAGAACAGACAAGTATTTCAAAATACGACGAGACGATGAACCTATGCAAAATAAGAAGAAAATGATAAATAAAAAAATATTAGTCAAGGCTCTAGGGGACTGAACCCACCAACCGTCCAGTCATGCCGTGGTCAATCCCACGCCCATTCATATATTTTATCATATTTTCTTTATTTTCTTTGATCTCATCAAAATCCTTTCATCTGAACAAATATCCTTTGTTTTAAAGAAACTCCTCAGTTTCATGGTGTTTCCTTCGCATCAAGGAAATAATATAAAAATAGGGAAGGTGTCACGGGATCGTGTCTGCTACACAGCCGGATATTCCCTAGTCACGGCCGGTCCCACACCTCACAATTCCTTAATATTTTATTATTATTTCCCTAATTTCATGAAAACTCCTTAATCTCATGATATTTCCTTGATCCCATGAAAAATAATATAAAATTAGGGAAACCCGTGTGACCGGGTCCTAGCCGTCCGAACATGCCCTAGCTGGCCCCACATGGCCTATTTTATTATTATTATATTTTTCATGTTTCCATAATCCCATGAAATTCCTTGATTTCATGATATTTCCTTCAAATTATGAAAATTCCTTTAAATCATGAAATAATACATAAAATTAGGGAAAACTCACGGGACAGGGCCCTAGCCAGCCAACCATGCCCAAGCCGGTCCCACATGTCCCTTATATTATTATTTTTATTTTTATATTTTCCTCATCTCATGGAAACTCTTTGATTTCAACAAAAACTCCTTGGTTTCAACAAACTCCTTTGTTTTATCATATTTCCTTAAAATCATGAAAAATATTATAAAAGATAGGAAAATATTGTGGGACGAGCTCTTTGGCAATCCGGACATGCCTTGGTCATGGACAGTACCACACTTCATGATTCCTTTATTTTTTATTATTTTCCTTCATCTCATGAAGGTTTTGACGGTTTCATCAAAAAATCCCTGATTTCTTCATATTTTCTCAAATAATTGCTCAAACGCACACCAGAAAATATCAAAATTCTCAGAACTGAGATACGAACACCTTGGTGATGTGAGCAAGTTACCTTGACTGACCAAGGTTGGCTCTTTGGCTTGCAAGAAGTCGGTCCCACGTATTTTCACAATTTGACCTAACTTGCGCAATTGCTCGTATTAGGTCCAAAACTCTTCCAAACAACTTGGAACTTCATGGAACGATCATTATTTGATCTCGTGACCACCCAGGGCCGGTTTCATGACCCCTTGGTCGATCCCTCATCTCTTCATGATTAATTAGGTTTTATCAACTAAGGCTCAGACGAACATTATTTTTAATAAATGATTAAACCAGCATTTAATCACCTTTTCACCAGGTTTTCAAGAGACTTAGAATTTACTCACGTGAGCATATAGGAACTACATAGTTGATCCATGGTCCCATGTAGTCGTTCCTCCTTCATTCTGTGGTTTATTTTCATCATCAATTGATCAAATTAGGGTTTTGAGTTCAAGGTTCATAATTCCATATTCAAACACTAATAATTTTACGTTGATCTCATGACCAACATTTTATTAATTATACTCGGCCTAGTTTCCTTCTGATTTAATACTTTATTTGGTCACGCTACCAATTTTCCATCAAACGAGCAATATTTTCTCAAACTAAGGAATATTGGTTCAACTATCAATATTCAACAATTCATCAAATGAGCAACATTAGCTCAGAACAACAATATTTGTTCGCATTGAAATATTGATTCAACTATTAACATTCAATAACTCATCAAACGAGCAATATTTGCTCAGATGAGCAATACTTGCTCAAATCAAGGAATATTGGTTCAACTATCAATATTCAACAATTCATCAAATGAGCAATATTTGCTCATTTATGTATTATACCTATGTCTCAACAGACATGTTCACTTCATGAGTCTCAGAACATCTTCAAATCACGTTCGACTTAATAATACAAGGACTCATTGTCCCATGAAGTCATGAAGTCATTAACTGACTAACTAAATACACGTCTGCCTTGCAGACTCCATAATCACACGAGACGTCAATCGTGTCACATGGGGGGATATTAACTAGGGTTTTGGTCTGGCGGTCTACGGCACATGTGTTCATACACACGATGAGAATGTGAGCAAGTCGTGCAATCAGTTAGAGGAGTTAACAAAGAAGTGGGTGGAAAATCAACCAAGTCTCCGCACGTTGAGCAACTGGTTTTAACATGATTTCCACTTCCCCATCCTTTGATTCCATCAACTGTCACACTTCATGGGATCATGGTGTATACAATTATATCAATATAAATAAGTCTTTGAATCATGATTGAAACAACAACGATTTCATGTCTCACAGACAACATGAGATCAACAACTCATCAATTGAGCAATTACTCTCAACTGAGCAATTTCAATCATTTTGAACTTATCATATTCAGAATTTTCAACACACCTATAATCTTTGATTACTATTGATTCCACACATTTCTTAGCTTCCCTCCTACAGATCGAACCATCCTCTCTTGTGACTGAATTTACTCTGGAACGACCATTGTCTTGATTTAGGCCGGAGTACTACAGATTGATCTCTCGAATTCAAAGCACTCCCTTCTTACAGTGTATCTATGTGACGTTGAATATTTCGCTCAGTTCAAGGAGTCTCCTCCGTATGGTCGTCTCCTCAATTCCGTAAAAACCAGCAAATCATTTTTCGCCATCTACAATGTCGCATGATGTAAACCGTCAGACCAATACCTTGATGAGTATCCCCTAGTTTATGACATGTTTGATGTCTCGAGTGTTTTCGTGGAAAACGTGTAGCATATTGCCATGTGTGGAAAGTTAAAGTCAGGAGACTTTCCGTAGGAAAATAGCATGTGATGCTATTAGACTTGTCTTGGCCGGTTTCCTAAGACTTGCCACTGGCGTTTTTGTGGCAAATTTGGATGGCTGAGATTTTGGCCCATGAGAAAATGTGGCGTACTTTGGGCTACTACTAGAAATTAGGGTTTTGGTTAATATACCTAAATTAGAGTCGTGCTTCTGTCTTGAAAACCCTAACTTAATCACATCATGGAGTTGTCCAAGAATAGGAGATAGGTTAGCACGTAGGCGCACCGACAAGTTGGCATGCTGCCACAAAGTGGCACGTTTGGCGTGACGGAGTGGCATGACGCTCAACTTATTGGCGCAACATGGCACGTTTGGCATGTTGGCGCGGTTTTTGGAAAGCTAATTGGCTTTGGGACCATCTGACATGATTTTTCCTCTTTTAATACTGTGGCAGGTTTTGAGCAACCTGATTGGTCGACTAAAATAGGGGGTCGGCCAAGCATGGGCATGGTCACACTTCTAGTGTGCGTCTGGCGGATTTAAAGCAACCTGATTGGTCGATGGGAAATAGGGCCAGCAAGTATGGGCCCAGCCAACGTGTGGCGGGCATAAGGCGACCTGATTGGTTGATGGGAAATAGGTCCGGTTAGGCAACATGGGGCGTGGCCAGTGAAAAATGGCGCCGATTGGCCAAAGGCATGGCCACACCTTCTTTTGTTATTGATCCTAATATGCGGCTCCTTTATTTCTCGTTTTCTGATTCTAGGAAAGATTTTGCACCTACTAATCCATGGAGGATTAATTACCTAGTTTGCTTAGGATTAATTTCGACAGGCAAGGTCTAATATATTGCGCAGGGAGAAAAACCCTAATTTTTGCAAATTAGTCAAGGTGATATCTGAATCTTGTGAATTATCACAAAACTGATTGAATTATATGTGTTGACACAGAGTTCTTTAAGTTTATTGCCAGAGAGAAGTATGATTTCTGATTGAATACTTTATGCAAGTACCTTATCCTTGATACTTGGAAATTCATGCTACTCTGTTGCGAGTGAACACAAATTGTCATGCCATATCAACATTAAGGGTTCAGTTGGGGAACATAACACAAAAAGCATTCAAATAAACTTATATTATCTTAATAATACAGGCAAGGTGCCAAAATTGTAGAATATATGGGATTGTTGCTACATGCACCATTCTAGGTAAATTTCATGAGGAAATATTGAGTTGTTCAATAAATGTGCCAGTGGAGAGGTTGAACACTCACTGCTATATATCGCTCAGTTTCTTTGCAGAGTGACGGCATATTAAATGCAAGGTTAAAACACCATCAACATTAAGTCCCCTTCTTAGCCCATAACAATAGAATTGTTGCGGGGTAGGCATGAGATGGTGACAGACAAGGATAAAAATCGAAAGGTCAAGTCATGAAAAGATTTCCAGGAAAAAATAGTCTAACCTTTGGCAGGAGACATGAGTAGTCTATGATCCTTGTGTTGGCAGCTTCAGCATATTTTTGACTTGACCACATGGTGCTAGCGTTGGCGCTGCAACTTCGGCCACGAACTGTTGATGCTGGTGCTGCAACCTTGGCCACATAACGGTGATGATGACGCTGCAACCTTGGACATGGAACAGTGATGATGACGTTGTTGGCTTGGCCACAGACTGTTAATGCTGGCGCTTGGAGCGTTAGCGTACTTCTGGCTTGACTATGGTGATTGATGTCATGTAACATTGACACTACGGGTCCAGATGCCTTCTTATGGGCGTGACCCCATCTCAAGGATCCATAGGATTAATTATGGATCCAATAACAGAAGGATTTGAATTGTTGAGTCTTAGATCTTGTATTTAAGATTTTGTATCCATTCAGGACCAATCAAAAAAAAATTTACTTCATATTTTTTTTGAGAAGTCTTGAAAAAATGTAGTGCATTAATATTGATAAAATAAAAAAGAAATAAGCATTTTTCCTAGACCGCCCCTAAAAAAGTGTGATGCACATTAAAGGTGTTACCCATATTTTATCCCTTGTTCCATTGTCTTTGCTTCTGTAGCGGCGAGCTTCCTTTCATCGGTAATCCACGTGAGACAATTATCCCAGACATATAAGTATCTAATCTAGTTGATATCCTGTATCTAGATCCATAATATACGGTAGGCAAAAGAGTTTTTTCTCTTTCAGGTTTTATTAATCAGTGTGATATAAAAGACCGCTTTAATCCTTTCTTTCATATAGATCACTATATAATTGCATTCATCTTCCTTCCAGGTATCATTTCATATATTCTCACAGTTTTTTTTTTTTGTCTTTTTTACCACGTAGGTTGTTGATGAAGACATAATGCTTCTTTGCAGTATATAATGGGAGCTCCTGGTGATGATCGTCCTTCCGATTCTTCGGAGAAAAGCTTTGAAGTTGACAAGCCCAGGGTTTCTGCACATGAGGAGGTATTGAAAAAAATCGATCCTTTGTTTCGTGAAGCTGGACGGATCATACAAGGTATGCCTCTCACTTATCTACGCATTGTTCGTATGCGTGATCAAGCTTTCATGGATTCAGTGGACATGTAGGAAAAGTGGAGACATTATGAAGCGTCCCAACGCGTTGAGATGTCTCAGTATGATAAAGCATCTCAGCGACCCAGCGCCAGGGATCAAAGGTTCGCTGCTCGACTGAAGCGGCGAAGGATCGATCCTAAGAAGACTCCATAAGAAATAAAGTTTAATTACCCTGTTCATAACAGCACTGTAATCCTTGAATCTGATGTTGACGAATTAGAGTATCCTCAAGAGACTGTTAGAGCAATTTCTGATAAAGGTGTTAGTGCGGCTCGCGAGAAGGAAAACAAAACAGCTTCTGGAGAGGATGACGAAACTACTGTTGGGGAAGTTGAAACAACCGTTGAGGACGCTGATGAAGCAGATGCTGGAGCCGTTGGAGAGGCTGTTGAAGCAGATTCTGGAGCAGAATGTGATGTTAATAACTAGTTTTTCCATTCTGCTATATTTTCTCATTGAAAACAATCTTTTCCTAGCGTGTAGATGTTTTTGATACTTCAAGTTTTTTGTTCATGTGACTAGAGCTATGCTTCACCGAGTAATATTTTTTCATTCATGCTGCTTTGATAATTTCATATCTTCAATTTGATGAATGAATAAAATCTCCCGAAAGAATCCTAAAACCCCTTTTGCAAAGACAAGTTCTTCCATTCTTTCCAGAGTGACTCAGCGGAGGGGAATCCAAATCACAAAAATAGCGCATAAATAAATCTAGTAGGCATGTCACATTCTCTCTGTTGAGCTACTTCCATAGCAACGCCTTGCATGCCAAAACAGAGGAAAATAGTAACAATAATTAGAGATCCGACAACCTTTTATTGGACTTCCCCTTACACACATGATGTCTGTGTCATGCCGCCTAGGTATGCATAAGTGTAAGCCAGATATTCTTGAAGGAAGGTGTCTATGCCGCCACTTGATGATCTTCTTCCTTGCATATTCCCTTCTTCAGTATATTTTTTTTTTGAATAAAAAATTTCTTGTAGGGTTTGATTTTTTATCGTTTCCAATCGGTGAGTAATGACTTTGTGAGGGTTTGGATTTACTGGGTACTTTTCCTTTGAGATCCAGGAAAACTCATTTTGAAATAAAGATGCTTTTAATTAGAATTGAAACCCTAATTATGAATGAAAGCAGTGCAATCATTTTGGAGGGATTACAAGTATTACATGAAAAGAGAAATTACTGAATGAAATACAAAGAAGAATTTTGAGGCAAGATGCAGCGTGATTCTTTCAGGATTTGAAGGGTTTGAGCCACCGGGCATGTATTATTATTCTTTCTAACTAGTCAGCATTGATGAGCTTGCAGTAGCCTCCAAAAATAACTTCTGCTACTAGGTATGGTTCGATTGTGGAGTCGTGCAAAGGAGGATGAGTGGCAATTTTCACTACCACATATCCAACTTGGAATGGGTTTTGATATTGCACTTCTATTTGATTCTTAGGTTCATTATTCTTAACTAAGACAACCTCCAAATTTTGATGAAACACTTAAATGGCCCAACATCCCATTCACATCTCCTAGTGACGCCCGGGTTGATAATTGGATCCAGTCCCCAGGCTTGACCGAGAGGATAAGTGACTGGGTATAGAAAGGGTTGTTCAATAAGACTTACTTGTGTTCGGAATCTGCGGATGAACATCGACGGGCTCTCTCCAAGTAATTGGGTTACATCGGCAAGTTGTTGATACTGCAACATGTAATCTTCAGGGTTGGATGGCTTGTTGGAAATTATTTCGGGTATCGGCACCGGTAGAGGGGATACTCCCAATTTTTCTTTATTGTCGTGTACCCACGAGCATCCCAGAATCATGTCATAATTTGGGCATTCTTTGACAATGTGGAATTTGCCATGTGTTAGAGCATCTCCCACCTTAATTTCGAGGTTAATTCAGTTGTATGCGCTTATTTCCCCTCCTTCCGGGTTTTTAACCACAATTGGGGAGTGAGTAGCCTCCTGCTTTGAAATTCCTGCAGCTCTCAAAGTCTTGACGGTAACAATGTTGAAGTCAGAGGACGCGTCAATCAGTGTTCCATCGAATGCATCATTCTTTAGGTAAGCCATGGTCAACAGTCCCCAGTTACACTTTCCAACAGTGTTTCCTGAGAGAGGTTGGGGTTTCGGAGATGCTTCTTCACCAGCAAAGAGTCGCTTGCCCGACACAACACGATTGAGGGCTGTGAATATGTCTTGACGCTGCGCCTTCGAGAAATATAGGATCTTGCACACGTGCTGCGTCATGAACTGCACAGTTTTGTGAATGAAGTCCCAAGAGAGCATACAACTCCTGAGTAGAAGAGGATTTCTGTGAACTCCCTCATTTCCCAGTTGGAGTTCTCCCGCTTCTAGTTTTTCCTTGAAGATTTGCTTCAATCTATTGCACTCATTAGTCGGGTGATGAACAAAACTGTGGTAACGACAATACTTGGGATTTGTCATTTCCTCTTCAGTTGGCGGGCGCCTGATAGGAGGAAGCTTGATGGCATCATCTTGAATCAACGCTTCCAAGGGTTCAATCAATTCTTTGATTGGGAATGGGAAATCTAAGGCGGCTTCTCCGGCTTCTTGGTATTGCACGGGAGCTTTGGTCGCGGCCTTCCGAGGTGGAACCGCCTGATGTGTTGGTGCTGCACGTTTGGGTTGTTGTTCTGCCGCTGGAGCTTTCCTTTTCCCTCCTTCACTCACCACACTTACAGATGGGCCGGTGTTATATTTTTTGTTGATGAGGCATCTGTTTCCTCGAGTTTCGCGTGCGTCTTCACATCTGGCCGGCTTGGTTATTTTTAACAATGCTGGTGCTGTTGTGGCCGATCGCTTAGCAGCTTCATGAAGATCAGAGAACGTCTAGAAGCGTAGATTCTCCAATAAGGAGCGATAAATGGGAACGATGCCATTGATGCAAGAGTCCACCAATTGTTGTTCAGTCACGTTTGGGTCGTGACAATCCGGCGATTGAATTCTGTATCTCTTTCCATAATCATTCGGATGTTAATTGTTTCGTTGGAACATCCTTCCTAAGTCTAAAAAGGTGATTTTCTCAGACACAAAGAAATACTTCTTATAGAAAGATGCGATCATCTCACGCCAGTTGGGTATGCTATTTGGTGCAATTTTGTTGTACCATGTGTACGCTCTTCCAGTAAGTGACTTTGAAAATTCTTTCTGGTGGGGGACATGATTGTACTCGTGTTCACCAAGGATTCTAGAAATCGAGAGATATGTTCACGTGCATTACCAATGCCGTCATATAGGTAGAATTGAGGAGAATAATATCCCCTCAGAAGAGGAACTATTTGCACATTAGGAGGATATGGAGGTGGATGCTGGTGCATGTCCACCGGGTTTTCTCTGTCTCAATTTCGGTGAAGTCATTCCAATTCTTCACGCGTGATGAAATTTGATGGTTGATTCCTATCCAATGGACGAGCCTCTTCATCCACAAGGTTGTGCCTTGCTGAGGTACTGGCGCCAAGAGCATTAAAAGCGCTCCTCATTGGCTCTTGTAGGCGTGGTTACTGCGATAGCCACTCCATTAACGTCTTGAGGAAAGTAAGTACCTCCTTTTGAGTTGAATCCATGTCCGTCTGAGCCTTAGCAAGAACTTCCTATTTTTTTTATCAAATCTGCAATGGTAATAGTAGGTTGGCCTCCTCTGGTTCCTCCAGTTTCTAGTCACGATGGTGGAGTGGCAACAACTCTGGTGACAACTAGGGGCGTCACGCTTGAAGAAATATTGGGGGTGGCGGCAACGGCTTTGGCTCTGGTGATCGGAGGTATAACGCTTGAGGGAACATTTCCTGCGCCTCTGGTGGTGTTGGTCATGCTGACAGGTGGTAAATTGTTGCCACTGGAAGGGACGTTGATACCTATGACGTTCTCAGCGCTGGTGGAATTAGGGATCGTTGTTGATATGGATCTAAGATCTACCATCTTGAAATTGGAATTGAAAAAATGAAATTAAAAATTGATATTGCAACCGAGAGATAAATCTCCCATTGTGGTCGCCAATTGTTTATGGGTAAAAACTGTTTCTGCTGGTTTTGGTAATTTGGGTGTGTGGATGAGAAACAAATCTAAACCTAAAAATAAATATACTGCACGGGAGTACTTTTATATTCGAGAGATCAATCTGTACAATCCTGGCCTAAACCAAGAAATGGTCGTTCCAGTCTTCTTCGGTCACAAAGTGAAGGAGAAGGGTTGGTCTTAAGGAGGGAAGTGAAGAAGGTGTTGAGACCAGAATGGTTAATTCTGAAGGTGTGGCTGTTTTATGACTTGTGTCAGAATTTAGAACTTGCTTGCAGAATGTAAGCTATCAATTCTTTGGTATTTTCTGGATATTTTGTTGTTGTTCTAACTAAAACTGGTTGTTTTGTGGGAAATGGTGAAACCTATTTATACAAGTCATAATTGACCCTGGTCTCGTAGGAAGTAGGAGTGATTGAGTGATGGAAGAGTGGATTAATGTGTAACCGTCAGAAACCACGTTTCCACGATGAAGGAAATGAGTTTGTTTACACCCATTACTTCTTTCCACCACTAACTGCCCTGTTTCCTGACACTTTCTTATAATGGGCGTGTTGTACGCCGCACGTTGTAAACCTCCAGACCAATACCCTGATGAGTATCCACCAGTTTATGACATGTTTGATGTCTCGAGTGTTTTTGTAGAAAACATGTAGCAGATTTCCATGTGTGGAAAGTCAAATTCAGGAGACTTGCCGCAGGAGAATAACATGTGATGCTATTAGACTTGTCTTGGCTGGTCGCTTAAAACTTGCCACAGGCCTGTCTGTGGCGAATTTGGACGGCTGAGATTGTGGCCCATGAGAAGAGGTGGCCGTTGATTTTGGCCACTTCCGTTAGCACCTGATAATAGCAAAGTGGCGCCATTGGCATATCCCAACTATGTGATGGCATACTTAACGCATGCCAGTGGCGCCTGGCGTAGCCGTGGCGACTATTTTGGCATATTGGTGTTAGACCCAAATATGGCTCCGGCAACGTTGGTCATGTTTATATATAGAAATTAAGTCCTTAAGAGAATTACTTGGCTTGGCTAGCGTGGCAATTACAGCTGAATTAGGGTTTGGCATATCGAAACCCTAATTCGTGCGCATGGCATGCAACACGGCGGTGTTTTTGTGCAAACAGTGCCATAGCTATGCCAAAGTAATAATAACAAGGCTACAGTGTGGAAACGGCTACATGAGCAAGGGTTTCTATGAGTGGCTATGGTATGGCGCCATTCTTAGGGTTTCCTGGGTCCCACATGGCTCGTGGCCTGTTGTGGGGCCAAAGTGGCGTACTTTGGGCTACTACTGGAAATTAGGGTTTTGGTTTATGTGCCTAAAGCAGAGTCATGCTTCTGGCTAGAAAACCCTAACTTAAGCACATCATGGCATTGGCCACGAATAGGAGGTAGGTTGGCACGTAGGCGCGCTATTTATGGCACGTTGGCATGTTTTGGCATGCTGCAACAAAGTGGCACGTTTGGTGTGGCGGAGTGGCATGCCACTCAACTTATTGGCGCAACATGGCACGTTTGGCATGTTGACGCAGTTTTTGGAAAGCCAAATGGCTTTGGGACCATCTGACGCCATTTTTCCTTTTGTAATATTGTGGAAGGTTTTGAGCGACCTGATTGGTCGACTAAAAGATGGGGTCGGCCAAGCATGGGCGTGGTCACACTTCTAGTATGCGTGTGGCGGATTTAAAATGACCTGATTGGTCGATGAGAAATAGGGCCAGCAAGTATGGGCCCAGCTAACGTGTGGCGGGTTTAAGGTGACCTGATTGGTCGATGGGAAATAGGGCCGGTTAGGCAACATGGGGCGTGGACAATGGCGCCAGTTGGAATAAGGCATGGCTACGCCTCCCTTTGTTGTTGTTCCTATTCTGCGGCTCCTTTATTTCTCGTTTTCTGATTCCGGGCAAGATTTTGCACCTACTAATCCATGGAGGATTAATTACCTAGTTTGTTTAGGCTTAATTTCGACATGAAAGGTCTAATATATTGCGCAGGGCGCAAAACCCTAATTTTTGCAAATTAGTCTGGGTGATATCTGATTCTTGTGAATTATCACAAAATTGATTGAATTCTATGTGTTGAAACAGAGTTATTTAAGTTCATTACTAGAGAGCAGTATGCTTTTTGATTGAATATTTTATGCAAGGACCTTATCCTTGATACTTGGAAATTCATGCTACTCTGCTGTGTGTGAACATAAATTGTCATGCCATATCAACATTAAGGGTTCAGCCGGGAACATAGCACAGAAAGCATTCAAAAAAACTTATATTAATTGAATAATACATGCAAGGTGCCAAAATTTACAGAATATCTGGGATTGTTACTACATGCACTATTCTAGGTAAATTTCATGAGAAAATATTGAGTTTCTCAATAAATGTGCCAGTGGAGAGGTTGAACACTCAATGATTTATATGGATCCGTTTCTTTGTAGAGTGACGGCATATTAAATGCAAGGTTTACAATTTTAACCATGGACTAAAAACCACCATCAACAATAGGATACTCCAACCAACGAGTATCTTTTGATTTACGAGCGGAATTATTAGTAGAGTCATGAAAACCAACATCACGCATGATTCTTTCATCTTCCGCGACACCGTCCTTCCTTGTCAAGCGAATGCCCCGTCGAGATGATTCATTCTTCATAATGGCAACGTCATAGTGATTGAAGAAATTCTCAACCGTGTAATCCGCAGGGTTGATCTCCTTATGGGCATATTCTGGCTTTCTTACTTCTACCGGACAAAGAGATTTTAATCCAGCCGCACGACGAGCGTACTCCATAACTATCCCGGTACAGTCACCGCTCAGCTGGAGTATGCTGCGCGAAAATCTCGCATCGGATAAAATCTCATAAAACAGAGGAATTTGAGGATTATAGAGGGGAACAGGAAGACCTGCAAGAATTTGCCCCACTGAAATAATAATCTTCTGATTAAGCGAAAGCCATTCAGGACCGAGCGAAGAAGAAGGTTTTGATCCAGCGGGGATGGATAGTGAGAAGCCTCTATGACCGAATTCAGCCTTTAATCTTTTAAATTCTCTGTCATTCTTCCAGCCAGCTTGAAGAGGCATTTTTCAGTACGGGAATGAGAGATAATGAAAAAACAGTCAAAGATGATCAAACCAATCAAGATCAGGATGATCAAGATATTGATGATGGGAGACAGAGTGAAAGAAAAAGAACGACAAGAACGAGAGAAAGAGAAAGCGATGTACAAAGTAATGATTAGATTTAAACTTCAACAAAAACAGAAAAACAGCAGCAAAAGAAGATAAAAGTTGCAGAGAAAGAGAAAACAGTAAAAAAAAAAAAAAAGGAAGACGATCGAGAATAAATGAAAGATTTACTCCTGATTCCCAAAAGGCTTTCACTCATCAATGCGTTGATTGAAAGCGAACGGATAAGAAGAGGCGGTTAATAGAGACGTGTCAAACAGCCAGTAGTTGAAAAGACACGCGTAGATTATCATGTCAGCAGATAATAATATGAAAAGATGAACGGGTGCGGCAAAATAACAAGTAGAGTTCCTCATACCGCTCATTCCCCCAAAGAACGGTATGAGAAGAGGCAAAATATGGGTACAAAATACCGCACACCTATTAGATATGCGAAATAACGATCACCAAGACTGAGCGAAGACATCCGCATACAACTTATCTAGAATGACGCATCAGATGACATCACCTAAATCACGAGTAAAGTGTGAAGAGTCATGCGGTAGTAAAGAAATCGTGCGTCAATGATAAAGTCCACGCTACGTTGACGCATGTCAGATCCGAAATTAAGGGCTTTATTAACTATCCTCCACTATGTAAACTCCTATATAAGGAGCCGAGCGACCTTGTATTAAGGGAAAGATCTTTTTAAGAGTTTAGACAAGATATTTAGGAGAGAGAAAGTTTATTTGCTTTCTAAGTTAGAATTTTCTCATAACTTTGTATAGATTTAAAGATTTCAATGAAAGTTTTTATGATTCTTATGGAGTTCACCCAGATTGTTCTATAGATTTCACTAAGGGTGTGGTTGTAGGATTTCCTGCAACTACAAAACTTTTTCTTCGAAGAGTTGAAGAAAATTGTTATGGGAAAGTTTACTTTAGATAGTGTTGCGGTATAGAGATTCCTCGCCAGGGTGTTAATTAGGGCTGTCAACGGGTCCGGTTCCTCCCGGGTAACATACTACCCAGAACCGGACCCGGTTATTTTTTTCGGGTTCCGGGTCCTAACGGTTCCGGGTCCGGCTCCTAAATTGATTGGCCCAGAACCGGACCCTATAAAACTGCCGGGTACCCTACCGGTTCCCGGTATTAAACGGGTATTTTTTGTTCAGTTCTAAATTATACATTTGGTAGTCAAAATCTTCGGTATTCGTCTACAAAAGCAATACATTGTTATGCATCTTAATTGTTAGTTGTTTGAGACTTAAGTACATCAGTTCCTAATAATTGATTCAAAAGAAGAAAAAAAATCATAAATAACTAATTGAATCCCTAGCCTTTATCCTGTCGGACCATAATCCATAAACAACGGCCGGTAACATCCATCACCAGTCCCACACTTAAAAATAGATCACGGTCCATCAACATCCATTGCTTCCGGCAATTGAGAATGTTTTCACAGTACATGGTAGCACCAAAAATTAAAATGAAAGAGAATAAAATACAACTTATAGGAAACAACAGAAGAAACCCATGCTCGTGTATTTGATGCTTACTTCCTCGGCTTATGCTCAATTTTTACCGTTTCTCCATTCTTCTTCTGATTAGACTTTGAAGGCAAAAGAAACTAAAGTAGAAATTTTAGATTTTATAAATATAAGAAATTAATAAACAGAGAGAAAGAAAAGAGTCTAAAGACAAAGATAAAAAAATGAAAAACATATTCAAGAAGCTTCATGTTGGGAGGAATCGGGAACCTAATCGAGCCAGCAAAATTCCCCAATCTCCTTCTTCCTCATAATCACCTTTCCGTCAGCTTCATAATCTTTTTTAGATAATAATACTAATAATAATCACAGTCAAACACAATACTATGGAAATCAATATCGAGATCTAACCATTAGTGGAGCTTGAAAGAGAAGATGAGAGAGGAGAAGAATTGAGGTTGGATGCGGCAGAAGTTTGGTTTAGGGTTATGTTTTTCTGAAGGTGTTAAAGATTATAAATATAATCCCTTTACATGACAAAATTAACCCATGCGGAACTATTATTTACATTAACCGACTACCCGCGGGTACCCGCCGGGTAGGACCCGTTTGGAACCGTTTATTAACGGGTCCAATCGGGTAATTACCCGTCGGGTCCAAATTGGTTGATGGGTCCAATTTTAGGACCCGGAACCGGACCCTATTCCCCCGGATCCGGATAATGGGTACCCATTGGCAGCCCTAGTGTTAATGTTGTTGTATGCTTTTTGTTTTCTCTACTTTGTTTTCTTTGTTTTTTTGTTTCGTTTGTTTGGTTGAGGTGTCGTTAAAACTCTCGCCTTTTCAAAAATAAACACAAGATAAGCTGAAAATACAAAAAGTCTGAATCAGGTTGGTAATTTCAGGTTTTGGTAGTGCATTTCTATTTGTTATTAGAGGCGTGGAGCAATTCTTATTCACCTGAGATCAGTGACAGTGAGAGTAAAATTGATTCTTGTTGAGAAATAAATTAATAACAAATGAAATAGTTGAAATACATTCATTAACTTCAGCTAATTAACAAGGGATGAACTACTAATAAGGCAAAAAAAAAAAAAAAACTGACAAACAAGACGAGGAAGTAGATCTTCACTCAATTAGAAGCTCTCCACCGAGAAAAAGAAATGAAAAGAAAGTACAGAACGCTCTCCAATCGCTAGATTACTATTTCCGTACACTGAAAACCGGAATCCAAAGAGCTCCCCATTGGTTGGAGAGCAACAACTTGACTCTTATTTTATAAGGATCTTGAAACCTGGAATTCATTTATACATTATTAGTCTCTCTAGTTTCTACCAAATTTGGGAAGTCCTGTGTTGCATTCAGAAAACTAAGAAAAGTAATACAATCATTAAGAGAAAAACAACTGCTGCTGTACGAAAGTTTTGACCGAATAACGTGACAGCCGATTCGTAAATACTGTGGAGGTTATCAAAAATTTGAAACCTCCATCAGCTATTCAGCTGACAAAGAACAGAAGATGACTAAACAATTTCTTCATTTCCACACTCACAAGGAATAATGGGTACCTTTGGTGTATGAAAACTTTGTATAGAAGTCCAAGGTTTTCAACCCATATGATTAAATTTTGAAAATTCAAGGCTTACCAAGAAATAACTTTCACCCATTTGCAAGCTTTGCAGTGAGAAACCATATTCATTGAAGGGAACTGGTACTCCAGAAGAATGAACTAACATAGCATCTTGACCGAACATACTTTTCATGTCAAGTGGTCCATTTGGAACCTCAGTAGGAACTCCATTGATAAACACAGTTATGAACCCTGCAACCATTAAAGTTTAGTGGTAACCAAGCAGAACTCAGTGATCAACTCTCTGTATAATGTTCCTGTTTTTATGAGATAGTAAAATCAAACCCATAAACCCAAAAATGTTCAGGACAGTACTTATTAGGCGGTTTATTCTACAGATTGATCATGCAAACTCACTAAAAGAATAAAAATTGTAAATTCAGTTACACAGTCGAACCAATTATCCCTACAAAACTGAAAAACTGAAGGAAAGTGAAATTAAGTGTTGAGAGAGGAACAATTCCTCACATAAAGTAAATTACAGGTTTTAGACAGTAATTTCTGCAAATTTTCAAAAAAAATCAGCACATATGAAATTGGGCAACTAAAAGTGATGAATCATTCACACCTTAAGGTATTTTAACCTGCATTTTCTATACAATCACAATCTTAATTAAAAAAAAAAATCATCATGAAATTGATAATATCTAAGTTTGCTCAGTTGGCATTGAGATAGAGTGTTTCTTTTATCTTTTTTTTTTTTTCCTTTCTGTTCTTAAGAAAGAACTGTCGAAATTCAAATAAATGAAGACATGAAAATTGCAGCTAGCTAAACATCTAAATCTACCGAAATCAAAAATTCCAGCCAATTTCAAGCAAAAGCCGCTTTCAAATTCTGTGGGGAAAAACCTTGAAGGAAGTAAAAAAGAACCAATTAAGAAATTGTGATCGAGTTTTGTAATAACTGAAAGAAAACCTAGAAATTCTGTGGTCCCCAAAACAGAGAATGACTCAAAAACAAGTACAGGTTACAAATCTACTTAGTACAAAACAAACAAACAACAAATTAAGTCGAGTGGTCCCCAAAATAAGAAGATCAAAAAGAAAAATTCAAAGCTTTTCTTTGTTTTCCCTTAATAGTACAAAAATTTGCATGATCAAACAAATGTTTTTACTGAAGATTATATAGAGAGAAAGAGGTTAAGCTTAAGCCATGCAGTGAATTATTACCGGTTTGAAAATGCAAATTTGTAGTACTTGAAGAGCACAAAAGTGAACTTTGATCAATTTCTGATAAACCCATTTGCTGAGAAAATGAGAAAAGATCATCAACGCAAGCATTATCACCAATACCTCCTCCTCCGCAAGAAGATGACGACGACGAAGAAGAACCGATTAGAAATGGATGAGAAAACGAAGGATTAGCAAAACATGCAGGAGATGAAGAATTTGAAGATGATGATGAAGTAGACGATGATGATGAACAAGATGATGAAGAAGAAGAAGAAGTGGGTTCATAATGAATTGATAAACCATTTGAAGCTCTAATGTTGGAGGAGTCATTAAGCAATCCAGCTTGAATCTGACGTTGTCGACGTCTCGATCTTGAACGACGATTTTGAAACCAATAAAACACATTAGCATCGCCAACAGCACCAAATTTCTCAAGTAATTTCCTTATCCTCACTGTTTCATCTTTAGGAGGATTAACCATACCACTGTTGAAAATTGATTCTAGAATGAGGATTTGTTCTGGTTTTGGTGTCCATCTTGATCTGATTGGTTCACTTTTGTTTGAACCTTGACTAGGATGGTTGTTGTGGTTGTTGTTGTTGTGGTCTGGGGCTTGATCTTCCATCACTCAAATCAAAATATTTATTGGTTAAATCAATACTAGAAAAAAGAAAGATAGCTGAGTTCAAAATATACCAAATGAAATGGAGAACAAACAAACAGAAAAATAAACAGTGAGAAAGAGAGAGAGTTGGAAAGAGAGCACATAAACAGATTCGAAAAGGTGAAATGTGGGTATTTAAAGACAGGGAGGGAATGTGTACCTTGTGTCTAAATTACGGAAAAGACCCCCTTTCTAAGATAACACTCAGTAGACTCTTGTAGTCTGTCTATTTTTTTATCCAATCAAGCAGTCATCATGATTTCATGATTTTCGTTCTCTCAACTACACTGTCAACTTGCTATCAAAACTGACCAATCATCAGTATTTTGAGCGGCAACCAATCGCAACGTTTCAAAAACAGACAAAATTTACTTTGCGGTGAAGTATTGCCCGGAATGGCACTGTCCATTTGTAAATAAGTGTGCTCTACTGGATTAATCTTTGAAAATCTTCAATTCTATGGCATCAATTTCTAAAGCATACGTGGTTTATCAGGAGTTAGTTTTCTTAGTGAGCCAAAAATCAGGGCCGGCCCTGAGATTTGGCTGCCCTGAAGCCATGGTAAAATTGTTGCCCCATTCATCCTGGTACCCGTACACACTTGAGCTGAGCTGAGCGGCACAGTTTTGCTGTAAATTTCCACGACCACAAACTGTAATGTGATTATTAGGAAGTTAATTATAAGAGGCCCGTAAGATATGCAATAACCCTTTCCTGCAGACAATCGAGACCACAATAATTCTTCTCTGTTAGATATGTCAATTGTGTGCAACAAGGGCAACATCGAGCACAGTAAAACTCAACCAAACTAAGCAACCAATAGGCATTTGAGCAAACAATTTAAGTGCCTTCCCGGACAATGAAGTTTTTGATAAAGTTGAAAATTCGAAATACTTTTGAGCAAATACAAAATAAGCAACCAACAAACAATGGAAAGTTTATGTTCAACTGAATTCAACATTTGATGTTTCTGCCCTAAAATATTAAGGTAAACCACGGTTTTTTTTAGAAAGCTCAAAAAACTAAATTCAATTTGTACCATGATTGTTGTATCTATATAATAAATAATCTTACATGAGTAATAGTTTAACTCACCATTAATGGTGGTCGACGACAGTAACAGAAGGGGAGAAAGAGGATTTTAGAACTGTAGAGAACGATTGAGGCTAAACTAATGTTTGTTTCTGAATATTTTAATTTTCTAATATATTTTTATAGTGGGACCACTAAGCAAGAAAATTATTCGTATTGTGCCCCTTCTTTTCTTACGGATTTGTCACAATTTTTATTTATAATCACATTTTATACCAGTTTTGTGTTTTCATAAACATGACACCCCTGCAAAACTCCTAATTTTGATGCCCCCGTTCCGTGATGCCCCAAAGTCAACCTTCGTTGACTTTGCCTCACGGCCGGCCCTGCCAAAAATCAACAGTATTGTTGGACAATCAAATTAACATGGTAAAGTTGACACTTTGCGCTTGATATTTTAGAATCTACCTTCGTATTACCAATGGAATTTATGAGCCTCCTAGGCACTTCTGAATCTCTGATATGAATCTTGACGTTTCCAAAAAATTAAAGTAGAAAATAAATAAAATGGAATCAATGTATTCTGGGCCAAGAAAATAGTATTACAGAGAAGCATGAGCTCACTTCAATTTTTTCCACGACCTTTTCACATTTATTACAAAATCAAGAATTGCTTTTTAATTCCCTAACACTTTTAGGGGCGACACCAACATAATTATGGGCGATATATAAGACAAAATAGGTTAAAAATACGTATATGTCCCTTTATAATCGGGAGGTTAATCCATAATTGGTAGTTTGGAGCAACTCTATATTCAGTAGTTATATGAACTATTTTGACTACCGATTATGGTAAGATTTCGACAAAGATTATACTGTCGGAAGTCATGATAACTTCATTTGTTACCAATTATAGGCTCAACCAAATTAGAAAAATAGAGGATTTTTGAAAAATCTCATTTTGGGACAACTCTATATTCGGTAGTTATATGTGTTGGATATCTTCAAGATTGTTTGCCGCTGTCCGGGGGGGGCATAGCCCCTCCCGGCTGTGTTCGACCTGACAAGTCAGGTCGTGGGGGTCTAGGGGGCGACGCCCCCTAGCAGAGTGCGAGACATCGTCTCGTGGAAATTTTTTCGGTTAATGAATTTGAAAACCTAGAAATTTTCACAAAACGTGTTTGTTCCCATAGGGTTTCTTCATTATCGGAAGTCATGATAACTCTGATTTTGGGGCTACTCTATATTCGGAAGTTATACAAAGTATCTTGACTACCGATTATGATAGAATATTTGCAAAGAGAGCCACTGTATAATCGGAAGTCATGATAACTCTTCCTTTCTTACCGATTATAGGCTCAACCAAAATTCAAAAAAAAAGAGGATTTTTGCAAACTCTGATTTTGGGGCTACTCTATATTCGGTAGTTATACGAAGTATCTTGACTACCAATTATGGTAGGATATTTGCAAAGACAGCAACTGTATAATCGGAAGTCATGATAACTCTTCTTTTCTTACCGATTATAGGCTAAACCAAAATTCAAAAAAAAAAAGAGGATTTTTGCAAACTCTGATTTTGGGGCTACTCTATATTCGGAAGTTAAATAACCTTAATTCCCTACCGATTATGGTAGCATTTTTGCCAAAGGTAAACTGTATAATCGGGAGTCAAGATAACTTTATTTACTACCGATTATAGGATAATCAAAATTCAAAAGATATAGGATTTTATTTTGGGATACTTTATATTCGGAAGTTATACAAACTAAATTTACTCCCAATTGTTGATTAACTACCGATTATGAAATAACCTACCGATTGTAAAGGGTAGTTTGGCCATTAAAAATAATGCCCCGGAAATAACCTACCGATTATGATCTATTTTGTCGTTTTATGTCGCCCTAATTGTGTTGGGGTCGCCCCCAAAAGTGTCAGGTTTAATTCAAGAAGGGAAACAGATGTATGAGGGGCAAAAGAAGCTTGGGTTTTCGATTGTAATTGTTTTTTAAAGGTACTGCCAATGTAGCATGTGATGGGTTTATACATAGGACGGTGTCCTTCACTCAGAAGCAGTAGCAGTCCGGAAATAAAGAAAGAACAACGACTAGCTACTTTGCAAAGGTTTATTTAATAATTAGAATTAAAATTTTGTTTATTCAAAATTTTGAAATAAAATAGTACTGAACAGAAAGAGCAAAACAATAACTTCAGTTTAGGGTATGGTCAAGAAACACCGTGAGACCATCCTTAACTCATTTAAGGTTTCTTTTGCTTCTGACGTAGGTTAGATAGAGCCAGAAAGAGATTACTTTTTTCTTCTGACGTAGGTTAGTGCGAGGAAAAGATTGAATCAACAGAGTACACCGACCTCCAGCCTTAAGCCTTCGAAGTTGCCACTAAAGAAACAGTTGATAACTAAAATTTTGTTGCCCAGTAAATGAAAACAGCTGAAATGGGTGACAGAGGCGGAATTAAACCTCGGACACCGCATTTACTTCTCTCTTTCTACACTCGCTAACACACAAAACCGACCATGTCTTGTTTTGGACGCGTTTTCTTGCCTTTTTGGGCATCTTTCCTTCTGCGCAATTCTGCCGCTTGCACTTTCAAAATTTCCTTAGTTTTTATGATGTTTATCAGTCTGTAACACTTCTATAAAAAGAGAAAAAAAGTTAAATTTCAGTTTAAGAACGATATATGTATTTCAAAGAGGTAAAATGGCTGCCAACTTTAGATATATATTTGTATATAAACAACTCGTACAGTGGATTCCTATGGTTTTCTTTTTGGAAAAAGTTTTAGTGTTTTTTCTTTTGTGATCTTCTAATAAATCTTATAAAAAAAACTCCCAGAATTGGATATACAAAAACTTACTGGGGTTTGAACCAATGTAGTTAATTTCGGCCGAAATGACCGAAACACCGCCGATAATATCGGTTTCGGTGTTTATCCAAGATGCTGATATTGCCGATATCTCACTGATATTTGCCGATATTTAGTGGAATATCGTGTTTCGGTCCCGGCCGATATTCACCAAAATTTGATATCGACTATATTGGTTTGAACCCAACCACATGTGTCTAAAATATGCAAAATTATTTCACCACCTTTTTCCTATTACTAAGTAAAACTAGTCTCTTTTAGTTCTAGATCTTAACCTCTTCATTTCCTTCTCCCTTTTCATCACCATCAACTCTAACAAGCAATTTTTTCCTCTATCTTCCTTTTCATCGTTTTCAAACTAAAAAAACTCATCAATTAATAGGTCGTCACGGTGTTTCTTTAATTATCATGACGATCTTTTATGTTTATTTTTGGTTGCTATGGTCGTATGATGAGTATCATTACTACTTTTCATTCCTTAAAGTAACACTTATAGGGTCGTCATGGTAAAAACTTACAAACACGACTACTAACATGTCATGATATAAATTATTATTGTAACAATCAATGTGCTTAAATTTGACACCTTCCTAAATGAAAATATCCTACTAAGAGTCATGGTAACAACATTATGACCATGACGATTTTTTCGATGGTCGTCATTTTGTGAAAATTTTACCTTGACGACCAAGGTGCAAAATCTAAGCTTATCCTGGGGGGAAAATATCATATTAGTTGTCACGATAGTAACATTAGGAGCATGGCGACTACAACTCGTCCTCATTTTAATAAAAAAAGAAGAAAATAAACTCAAATAGTCCTCATGGTATAGTTTTCCTTAGCATGACGGTCATTTAAAATTACTAGTCGTCATGGTTGTAATAAATAAAGCATGACAATATTTTATGTCACTATAAAAATTCAACCTGCCGACTAGTTGTCATCGGCATGTTATCTCTTAGTCGAGCATGACGACTTTTCGTTCCTGGAAAAATATGTTAATTCCTCTGTTAATTTGAAGAATTAAACCAACTAACCTTATTTAATTTCATTTTGAGAGTGTTTTGATACCGTAATTCATTTTCGTTACAGAGTTCTCAAAAACCAAAAAAAAATTCTCAAAAGAAATCTTCCAATCAAATTCATAAGTTTAATCTAACAAAGAAACAAATTCCATAACATATAACTCAACCAATTAATCTAACTATATTAACTAATCCAAGCAGTCTTTATTAGCGCTAATTAAACAATGGTAGTAGTTTAGCAGTTACTAAAGATATATGGTTAAAGGGCTTTAGGTTTTACTTCAAAATAATCATATTTTGTTTAATTACTTAGCTCCTAATTAATTTGGGTATACTCTGCTCCGGTGAGTTCAAAAGAATGTTAACAAGTAATTTACATCCCATGTCTAACAATATTAGAATTGTATAAAAGGAACGAATCCCTTTACTTATATAATTCAGTTTCAAGGCCCTAGACGAAGAAAATTTATCACCAGGAGTTACACAAAATCAGCCCATAAAGGTACAATTCATTAATTAACCTCGTATATTTTTTTTTTGATGCAAAGAGAGATTATATTAATTAATCAATATAGTACAAGAGGTCTACAATTTCATTTTTCTTAAACACATTAGAAAAGATACTTTCTTTGTGAATTTGTTGCTGCATATGTTTTGAAATGTATTGTAGTCTTCGTATTCTTGCTTCTTTTGCTATCGAATCAGCTGCTACATTATAATCTCTGTTGATGAATTTTATTGTGGCTTGGGGAAGCTTGTCAAGAATGGCTATCACTTCTTCTATTGAGTTTTCTGCTGTCCAGTCTGCCGTCGTATCTTTTTTGTTGATGTCGTCTGATAAGATTTTACAATCCGTCGCAATAATAACAGTAGAAAGGATATTATTTTCTATCCATTTTAGCGCCTTTAGGATTGCCTTTGTTTCTGCGTGTAATGCTGATGAATCCCAGTCTGAACCTGCAGAAATATGTAAAAAAGCTTCTTGTTCGACAGAAAAAAGAATGAAAACAAAGCCCATAGTTAAATTCTCTTTGTTAAAAGAGGCATCTGTGAAAATTATCCATTCCGCTGTGAAATTGTTCCATCTAAAGGTAGGAACTCCTTTGGTTTGACACCCTCCCTGTAAGATATTGTTGTAGATCGGCTGAGCTTGAATGAAATTATTAATTTGTTGGATCAACGAGTATGGGTCTGTTCTTGTTTTTTGAAATATAACTTCGCAACGATATTTCCAAAGGAACCATGTGACCGTTGCTATCTGATTACCCACATTGGAATACTTATTACTAGAACTCCACTCCTCAACCCAATTCACAATAGAGTCTGTAATTATTTAAGTATTGACGAAGTTTAATTCGCATCCAAACCATATAGCTCTAGCGAAAGGGCATTTCCTGAAAAGGTGGTCTTCTGTTTCCGCTTCCTGCATATTGCATAAAGGGCAGTCCAAGGATATATCCTTGTTGTGAGATGCAAGTCTGCTATTAGTTGGGAGAGCTTTTTGTATCAATTTCCAAATAAAAAGTCTAATCCTAGGAATTGACTTCAGACTCCAAATATTTTTCCATGGGAAATTAGTGTCCTCTTTTTCATCGTTATCTTGACTGATCAGATAGTTGTAAATATTTTTAACTGAGAACGCTCCCGAGTTATGATGTTCCCATCTGATTCTGTTGTTGTTTTCTTTATTTGGAGTAATTGCTAGAATCTTCTCTTTTATTTCTGGTGAGAAAAAGGTATCTAGTTTTCCAATATCCCAGTCGCCATTAGAGTTAAGAAGCTCATGGACCCTTTGTGGTAGTTGATCTTCCATAATATTTGATTGAGTTAAGATTTCTGTATTAGGTATCCATTTGTCCTCCCAAATTCTTGTACTTTCCCCGTTTTTAACTTGCCACCTGTAATTTCCTTTTAGAACATTGAGTCCTTTCTGGATACTTGTCCAAATCCACGAGAGTTCATAATTTCTTGTCGGGTGAAGAGGATTTGATCCATGAAAATACTTCGCTTCTAACAGTTTCACCCATAGTTGATCTTTTTCTGTCATCACTCTACTTGCTAATTTTGTTAATAGAGCAATGTTGAAGTTATGGGGGTTCTTAATTCCTAAACCACCTTGGGATTTTGGTTTGCACATGCATCTCCACGCTTTAATATATCCACCTTTTGAATTCGACTTATCTTTATTCCACCAAAAATCTCTCTGAATTTTGTCTAATTTATCTAGGGTTTCTTTTGGAAGAGCAAGAATTTTCATTTGGTATGTTGGATATGATTGGAGAATTGATTGAATTAGAACTATTCTCCCCGCTTGAGAGAGCAACTTAGATTTCCACCCTTGCAGAGTATTGTAATATCTCTGAAGAAGGGGTTTAAAATTCTATTTTCTTTTTTTGTCAAAGAACATAGGTGTGCCAAGGTACCTGTCCTGTTTTGTCAACAATTGGACTTTAAGGATTTTTGCTATTATCTTCGCATGTTTCGGGTGAATTTTTGGGCTGAAGTAAATTCCCGATTTTTGCAGATTCACCATTTGACCCATGATTTCCCCAAAGATAGATAAGATGTCTAGAAGGTTTTTGGCCTCCCCTAAGTCTGCCCTGTTGAAAAGAAAGCAGTCATCTGCAAAAAATAGGTGGGAGATAGTCGGGGCATGTTTGTTTATCTTGTTCCCGGAAATTTTCTTTTCAGTAGTTGCTTTTTCAAGGAGCCTGGAAAGGACTTCCATGCAGATAAGAAAAAGATAGGGGGATAAAGGATCTCCTTGTCTCAATCCTCTAGATGTTGAAAAGTTTGGGCCTGGGGATCCATTGAGTAGGATCGAATAAGATGTTGTGGAAATGCATTGTGAAATGAGATTAATCCATTGGTCATTGAACCCAAACGAAGAGAGAGCCTTTTTTATGAAAGCCCACTCCACTCTATCAAATGCTTTTGATAAATCAATCTTTAGAGCTAGGTATCCTTTTTTCTTCTTAGAAGTTTTCATTGAGTGTATCAGCTCATGAGCTATAATGATATTGTCTGTTATTTGTCTTCCCGGGAGAAAAGCGGACTGGTTTGGAGAGATTAACTTATTTAATATGGGTTTCAACCGGTTTGCTATGATTTTAGATATGAGCTTATAAATTGTGTTATTGAGGATAATTGGTCGAAAATCCTTATAGGGTTTGGGGGGTGGATATTTTGGGTATAAGAGTGATGAAAGAGTGGTTAAATTATTTTTCCATAATCCCCGTTCTAAAAAATTCTTGTGTAGATTTGATTACGTCTGGGCCTAAAATGTCCCAGTTTGCTTTGAGGAAACCCGGTTGGAAACCGTTCGGGACTGGGGCACCCCAAGGGTTCATATTTTCGAGAGTCGACCAAATTTCTTCGGAGTTGGGAATTTGGGTTAAGATTGTATTTTCCGAATCTGAAACGCAAGGTTGTATAATTTCTCCTAGATCCACATTATAATTTTGTATTTAAGAAGCACCAATTTGAGAGAAATGATTAAAAAGGAGGGTATTGAGTTGATCACGATCGGAAATCCAGAGACCTGAAGGTTCTCGGAGAGAGTGTATAACATTTATCCTTTTTCTATTTGAGGCGGAAGCATGGAAGTATTCAGTGTTTTGGTCAAATTCTTTAAAAAATTTGTCTCTAGATAATTGGTGGTAGTAATCATTTTTTATTTTGTACCACTTACCTAATTCAGCTTGAAGATTTTTGAGGATATCAATTTTGGAAGAAATGTTCCCGGAATTGTGGATGTTATCTATTTTTTTAGTAATGGATTTAATATTTTTATGAATATTACCGAATACTTCAGAGTTCCATTGGGCTAGATCTGTAGAGAGAGAATTGAATTTAGCAACCAAGTTTATGGGGCAAGGTCTGGATGATAGTGAGTTCCAGGAAGCTTCAACTACAGATTTGAGAGTCGGGTGTGAAATCCAAGATCGAAGACATCTAAATGGTTTATGTAATCTTTTGGTTTCAGGGTTGGTGTCTAAGAGGATTGGAGTGTGGTCAGACCCCACTCTAGTCAAATGACTTACTTTAGAATTTGGGAATAAATTTATCCATTGGTAAGATGTCATTGCTCTATCAATCCTTTCGCAAATATTCGCGTCTCCTCTTCTGTTGTTTGACCATGTAAAGGGGGCACCTTCATATACCGCATCTTGGAGTCCTAGAGAATCCACTATCTGTCTCACTAGAGCTTTACTGCTCGAACTTGAAATATTACCACCTTGTTTTTCTGCTTGGTCCACTGTTATATTTAAATCTCCAATTAGGGTCCATGGTTTTCGTATGTGACTCGCTAAGTTCTGAAAAATCTCCAATTAGGGTCCATGGTTTTCGTATCAAGTTCGAACGTGCGACCATTAGATATTTTCATCAGCTAGATACATGTTAATTCAAACTCTTTATCATCATAAGAACCTTCAAAATGACAAACATTAAGCTGAGCCGAAATCAATTTTAACTCTTATGTTGTTATGCCAGGCGATCGCTAGCCCCTTATCTATTCCCACTGATGGAATAATAAACCAGTCAAAGAATTTTGATTTTTTCAATATAAGGTCCATTTTTTCAAAAGGAGATTTTGTTTCAGAGAGAAAAACTATATCTGTCTTGAAATCATTGTACAAATTATTTAGATGATCCCTAGTTATAGGGGTACCAATACCCTGAACATTCCATGAGAGAATTCTCATGGCAGTTAAATTCAGAAAAATGGGGAAAAGTTGAGTTAAAATAAGAAAAAATTCACAGAAAATTCACAGTAGGGAGACAACAGATTGAAAAAGCTGGAACTCTAGTAATCAACCAATACAATCTATTTAAAACCGAGAGCATCAGTTTGATGGCAGTAAAACTGTAAAGAATGAGCTTTATAAAAGTTCAGCAGGGAGGTAGTTAAACTGCACAGGGAAAATTCAGGTAAAATTATTACAACAACTAAGAACAATAAAACTAACAAGCAGCTAAATCAAATTAGGTACAAATAAAGTAAGGAGCTAAAAGGCACTGATGGGAAAGTATCTAGATAGCTAAGAGAGAAAACAGGATAATAAGAAAAACTAAATTCAAATCAGAAAAAAAAGGACTTCATAGGCCCTGACAGTGACCAATTACAACAAGTTCATTAACCCAGTTGTGCTCTGAATCTTCAGGGGGATGACTATGCCTGAGCGCTGATGAGATTACTGCCACCTTGTTGCTCAAAATTAGACCATGCAGCTGTGGCAGATTAAGTTGTGCTGCTCTATTTCAAACTGTGACCAGGCGTATGCTAGATTAAGTTGCAAGAAAACATCTTGTGCTGCTCTATTTCAAGCTTATGACAAAAAATCACATACCCATCGAAGTTTAGGGAGGATTATGCCAAAACGAACACCCAAAATATAAGATCCACTACAAAAATAATTGACACTAAAACATATGGATTTTTAAAGCTGGAAGCTTGTCGAAATATGATTGAAAACTTCCCAATGGGATGTCTGGTAGGAAAAAACATGGAAAAAGAAGAACAAGGTATCATTAAAATAACATGGAAAAGGAAGAACATAAATCAAACAGTAGTTGGATCAAAAGTTCGAAAGAGGACTCCTTATTTTTAAATTTGCAAAATCATTGAAAACTCTCCTAGAGAAATGACAAGATTCTATGCATCTCATGATCAACAGGAAACGATTAAGAAACCACAGAACTAGCTTTTTAAAAACATCTTGAACTTTACTATGGAAAAATATTTTTCACATCAAACAACTCAAAGAAAAGTGAGTCACAAATTACTCAAAGTTCAAGGAACATTATAGATGAAGAAATATCAGAAAGACATCATCATGACAAAATACAAATATGATGATACAAAAAGCACAGCTGAGGAGCTACAGACAAGACCAGATTAGGTTATAATAGAATCCAGAGGCGAAATCAAAGGGGCATGAGATGCATAACACAGATAAGAAATACCAGAGTTTAAACAATTGATGATTAACCCAAGAGAACAAGCTTAATTGAAAATCCAACCGAAGAAAGTAAATTGAGATAAACTGATTACGAGACAGCAGATCCACCGATTGACAAGGGTTTACTCTAATAAAATTGAATTTTTGAGAGAAAACAAGGGAAATTAAAATTGATGATAAAACAATCATGCAACAGATTTCAACTTCTAGGGTGAATTGACATAATCCTCAATTTAATAACATGGGTACCTGATTTGGTAAAGTACCAATTATTCTTCTCCTTTCAAAGAGCATGTTGAGTTGCAGTTGATATAGGAATCTTGCAGTAGATCTGAAAAAGCTCCACCTCCATGAAAATTCTTCCAAATCCCCCTAGATCTGATGAATCTCTATGAACTTGTGTAATGGTTTTTCCATCAGGGCCTATGAACGGAGAATTAGCCGCTCATGGCTAGGAATCTCAAGCAATTTATGATTGAAATCAGGGAAGAAAACTAATTTTTGGTAAGAAAACTGGTTCTTCCGTTGGAAAGCGATTGGGAGAAAAGATTCTAACCTCGTATATCACTTCAATTAATTTCATAAACCTTTTTTTAACATAGAAAGCTCACCCTCCCCGTACTATCTAAGATATTGGCGTTTTGGAGAATATATATTTTTTAAAACATTTTAAGAAGTAAAAAATGCTAAAAAGTCTCCAAACTATTTAGAGTAAGAACTTTATAGATTGATACTCCTTTTTTTTTTTTTTTTTGGTCAATCAACATATTTGAATTTATTCAAATCAAAATAGTGATTACATGATCACTTATAAGAATAACAAAAACATCAAAATTACAAGATAATTAAAATCTTAGTACAAATAAAGATATCAATTACAAGTAAATCGCGAAGAGAAAGAGCCATAAATTGCAAAGACATTCAATTTTGGTAGATGAAATAGGGAAGAATGATAGTATAATCCAGAATTGATTCTGACCATTTAATTTTACTTTCTTATTTTTCAATAAGAGATGCTCCTAGAAGAAAGGGGCATTTTGCCCATAATCTTGTATAACCAAACAATCCCGGATGTCCTAAATCCCTTTGATTGAATACGGATTCAAAACAATACCGTGTTGAATAGTCGATGTTCTTGAATTGAGAATAGCAAGTCACGAACCAGCGATCAAAGTTTGAAAAAATCGCCCTCAAAGCGAAGAGAAACTCTTCTCAAATAGCGAGGAAAAATCGCTCCAAATAGTAAAGAAATATGTCGAAAGCCATCAAAAACAAAAGACGACTACTTTTATTCAATTACCTATCAATTAAAATTAAAAAAGAAAAGAAATCTTGCCCAGATCTGATCCAAAAGGGACCAAATCTGAACAAAAAATTAATGGAGGCTAGGGCTTTTTTTCTTAAGGAGGAGAGGAAAGGAGATTGATACTCCGTATTAATTATCCATATAAATACCAACGCCTATGTGGCTCTAATGGTACTGGTACATGGTTTAGTTTCTTACTCCATACCAGAGGGTCATGGTATTAACAAACTACTCTGGCTAGTTATTAATAACCTCCACATATTAAAAAATATATAGTCCCTTTAAAGGGATTTACCTTTATATATCCACTAGGGTATGACCCATGCCGTTAAGATTGTTTCTTTTTGTTTGTTTTGATAGAGAGAGAAAGATAAATTTTTCGTTTACGTTATTTGTTATTGGGGAATGTGGTATTATTAACTTATTGATGTTTTACAATAAAGATTTTGTATGGTCCAATAATGGTTTTTCTTTTGTTGGTAATATCAGTCAAGATATTTTACCAATAAATTTTTTACATGATGTGGTAATGTTTTTTCTTATGATGGTAATAGTGCTCGAGATATTTCGTACCTTCATTTAGTTGAAGATTAACCTATATCTATAATAAACACCAAGAATTTGTATCTCCTTGGGTGTTCCCTTTTCAGATTTAAATTGGCATGGTATGCATCAGAATGAAGGTGACCAAGATTAAAATTATAACTTTAAAGGTTGAAACCGAAAAATTAGTTAATTGATGCCCCATTAACATTAACATTCATGTTAATCTCAAACCTCGTTATATGATTCCATAGATTAAATCAACGGCCGAATCTAAAATGTTACATACTCATCAAAAGAGTGTGCACAAAATCGGACTCGAGAATTTGGACCTCCTGTCAAGAAATCAACATGTTCTCTCCATTAACCCTGATCGTTATAGATATTTTTTTCAGAAAAATTAGATCACATTTTTACCATTGGAAAATGATCATATTATTTCTAAGAAATCAAAAAAAATTTAACATTTGATTGGAATTAAAAAAAAAAACGGGTTAAAATTGGGTCAAATACGGACATAGAATAAACGGTGAAGGTTTTAAGTCTTTTGACCCATTAATGAAACCCCAATTTTAGATGAGAGTCAATTGTTCCAACCTAGCTGACTCAGTCTTGAACACTATTTAGAAATGATTATACTCCATATGTCCCTAAATAGAGGACCTAGTTTAAGTTTGAACATATGTTAAGGCAAGGAGGAGATATAACTATTTTTAAATATTTTTGTTTACAACTATATCCTTATGGATAATAATTAGTAAAATTTAGAAATAATTTATTTCACAAACTATACCATGGATGTTCATAAATTTCATTTAAAACATCTACGTAGCGAATATAAACATGACTATATTTTTTCTTATACTAACAATAATCAATTAAAAAGATAGATTTAGAAATATCCTCTGTTTCATGATATAAGTCATCTATTAGTGGGACAAAAATTTAAAATGAATAAGTTATTTATTTAGGGCCGTAGGGAGTAGTTTTCAAAATTATTTTAATTTAGAAAATATAATAAAAAAATATCTAAATATTTTTTTCTAAGTTTCTTTATAAGTAATAAAAATAATTAATTTTTTAAAAAACTATTAAAACCTATTTTTATTCTTAAATTGTTTTTTCCAAAAAAATATTTTATTTAAAGTATTAGTAATATATTTTTTAGTCATTTTTGGAATCTTCTTAATTTCAAGGCTTTAAAAAACTATTACTCAGACACATATTAGCGTGTGAGTATTCCTTTACTTAATTCCTTATATTCTGAGAACAATCAAGTGGTCCGATGGTTTCATGCTCTCTCCCACATTATGGAGGTAGGGCTTTGAATCCTGTAATTGCCAAACAAACTCCCATTTGAAGGATTTTGGATGTAGTTTAGGAACCATTATATTATCCTATCAAAACAACATCCTAATTTTCTATGTTAGCCAGGAACATATGCAGAAGATATGACAATATTGTATATCCTATATTTGATAATATACTCCGAGTGCACTGAAGTTAAAATAAAAAGAAACTTATAGTTGAAAACTTAGGATCCCAAAAAATCGAAAGTAGAATTTAGTCTTCGAGCTTACTAATTTGTATAGATATGAAAAGTGCTGCTCATGCAAAAATATTACTATTTTGTATGATGAGTACATATACCTGTATCCCAACCTTTTCATTTTGCAGGAAAGTTTAAAACCTTAAATGGTTTTTAAATTTGGTTCTGACTGACAATTTGGAACCAAGTCTATGGAAGTACTTATGTATAAGTCCAACAAAATCCTACGATGGTTGTATAAAATGACTGAATCCTCTACAAAATTGGAATATCAAATGCAACACCAAAAACATGGAAGAGCCAGATCAAAGGCACTTCATTCAAACCTTAATGTGGACTAATTGTGGTGATTTGGCAAAAACTGTTGCACGTAGTCAGTGATGTATAACTACAACTGATATTAATATCTTAAACATTTCACCCAAACTAATCAACTATGTTTTTCGACGTGCTATCTGCTAGATTCACATCCTACTCAAAGTGTATAACTGAGCTGTCTTCTTGTGCAATCCCACTCGATACCATAGGTTTGTCATCTAGGCTACTTGTGCAATGACCACCGGTCAGAGGTCCTTCCATTTAATTAATATCCTTTCTCGTCCAATAGGATTGCAGTAGGGTTACTCTATAACACAACATGAGCACCCAATAATACATTACATATACCAATCTGAAACCAAACCTCTATTTCCTTCAAGCAATTAGTTGATCACAACCTCACTCTCTAAATCCATCACAAACCTGAATAAAGAATACAAATTAGCATTGGTTCTACACGTACCGCCCATCCAAATAATTTTAAAACAATCTCCTCATTTTATCCCTGTGGGGATTAGTAGGGGGCACTTTTGGGTCCAACCAGTAACAGAAATGTGAGGAGTTGTTTTAATATTGTCCATGAGGGAGGTATATCAAGAATTTTTGGAAAGAGAAATAACAATACAAAATGGTAAGGTAGCCATATCAGATGGTTCTATTTTCCAATCTTTCTGACTTGCTCTTAGAGAACCAAGGTCGAAATGATTGGAAAAGTCAGTAATTCACAACCGTTAAATGCATATTCAACTTTCCTATCTTTAATATTGAATTCCTAACATGGAAACTAAAGTTAAAGCCCATTATGTTGCTTTAAAGGTTGATGGCTATATGCTGGTTTACTCTAGTGAAGTATACATGAATCCAGCATCATCCTGATATAAATTCATAATGATCTTATAAAATGCCAAGGCTTGTCATACTTAAAAATTTGAATATCCTTTTTGCAAAAACTTGAGCATAATTATGGAAAGTTTGGAGAAAAAAAAATGAATGTTCAGGTACCTGGAAGAAAAATCTCTCGCCAATACTGCAAAGCGCTTAGCATATTTTTTTTGTATGCGGAAGAGTTGGCTGGGGAGCTACATATTGCAAGACAGGAATCTTCTCGTAGCCTTGTGGATATCAGTCCTCAGCCCATCCCACAGTTGACTCGCCTAAAAGGTGTATATTTAGTTCCCATATATTCAATTTTACCTTATTTTCCACACTTCCCTGTCATTTCGCATATAAAACACATCAGCCATAAGGTGACGACAAATGTACTCACAAAAAAAAAATCACTAAGTTTTAAAATTGATCAAACTACGAAGCGTTTTAGACCATGTCTAGGGAGGAAATTCGAAAATGAATCAAAACGAAACCTACTATTCAAATGCATAAAACTTTAATATCTTCCACGGAACTATATACTCTCTTCCCACATAATATTTTCTGATGGTATTTGAGTATGTGGGTCATCAGTTCATTGGATCTGCAATCATGAAAGGTTGAAATTACAAAAGAGTTCACTAAGACTGTACCATATAATATTTTTCCCTATGAAACATACATTGGTCGAGATGCCTAACAATATCCGTTTTTAGTAAATGGTCTGAATTACATTAGATCCCTTATTAGACATCTGATATGGTTGGCCTGAACAGAAATACACGCACTCGTGTTAACCCATTGAAACCAAATATGAATCTCTTGACATTGACATCTCTACAAACAATGTGAAGGTCACAAATTATACTCATCAAGAAGAGAAAATTAATCTGAACAGAGAATAAAATATGGACTCGGCCTTGCATCTCGACCAAACGAAGGATTAGTTAGCAACCAAAAAATTGATATATTAGGTGATACAAAAGAAATACGTTCCAACATTTAGAGGAATCACTAACAGCTTTTCCATGTGCCCAGATAACCTGGAATATTGTATCATCAACAACCTTAATCTAATATTTGATACCGAAATACTACGTCAATCGACACTACATTTTAACACGGAAAAACTGCATTGGATTCTTCATTCTATGTAACTAGTCGATTCCAAAAATAGGCATAAATGACCAATTTGATTAAAAATAGCTAAAAGTGCAACTTTGTTTTACTAAAATGACCAATATTATTCAAAAAGAAACAACATTAACGAATCAATACCAAAAATATGTATAAGATTGAACCCCTAAAAAATCATAAATCAAAATTAGGTCTCATAGTTTTAGTTGATAGAGACATTCAAGTACATAATAACCAAATAATCATAAACTTGGACTAATACCTGAACTTTTAAGTAGCAAACTGTTATTGATGTTCCTATGCCTTCTCCCCTGCAACACAAAACTATGAGGTTAAATATTAAGGTGAATGAAGATCAAATGCATCACATATTATAGCTTTTCATGAAATTGTGCTTTTAAAAAAAAATCTTTTATTCTTGAAAACCCTCATCATTAGCAACAAAAAACTTGATTCATTGATTGATCGATTCACTGAAAGAGATTATCCAAAAATCTTAGAAAATAAGTTTATGTAGCTTTTGAAAAATGAGATAGCGTTTGAAATGGGATGATTTGTTCCAATCATCATCAAAAGTATAAAATCAAAATAGAACAATACAAAAAAGAAGAAGAAGTGAAGTCTACGAAAAAGAAGAGATAAGCACCCTCCCTAAAAGTTTGAAATGAATCAGTTACGATCCTAGACTTGAGATTCATTTTTCTTTTTATGTCTTTTAGATTTTCTTTTATAACTGCTAAAGGTAGTAATAAAGAAATAAAGGGCTGGGCATTTTCATTCTTAAATAAAGGGGAAAAGAAAATAGCTTTGCACATTGAATGAGATTAGGGTGAGTTAAAACGCGGATATGAGAGGACAGTGGTGTTGCCCAATCTAGACCGTTATTTATGAGTTCGAAATGTAAATCTCTTGAAAACATATATTTATTCCATCTGAGTCGTCCTTTATATGTCCAAACTGTGGATGACCGTCCATATGAAAAAACACCATTGTCCCTTATAAGCACCCTCCCTAAAAGTTTGAAATGAATCAGTTACGATCCTAGACTTGAGATTCATTTTTCTTTTTATGCCTTTTAGATTTTCTTTTGTAACTGCTAAAGGTAGTAATAAAGAAATAAAGGGTTGAGCGTTTTCATTCTTAAATAAAGGGAAAAATAAAATAGCTTTGCACATTGAATGAGATTATGGTGAGTTAAATGACACGGTAGAAGCTGTGTCATCATGAAATGATTTGAAGTAGGTATTAGTGAAGTGTTTATGAGCATCCATATACCATCTTGGTTCATACATTTAGCCATCCATCCTCTTGATTTTATTTCCAGTCGTTGTAGAAGTTGTGCAAATATTTGTGAGAGTTTCTTCCTTGTTTGAACTGTACTCCTACATATGTTGGTGGATTATGGGTAGTTTGAATATTGAAGGTATTTTCAAGCCAAGTTTGGGTATCAGGTGGAGTGTTGGGGTGGTGGATGATTATGGATTTTTGTTTATTGATTTTTTGTCCCGCGGAAGTGGAATAGGAGTACATGACTTTTTAAAGGTTGTCACAGGTATCTTGATCAACTGAGCAAGTAATGAGCAAATCATACGCATATATTAGGTGTAGAATTGGTGGGGATTTTGAAGATATTGAAAGCCCTTTTAATTTCTTTTGTGACTCTAATCTTTCCAGATTGGAGGATAGAATCTCTGCACATAAAATAAAGATGTATGGAGACAGGGGGTCTCCCTGTCTCAGACCTCTCTGTTGTTGGATTGAACAATGAGGTTTGCTATTGATGTTCATTAAATATGTGACAGTAGTTATACATATCATGATGTATTCAATGAAT
This sequence comes from Papaver bracteatum, assembly GCA_023529315.1. NCBI lineage: Eukaryota > Viridiplantae > Streptophyta > Magnoliopsida > Ranunculales > Papaveraceae > Papaver > Papaver bracteatum. The sequence continues at coordinate 158,491 of JAJJWX010005086.1, read as the reverse complement.
TTGTTTGGGAACCCAAAAGAAACCAATGCATGTCTAACAAATCCCCAATCTATGCTATCATATGATTTTTGGATATCTAATTTGAGAGCAATTTTGGGGTTTTTGGTTTGTGGGGAAGTTCTAATATGGTGGAATATTTCAGTGGCTATTGCAATATTATCATGTATAGCTCTGTGTGGCACAAAAGCGCTTTGGTATGGGATAACAGTATATTGCAGTAGTGGTCGAAGTCTATCCACCAATATTTTGGATATAATCTTGTAAACAACATTACAAAGACCGGTCTGTAATGATTTGGTTTAGTGGGGTTTTATGTTTTGGGTATCAAGGTGATGTTGGTATGGTTGAAAGGTTTATCGAATTCCACATTCTCAAAAAAATTATGAACTAATGCAATGATTTGGAGACTCATGGTATCCCAATAAACCTTAAAAAACTTACTTGTGTACCCATCTAGTCCTAGGGATTTTTATGATACAATGCCAAGAAGTGCTTTGTTAATTTCCTCTATTGTTGGTGGTTCCATAAGAGAACTTCATTGGTAATCATTGATTCTTGGTGGGAGCCAATTAAAAAGTTCCATATCAACCAATGTTGGAGGAGATCTATATTGTTGTTCAAAAATTCACAAAGTGGAAGCAATTTGTCGTTGATTGTTCACACAAATGTTGTTATCATCTTGTATTTGTTGAATGTGGTTTATCCTTCTATGAATAGTTGCTTTGGTGTGGAAAAATATTGTGTTAAGGTCACCACTATTCAGCCAGTCTATTTTAGATCTTTTCTTCCAATACATATTGTGGCAATCTAGCATCATTAGGTGTGAATTACGAGTTTCACTTTCCTTCTGAAGCCAGAAAAATAGCTCTGAGATTGTGGTGGTTGCATATTTGGATTGCGCCAATTGGATTTTAAATTCTGCATCCTTTATCAGTTGAGACAGGTGGCCAAATATTTCTTTGTGCCATTTTTTGCAATGCGTTGCTCGTGTTCTCCATTTTGACCTAAATGTTTCGAGCCAGATTAACTTCATCATGTTCCTATCGTGCAGCTAAAACAACCTCCTTCATGTGTGGGTGTAGAAACCATAAGTGCTCCATACGAGAAAAAAATTGATGTTGCCCTGGCCATAGATTCCTCCTGCAGTAGAAGCGACACATGGTCGAATCCAAGTTTTGGAAAATGCCGAATAATTTCTCGAGGGTGTAGGTCTATCCATTATTTAGTAGCTAAACCCCTATATAAACGTTCCATGATGAAATTGGCATCAGTCTATTTATTTGTCCATGTGTATTGGTCACCCTAAAATCCCAAGTCTATAAGAGCATTTGTTTTGATGAAGTTGTTAAAGTGCTTGACTTGGTTGTTTGTTACAGGCCTTCCACCTTTCTTTTCATGTTGGTTTAAGACTTCATTGAAAGTACCTAAGAGAAGCCAAGGAATTGTTAGTATTGTGATCCATTGATTGAAATTCTGCCAAAGGTCCCATCTTGCAGCTGGTTGGGGCGGACCATAAATACCCATAAAGAACCAAGGTTGTTGTGATTGAGTGTGTGAGGGAACAATATAAACATGCAAAATACTTTGGTTAGCAACTAAAAAAGAGACACTTAGGTGGGATGTCCACATCAAGCAGAGGCCACCTTTGTGTCCGTTACAACGTACAATGAAAGAGCTTTGAAATCCTAACATAGTTTGCAAAAAGGACATATGTGAAGCAGTAGCTAAGGACTCCAATAAAAATAGTAACATATGTTTGAATTTGTGTGTATGATCATGCAATTTCGAGACTTTCAAGGGGTTGTGAACCCCTCGACAGTTCCAAGCTAGGTAGCTCATGCTTGATGCGAGTGTTGGTCTGTGCCAACTACTCGCAAAGGTACAATTGCATATCAGTGATGGAGAGTCTCCAAGATGTTTTTTTGGCCTTAACATCTCTTGTTTTTTTTATTGATAATGATATTGGATGGTGGTGTAGCTGTGTTAGAGCATTGCTCGGTTGAACCCACCAAGCGTTGGTATGTCAAGTTTGGTTGTCATATTTTAGTGAACCAAAACTCATTTAAGAGTCGCTTGATGTAAATATACTAGAGTCAACTTCGTATAAGTTAGCTTGAAAGTATTATGGTGAGACATTACAAGTATTGCGAAGACTTGAAGAATTGAAGAAGTGCGGAGCTACAACGACAACATCATCCTTCCACTTGAGGTTAGTAATATTTGACTTGAACTGTTTCATTCCCTAACATATCTTTCAAGTCGTGCATATTGAAAACATAAAACTGCGAAGCATGAACACTCTAGATAGACACAGTATTAAGGAATACAATATGAAGTTTCTTGCTTAACCATTAAACTTTGTATATAAGACATCGACATAATCGTATGAATGCTATTGTGATTATGTATGGGTATGAGGTGAGGATTTCATCCTAGGAAATAATGTTTTTACATGTGTTTTAAGGAAGTAAGTTCATGATATGTGTTGTGAACCGAAAAGGAAATCGCCAGGCGTTATTGGGGTTGTTCTTCATTCCATATCTTATGAATAACCAATATGTGTGATTAGTATAACCGCTCATGAATTGTTTTTGTTCTTGGTAGAACTATTCACATGAGGCCTGACTTATATATTTGTATGACTTTTATTAGTGAAATCTATCTTAAGTAATCACCTGGGGTATGATCGGGTTATGAGTGTATGAACTTATTACTGGGAGAAGGGGAACCGATCCTAGTAAGAGGTGCAGTGCATCACAAGGGGAACCGATCCTTGTATGAGGTGCAGCAAGGTTTATGGAAGAAAGGGGAGCCAATCCTATGAACATGTGCAACACGTTTTTGGGAAGAAAGAACCGATCCTATGGACAGGTGTAATGCATACAAGTTAGATACCAAATATATGTGGGGAACCGATCCTAGTACCTATTCATCCGTATCTTTGGTAAGCTAGTGTAACTATGCATAGTACTCACATGGAGGTAGAACCAAAACTTGTTTTGGTAGAACCATAAACCCATGAGTTGTGATTGAGTGGTACTTGATCAATCACATAGTTCTTGAAAGTCAGATGAACCAATTCTAAACTTGTTTGGAAGTGTGGTAAATTGCTTTCAAGTGAGCAAGCATGGAAAAGACTTGCAAGAGTAAGATGTCGACACACTTTGAAAACGGTGCATTAATGCTTATTCTATATTGTTTAAAGATATTCCTTAACGGCTAAGAAGGAAGTAAATCTCAAGATCGAATTTAAATAAGTTAAGAATATTTTTAATTAAGGGTTTTTAATTATATATGTAAAATAAGAATTAGTAATGTGCATTTGCTAATTAAAGATTTTCCAAGGAGATTTCGATCATTATTTTTGGACAGTACATTCACAGGAATTATGAAAACCGAATTTGGTGGAGTAATGAAAAATATCTTGAGAATATTTTCGGTTTTGGAAATTCCTTGGTGTCCAAACTTCATTGTCTATAAATACTCCGAGTTTGCATTTCTAGCAAACTAATCCTACGTAACAATAGACTTCCTCTTTTGTCTTTGTTACTGGTGAAGCCGCCTATCGGAGAGGAGAGTAATCTAATTAGGTGAAATCTCTTACGACTGCTCAATTTAAAGTCTTCTTTGGGGTTGATAAGCTCTAGCGCGACCCGTTGGTGGGAAACTAGATATTGCGGTTTATCTTTAGTTTTCGTATTGATTTGATTGACTAACGGTGGTTGAACTTTGATTGTACCTAGTTTGTTTATGCTTGAGAATCTTCTCTTCTGATATAAGATTCACTCAAACTAGTTCAAGGTTTCGACAGGGATCTTTAGACTGTTGTTAGATCTAAAGACAATCTTGTGATAATCCATTGTTAATAGACTCCGTTCTGTGTGTGATTGATCACAAGAGATTCAAGTATTTGTGTGCAGGTGTTTATTGAAGATTTAAGAAGATATTGAAGATTTCTGGCGTGGTTTTTACAATCTTTGGTGTGCACAATACTTGTTTGGAAAAAAGAGGATCCGACTATAATTGATTTATCCTTTTGGGTATTTTGATAGTATAGTTGAGGAAGATCGGCATCAATACGTTTCCTTGTGATTAAAGGTATTGATTGGCTTAATCTTAACGATTTCCTTTGGGTGATTGAACATAAGATAGATCTTGGAACCTGGCAAAGGAGTTTATGTTAAGATAAACAAGGGAACCTTTGCGTAACTCATATCATTTGGTTGAAGAGAGTTGATACCAAACAGATTTGTTGTTCCTTTACTGTTTGGAATACGATCCAAAGGAATTGGTCCAAGTACGTGACTTGTTTACATGTTGGAGGCGTGGGAATACAGACAGAACTAGGTGAACTATAGGTTTAGTTGCTTGGTATCAACTATACGAAGTTGGTTTATTTTGTATAGTGGCTTAATCCTGAGAGTATTCAATTCTGGACTAGGTCTCGGGGTTTTTCTGCATTTGCAGTTTCCTCATTAACAAAATCTTGTTGTGTCATTTACTTTATATTTCTGCATTATAATTGTTTTATTATAATTAAAGTAAATTTCACAAACGTTAATTCCTATTTATTTGATACGTGAATCCTATTGAGTTTTGTTAAGTCTGAACCTTTATGTCAAGTAAACACACTTTGTTGTTATATTGTCTTGATCTCGTATCCATAGACGATCACACAAAGTGTGAACCGATTTGTTGTATTGTCTCGACTCAGTGCATAGACAATCACTTTCGGGTAAAGGACTTATAGGAAGGAAAAGTAATAGCTTGAGGTATATTTGGGGAACCCTCGCCTTTTCAATTGGTATCAGAGAAGGCAAACACGAAAAGATCTAAAAATTTGTGTTTGGTGCGATCCATCCTATAAGAATGAACTCGAGTTCTCACAAATCGACTTCAATTAACGTACCACCAAGATTTGACGGAACAAACTATCTATGGTGGAAATATGCTATGCGATCTTTTCTTCAATCACGAGACTTTAATACTTGGTTATTAGTCGTCGATGGTTATATTCTTCCAAAGATAGAAAATTCGGATACTGAGCTTAAACGCCTAGTTGATTTTTCGAACGAAGAAAAGGCACTAGCTAATTAGAATTCAGATGGTTTGAATGCTATAATACATGCTGTAAGCCGTGATCAACAACATCATGTATCAACATGTCAAACTTCGAAAGAAGCTTGGGATAATCTTCAAATCGTGTTCGAAGGAAACACATCAGAGAAAGAAGTTAGACTTCAAACTATTATGTCTGATTGGGAAAACCTTCGAATGGATGATAACGAAACTTTTGAAGAGTTTCATCTTAAACTCTCTGAGATAATCAATCCATCTTCCTCTCTTGGAAAAACTATTTTTTAAAAAGATATAGTGTGCAAAATTCTCAGATCATTGCCACCAAGATATGATTCTAAGAAGCATGCAATCATAGGGGAAAATTATCTCTCAATTCTCTCACGAAGCACACTCGTTGGAAAGTTAAAGATCTTTGATCATGAATCACAGTCTATTCAAAATAAAGGAATTGCTTTTAAAGCTGAAAAAATTCCTAAAGTTCCAATTGAAAGGAATAGACAGTTGGATGATTCAGATGAACAGATTGCAGGAAATTCTGATGATGAAATCGAAGAATCATAATCTTTGATCACTAGACAATTTCGAGATCTCTTAAGGATAAGAAACAAGAGATTCATAAAGGATACTCACCAATCTTATCGACCACATGATCGAGTTCATGTCAAAAAGGAACATGAAGAAGATGATGAATATCATCCACAATGCTTCAAGTGTAAAGGGTTTGGTCATATTGCTAAAGACTGTCCCAATCGCAAGAAATACACTGGAAGTAAGGCATTGGTTGTAACTCATGATGAGACCTCTGATTCATACAATTCTGAAGAAGAGGAAACAACTAATATTGCATTAGTTGTCAATCTTATTTCTTCCTCCTCCATTAGTGAGTTACCCATTTTAAGAATGAACATGTCTTCCGATGTTATTAAATCATCTAATGGTAATGGGAAAGATAAGATAAGATGCATAAACTATCTCAAGAACAAAACGGCTAAGAGTTGCGTAGACAACCAAAGTCAAGACACTTCACTAGTTCGAGGTAACAAAAGAAGAATTTCTCATATGATTCTATATCAAGAACACTCAGGTTGTTCAAAGTTCCATAATGATAGAAAATCTCATACTAATACCACCCAATCGGTACTAGAATTCTTTTCTCACCATGTGTGCCATATTCGAGTGAGAAAGAAGAAATTAGGGCACCTTTTGTGTAGATTATGGAAATAAAATCTAGTAATTGAAAATATTTGATATATTTGTATATTTGATATATTATATTTTCGGAAATATGAGAAATATAAAGAGATCCTTTTCGTTTTGCGATCTTTCCTTGTCCGAACCATGAGTCTGGATCAAACATCTTTGCATGAAAAGATGATAGATCAGAATGATCATCCTAAGAATAAGTCAGGGGCTTCTCTTGAGATTAGGGGTAAAATCAAAAATGGAGATTGGCTTAGCAAGAAGGAAAGAGAGAATACGTTGAAGAAATATCAGTGTATTGAGGCATTGACACTCTTTTGTGTTCAATCAAAGACAGAACTACATGCTCTTGCAGGGTCCTTCTCGAAAATTTCTCACCTGCAAGAGGTTCTGGTTAAGCAATGAGGTTTTCCACTTGAAGAAATCCACAAGCTGAAGAACGAAAACAGAAACCTACCTTCATGTGGCATTGATATGAAAGACTGAGTTGTATTAGAAAAATAGACATCAATTGCTTTGACTGATTGTATGAGTCTATTGAATAAAACTATTATGAATAAAGTTATTTGATTTATAACTTTTCTTGTGATAGTTTTTGATTTACATAGCCGGTACTTTAACGCTTTATTTATTTGCTATGTATGTGTATGATATGTTTGATTTCGGTTTTATTACCTTGATATTCGATCTGATAATATGTTGTGTACCCTTATGGTTTGGGTGACTTTTTGATTTAGCAGGATTAAGTTCTAGCCCAAGTTGGTAGGCTTTATCAAAGGATCATGAGGGATTCCTGTAGAAACAATATGTGAAAAATTCATAATATGTTGAATCGGTTTTGGTTTAGCATAAAAGCATATGTGTTTCAACGGATTTAAACTTTTGCTTGCAATTGTTAAAACCGATTTTCAACCTTTCTCTGGTAAAGGTTGGTTATTGTTATTCTTTTGTTTTTGGAATGAGAATTACCACATAATGGTATTTCGATATCAATTCTCCCGGAAGAAGAAAGCGATGGAATCATATTTGGAGAAGTTGGATGCGAAATTGAGGTAACAATCTTGTTAGTTAATTATTTTCCTGTTTAAGAAAAGCTTGTTTTTATTTGATATATATATATTGCTTTTTCTTAAACGAAATTGTTGGTACAATTGATGTATTTATTTCATTATGTATGTATGGATGTGTGTGTGATTCAATTGTTTCCGGTTAAGTAAAACTTTTGTTATCTTACTTTGTCGTGTGATATCATTAGTTTAGGCTTACAAAATTTGGTGCAATTGCGGTGCTTTGATGTTTATGTTAATTCAATTGCTTTCAGTTAAGTAAAACAATTATTATTTTGCTTTATTGTGTAGTATCAATTGTTAAAGCTTACAAAATTTCGGTGCAATAGAGAAACTTTGATTTATGTGTGTTGTTTCAATTGCATCAGGTTGAGGTGAATAATTATACAAGTTGATTTATTGGTTTGTATGAATTATTTATGGATTAACGAATGAATACGTTGACGAGACGAGTTGTTTAGTCCAATTCGATCCCGGATAATATAAACTAAGTTAATTCTGATCTTAGTTAGACTTATCAAAGTGGAGGTTTCAGTTATTCAAGTCTAGCCAAAAGCCTAAACAAGGAAATGCTAGTTAACTAACTTAGTATTTGGCTTGTTTGAAATCTAAAGGTCTAAGTTATATGGATAATTAGAACCTGAAGAGAAAAATGGAGTTTATCTTTGTTTTGGTCTTATCAAATCAAGCGGTTGTATTTATACAATCGGTTTAGCAAAGGAACTAAGTTGTTTAGTTGATTTTTGGTTTGCTAAACTAGTTGGGAAAATTTCTTCGGGCAATTATTTCCATGATAACATATCAAAACGTGATTACCTTGTAGTTTCGGTTTTGATATTGGTTATCAAACATGGTATGTGGAATCCTCATGATTGACTCAACAGGTTGCAAGTCTACTTTGAGATTTGTAAGATCCTTTTCGCGTTGTCCTTTATTTTTTCGCTTCTTTGTCATTTTTGTGACAAAAAGGGGGAGAAATATATGGAGTAAACAAGTGATGCTGGTATCAATTTATGGTTGATTGGTGCCACTAGGGAAGATGACAATGGTGCTTGAACGTTTATCTAACGAATGAGGAAAATCATAGACTAATGTGGAGTAATATCATATGATTAGGATAACAAAGACGTTCGGATTGAAAATCTACCTATCTCACCTTTAGGGGGAGTATGAGCTTTGTTATTATAATGCCGCTGCTGCATTTTAAGTATTGAATTAATGCAGGTTATGTGATGTTGAATTCGGGAATCAAGCGTATGTGTAATGAATTCTTGTAATTTGTTTATCCATATGATTGTAAGAGTTTTGGCACTAAAATTGACAAAGGGGGAGATTGTTAGAGCATTGCTCGGTTGAACCCACCAACCGTTGGTATGTCAAGTTTGGTTGTCATATTTTAGTGAACCAAAACTCATTTAAGAGTCGCTTGATTTAAATGTACTAGAGTCAACTTCGTATAGGTTAGCTTGAAAGTATTAGGGTGAGACATTACAAGTATTGCGAAGAATTGAAGAAGTGTGGAGCTACAACGACAACATCATCCTTCCACTTGAGGTTAGTGATATTTGACTTGAACTGTTTCATTCCCTAACGTATCTTTCAAGTCATGCATATTGAAAACATAAAACTGCGAAGCTTGAACTCTAGATAGACATAGTATTAAGGAATACAATATGAAGTTTCTTGCTTAACAATTAAACTTTGTATATAAGACATCGACATAATCGTATGAATGCTATTGTGATTATGTATGGGTATGAGGTGAGGATTTCATCCTAGGAAACAATGTTTTTACATGTGTTTTAAGGAATTAAGTTCATGATATTGTTGTGAACCGAAAAGGAAATCGCCAGGCGTTATTGGGGCTGTTCCTCATTGCATGAACGACCAATATGTGTGATTAGTATAACCGCGCATGACTTGTTTGTGTTCTTGGTAAAACTATTCACATGAGGCCTGACTTATGTATTTGTATGACTTTTATTAGTGAAATCGATCTTAAGTAGTCACCTGGGGTATGATCGGGTTGTGAGTGTCTGAACTTATTACTGGGAGAAGGGGAACGGATCCTAGAAAGAGTTGCAGTGCATCACAAGGGGAACTGATCCTTGTATGAGGTGCAATAAGGTTTATGGAAGAAAGGGGAACCGATCCTATGAACATGTTCAACACGTTTTTGGGAGGGGGGAACCGATCCTATGGACATGTGCAGTGCATATAAGTTAGATACCTAATATATGTGGGGAACCGATCCTAGTACCTAGTCAGTCGTATCTTTGGTAAGCTAGTGTAACTATGCACAATACTCACATGGAGGTAGAACCAAAACTTGTTTTGGTAGAACCGTAAACCCATGAGTTGTGATTGAGTGGTACTTGATCAATCACATAATTCTTGAATGTCATATGAACCAATTCTAAACTTGTTTGGAAGTGTGGTAAATTGGTTTCAAGTGATCAAGCATGGAAAGGACTTGCAAGAGTAAGATGTCGACACACTTTGAACACGGTGCATTAATGCTTATTCTATATTGTTCAAAGATATTCCTTAATGGCTAAGAAAGAAGTAAATCCCAAGATCGAATTTAAATAAGTTAAGAATCTTTTTAATTAAGGGTTTTTAATTATATATGGAAAATAAGAATTAGTAATGTGCATTTTCTAATTAAAGATTTTCCAAGGAGATTTCGATCATTATTTTTGGACAGTGCATTCACAGGAATTATGAAAACCGAATTTGGTGGAGTAATGAAAAATATCTTGAGAATATTTTCGGTTTTGGAAATTCCTTGGTGTCCAAACTTCCTTGTCTATAAATACTTTGAGTTTGCATTTCTAGCAAACTAATCCCGCGTAACAATAAACTTTCTCTTTTGTCTTTGTTACTGGTGAAGCCGCCTATCGGAGAGGAGAGTAATCTAATTAGGTGAAATCTCTTTCGGCCGCTTAATTTAAAGTCTTCTTTGGGATTGAGAAGCTCTAGCGCGACCCGTTAGTGGGAAACTAGATATTGCGGTTTATCTTTAGTTTTCGTATTTATTTGATTGACTAACGGTGGTTGAACTTTGATTGCACCTAGTTTGTTTATGCTTGAGAATCTTCTCTTCTAATATAAGATTCATTCAAACTAGTTCAAGGTTTCGACAGGGATCTTTAGACTGTTGTTAGATCTAAAGACAATCTTGTGATAATCTATTGTTAAAAGACTCCGTTCTGTGTGTGATTGATCACAAGAGATTCAATTAGTTGTGTGCAGGTGTTTATTGAAGATCTAAGAAGATATTAAAGATTTTTGGCTTGGTTTTTACAATCTTTGGTGTGCACAATACTTGATTGGGAAAAAGAGGATCCAACTATAATTGATTTATCCTTTTGGGTATTTTGATAGAATAGTTGAGGAAGATCGGCATCAATACGTTTCCTTGTAATTTAAGGTATTGATTTGCTTAATCTTAACGATTGCCTTTGGGTGATAGAATATAAGATAGATCTTGGAACCTGGCAAAGGAGTTTATGTTAAGATAAACAATGGAACCTTTGCACAACTCATATCACTTGGTTGAAGAGAGTTGATACCAAACAGATTTGTTGTTCCTTTACTGTTTGGAATACGATCCAAAGGAATTAGTCCAAGTACGTGACTTGTTTACAGGTTGGAGGCGTGGGAATACATGCGGAACTAGGTGAACTATAGGTTTAGTTGCTTGGTCTCAACTATACGAAGTTGGTTTATTTTGTATAGCGGCTTAATCCTGAGAGTATTCAATTCTGGACTAGGTCCCGGGGTTTTTCTGCATTTGCGGTTTCCTCGTTAACAAAATATTGCTGTGTCATTTACTTATATTTCCGCATTATAATTGTTTTATTATAATTAAAGTAAATTGCACAAACGTTAATTCTTATTTACTTGATACGTGAATCCTATTGAGTTTGATTAAGTCCGAACCTTTGTATCAAGTAAACACACTTTGTTGTTGTATTGTCTCGATCTCGTATCCATAGATGATCAGACAAAGTGTGAACCTATTTGTTGCATTGTCTCGACTCAGTTCATAGACAATCACTTTCGGGGAAAGGACTTATAGGAAGGAAAAGTAATAGCTTGAGGTATATTTTGGGTACCCTTGCCTTTTCAAGCCGGTTCATAGTGTGATGGGTGGCCAGGTGGTACGGTGGTGCTAGTGTTGTTCATCTAGTTGGGTTGAAGAGATCTGATTTATCTTGGTTTCCTGATTCTTGTTGTTGGTATCTCAAATGACAGTGCGATAATTCTCTCAGTGGGTTGCTCCAAGTCTGATATAGCAACGTACTTCCTCATTTTTGGCTGTGGTGCTTGTGCTGCGAAGTCCGGAGTATGGGGGAGGTTAATATGTTGTGGTAATTTTGTAAGTGGCATGTGGGTTCTCCTTCTATAAGTACGCAGTGGTTGCAGCGAGTGGTGCTGTACATCTTCCCTTGCATTGTGTGTGACGATCACTTCCGGATTACCATTAGCGTTGTGGACCAATAAGGTTACCTTAGCATCCTTACGCTGCAGAAAATTTGTTAGAATATTAGTGTATTCAGGGCTGAAGAACACTAACATTCTGTTCATTCCATGACTATATTTGGTGCTTGGGTTCGGATCAATAATTTTTTTGGGTTTTGGTTCATTAGTCCTCAGTTCTGCATGTTTTGGTTCACAGTACTTTGCCATTTCCATTACTTTAGTGACATGTTGTTGTGCTTTTCTGGCGCCCACATGTTCCGACACATGAGTTGTAAACCTGACTGAGCTCTTACGTGGATCTTCCTATGTGTCATCATTGGGCCCTAGCTGGTGAGATTTTTCTCCAACATTCCTGACATTTGCAGAGGCATTCTCAGGCTTATTTGCATGGGATCTTTCTTTGTTGATCTGTGAATGCGGCTGTACTATCTTGCTTGTTCCAGTTGCCTTGTCAGTCCTGGTCTGTATCTTAACCTAGTTCCATGTTAAGCCACTCCTGGTCATCTCTTCAGCTAGGTGAGTGTGCACTTGTGATGGTTTAGATGACTCGGTAACCCTAACTGTGGCACCTTCAGAGTTTGGTCTGTGTCCTGCATGTCCCTGTTGTAGCAACTGAGGAGCTGAATCTTGATTGGTTTGTTGAGATTCTTCATTGACAATCAGAGGTGATGGTGATGTTGATGATTCTCCATGAAAGTAGTTTTGTCCTATGTTTGCATGCATGTGACTTAGCCTCTGAGATTTAGTAAAGGAATCCTTCATCTTTGCATTCAGCCTTCCGTAAAGATAGTTTGAGAACTGGATATTCCTCAGTGCTTCTTCGATTCCCTAGAAATTAGTACAGTCTTTAAAGACATGCCCTGGAAAACCACATAAAAAACAAAGTAATGGAATATGTTCATAAGAAAATTGAACCCATAAACCTTTTCCGATACTTAGTAATACTCCTGGCATGAAGAGTTTGGTTAAATCTATCATGACATAAGCTCGTGGGGGCTTGTTAAGAAAATCCAGTTGCAGGACTGTTCCATTTTCATTTTTTTAATGAGTTCATAAATTGATTTCTCGTCCACCAAGTACCCAGGAAGGTTAAGGATTTGGAACCAAAAAGGTGCAAACTTAATTGAAACACTTTTCTGGATATCTTTCAAACAACTTCCAGTCTTCGAAAAGTACCACCATGTTTCCATCTACCCATGGTTGATTTTCTAAGATGTAGATCTTGTCTTCCTTGTGCTCCATAGACATCTAGAAAACCTGGTGAGTGGTGCTAGTCTCCATACGATGAAACTTTAAAGGGAACCACATTTTTTATATTGCTTGGTTGAGGGTATAGTAATATGCGTTTCCTCTCAAAACCTTCATAGCTACACAATGTTCATTATGAGCCTGCATGAGGTTCTGCATCCTTTCCGTGAGTTGGAAAATTGGTGTTCCTAGATCTTTATTTTTTTGGAATAAAGTAGATTTGTGGTTAAAAGTTGGCATAGATTTTGAAGTAGCTAAATGATTTCTTCCTTTCTGGGTGTTATTATGTTTTATTGTATGCTTTTGTAAAGGTATTGATGATGGTGATGGTTTGCTGGTAAAGGAAGATTCACATGTCGAAGTTGATCTTGTGGAAAATAAAGTATTTGAGGAATCTGTATAAAAAGGTTCTTCTTTAACTTCTTCCTCTTCCGTTATCTTTTCCTGCTCGCTCTTGAAATTGCTTGAATAAGAGCCTTCTTAATTTTTAACGACGGGGGTATTGTGTGCCTTTCCAAGCTTCTTTTCAGGAGAGATTGTGTGTCTCAGAGAGTATGTTTCGGCATTTTCAGATGAGCTTTTTGGTGGATTGGCGAAGGTGAGCGGTGGATGAGTATCCATTGGTTGATGAAGGAGGTAGTGGAGTGAATAAGGAATAAAAAAGATTTTCAGAAACTTCAGCCACTGCCGAGTCCAAGAATCGAGACAAAAAACACCAATTTTTTTGTTTCCCAATTGAAAGCAATTCTTGAGCGAATCATGGGGAAAATCCAAAGCTTATTGGATATTTAATCTTCATACCGAAGAAACTACAGAAGTGTTGATATGCAAAATCTTTTGAATCATGCTATAGTCAAAGCCATGCGGCCCCAATATAATAGCATGTGCGATAACACTTTGTAGTAGTGATAGTGATAGAGCAATCACCCAAAATGATCTACTCCAGTAATGTAAGTACATATTTCCACCACTCTCCACGTGTCCTCGGGTAAGAACGTGGAGAGTATGTGACGCGGGGCATCAAAAGACGATGCCACATGGATATAGCCAAGAAGCGTGTACCGGCAGAAAAGGACCCTCATCTCGCAGATCCAACAGCCACAAATAAAGGAGCACCGAAGTCAAGCACCCATGCGTTGGACCCAATACACCCTCGTAACTACTTTATCCCATCTCGAGAGAAATCTTAAATCAACGTTCAGGGCTCAAATGACTGACACAGATAAGACAAGGGCAAGAGACCGTGGTCTAACGCGTGCAGAGGACCCAACCACCCTCATTAAACACCTGGGGCAGCACACGTGTCAACCAACCAACTGAACAGACGATCATGCCTCTGCGGTAATAACGAAGAAACGAAGGGTCCTCGTAGGAACCGAAGACGTCTACGTATCGGCACAAAGCACAAGATGATAAGTTTACAACGGCTCCATCAGTGGACCCCATGGCGGAACCCCTATAAATAACCCTCCTCACTGAGAGGGGAGGGGAGGTTGATTCGAGAAGGAAAAATAGAGAGAATTAGGAAGAGTAAGTAATCCCCTAATCCCGCAGCCTAAGTTAACACACCCAAAGTCATTTGACTGTACTTGTAACCACTTTACATATAATGAAACCCCTCTTTTACCCTGTGGATGTAGGCCTCAGTGCTGGAACCATGTAATTACTCGTCTCATTTACATTATGCATTTTACATTCCGCACTTACGTTATGCACTTTATATTCCGCATTTATATTACACACTTTACATTCCGCACATTATATCTAACCTATGGATTTAACTATGTGCGAACATTGTTTGTGGACACGAAGATACCATCATAATTTACGTGTTCACAATCTGGCGCCAGAAACATGGACTTTGTCTCGGTAAAATATTTATCTTATCCTGTGATTTGAACGCTCTGGCTGTTCCGAGCATCGCTCTCTGAAAATAACGGTGCTTAGAGCATTTTATTTGGGTTTATCCACGTATATTTCAGTATATCTACATCTTCGAAATGGTTTTCAAGTTCTTATCTTTAAAAAATCAAGCGTGTGGACATATCCACGCATATTTCAGTAGATCTACATCTTCGAAATGGTTTTCAAGTTATCTTTAGAAAATCAAGCGTGTAGACATATCCACGCATATTTTAGTAAATCTACATCTTCAAAATGGTTTTCAAGTTCTTATCTTTAGAAAATCAAGCGTGTAGACATATCCACGTATTTTACAGTAGGTCTACATCTTCGAAAGTATTTTAAACAAATAAATCCCTCTGGGGATATACTTTACGTCATGTCTGCTGTAGTTGCAGAATAATCTACAACTACACCCTCAATAGAATTAGTAAAAACTCAAGAAGTTCTTGATGGTGAATGATAACTTTCTTATTAATTCTCTTAGTTGATTACATAGAATTATCAAAATGGAACTAGAATAGTTACAACTTTTTCTATTCTCTTTCCTAAGATAATTTCTTACATTCATTAAAAGAACCTCTCGAATTTTACATTTGAACTCCTATTTATAGTAAAACTTATGCAGTTGTATATGAATTGCGAAGTATCGCAACTCATACTCGCAAAATTATTCCATCCTCGCAAAACTTCATATTTCTCCGCGCTACTTCTATCATCGTATCATTTTATAACTCTTTTCTCCTTTATTTATTACGATACTCGTGAACTATTATCTTGCGATATTCAGTACCTACATCTTGCCTCTTCTCATGTCAATTCTACGAAGAAGAAATGATCGTGAGAACATAACCGTTACTTAGTCTTTTAGAATTTGGACACGTCTTTTGTAACCGTCCTTTTCTAGTTATTCCCTTATATAACTCCTTTATATTCTCTTCCTTTTCTTCTTCTTACTTCTACAATTTTATCTTTTGTTCATACTCTCCATTACTGTTTTCTCTGCAATTTTTTCTTCTATTATATCTTCATGAGTTCTCCAAGGTAATTTCCTTCTATCTCCGCGCATTTCATTTGTTCTCCTCTTTAATTTCTGTATAATTTGTTATTTGATTTTGGTTTATTTCAGCAAAATAACTCCTCAGATGAAACCTCAACTAAAAAATCCAAGCCCTAATCCAAGAAGAAGAAAATCTGAGAATCAAAAGGTAGTTAAAATACTTTGCCTTCTTTCCTGAACAATATATTGTTGCCTCAGTTTTTAATCTACATTTTGATTCGCAGGTTGGCGAGAAACCAAACCCTGGTAAGAGATCTCGAGTAACTAAACCCACACCATTAATTCCGATTGATGATTTCCTTCCTGAAGTTGATAAGGAATTTTCCTCTCCTCCTCGTGAAAATGCTTCTTCATACACTCCTGCCTCTACTCCATTACCTACCTTTCAATCTCCCATCAGTGTCAATTTATCAACACTTCTTCAAGATCAACCCTCACAAAATATTTCTTCAACTTCTTCTCTTGAAAAACAACCCTCGCAAAATATTTCTTCAACTTCTTCTCTTGAAAAACCTATCTTGTCCCCAAATCCTTTGAGTGCTATTTCTCCAAACAATTTTCAGCTTGCTCTTATTCCTTCAAATTCTTCTCCTCTTCCTCAGGAAATTCGAGATGGAATTTATTCAACTTTCCGAATGTTATCTGAGGTTTTGACCAATACTACGAAGTCTACTAATGTTCGTCCGCAATATGAGTTTTGCGAAGTTCTAAATAATTTCGTCAATCCAGACATTTCTTCTTCACGTCAATCCTTGGAAAAAGAAATTGAATTGCTTTGCCAATCTTTGAAATCTTCTCAAGCAGAATGCGAGGATCTCCGTAAAGAAAATTATCATCTTCAAAATGATTCTCTCGATTGCGATTCTTCGCAAAAGAAATGATGAATTGAAAGGTATGATTGCTATCTTCATATTTTCCCTTTTATTTACTTATATTCTTCATATGCTTGAAACATCCATTAAAACCCATTCCCCTTTATAGAATCCATCCAGAAATGTAGAAGATTGGTACTTCACCATGAATCAGATGCAACAGAACATCGAACCAAGCATGAAAGCCTCTCAAACCAATTCTCCCATTTATCTAATCTTTACTCGTGTGCTCTTGAAAACTCTGACACTCTTTTTCAAGAGAATACTCAACTAATATATGATCGAAATTTTTTGAATGATGACATATCTCAACTCTTTTCTTCCTTAACTAAAGCTAATTTGAGAATAGAAACCTTATTAGAAGAGAACAAAACCTTATCAGAAGAGAAATGTTCGTTTTTGAATACAATGATTGTTTCTTCGCAAGAATTAAAGACTCTTCAGAATAAATGTTGCGATCAAGAAAATCTTATTTCTTTGTTGAAAGGTGAACTTGAGGAATTAAAGAAGTCTTCAGATGCTGAAAGAAATTCTTTTGTTATTGAGAAGAATTCCCTTATTAATAAGAATACAGTCTTGAGTGCTAAGAAGAATCAACTTGAAGAAGATTATTCGTCATTAAAAAGTCTTAATGCCAAACTTGCGAAGGATAAAAATTTTCTTCTTTCTAAAGATCAAAAGCTTCAATCTCGACTTAAAGGATTAGTTGGTGATGGTTTTGATAATGCGATGAATCAGATGAAGAACTGTTGTCTATCTTTAGCTCAATCTCTTAATTCGCAAAGAGAAGGTAGTCATTAAAATTTGACTGCCTCTGGTATATCTTTAAATTTCGTTATACTCTCAAATTTTATCCTTTGAATTTTGTTTTATTTTCAGAATCTGAGAACAACCTTCGTAATGCGAAAGCTGGATTAGAAGCCTCCTGTTCCGAGCTTCGTAAGAAAAATGCTTTGCTTTCTACCCGCTTAATCAACTCTCGTGACCGTGCTACTCGGAGATTCAACTATCTTGCTTATTCCAAAGATATCGAAGATACCAACCATCAAAAGATATACTTCGTGAAAGTCATCCGAAAGCTCAAGTCTTTACGAATAACATTCTCTTATCAAGAGCCTTGCCTCCCGTGAAAATTACTCCTCCGAAAATATCTCGACGATGAAGTTGCTCGTGAGCCTGATAGTGATTTCGATTATGAGAGTGATGATGAAGATCTTGATGACGAGAAAGAATCTATTCCTCAAGGAGATGTTCCTGTTGCATATTCTTCAAAGGATGATATCTCGCAAAAGTCGAAGGATGCTAATGACCCTACTCATCTTAAAGATCCAAAGAGAGTGTTGATGAAGCATGATAACATTCTTTTTTTCAATTTATCATTGACTCTCCTGTCCTCCTTTCTTTTGAATTCCTTCCCTTAGTTACTGTTGGTTTTCTTTTTGCGAACAATTCTGTTTTTTAAGAAGTACATCTGATATTTTGCGAAGATGATTTAACCTTTCTTAAGAAGTATATCTGATATTTTGCGAAGATAATTTAACCTTTCTTTAATTAAATTTGCCCCATTTGATCATATGAAGAGAAATAATATATAACTCACAGATAAAGCTTAGTATCTCCTTTTCCCCCTATTATTTCTCTTTAAATGATTAAACATTGTTTGAAGTATTAGAATATCTGGCTCAATTTATCTTACGAAGTTTCAACTTGTTACGATTGTAAATAAGAAATCCTCCCTTTTAAGTATAAGAAATAAAATATATGAAATATCCTTAATAAGTATACTACATATACAATACCTTTGAAGAAGTATTAGAAGTACTAAATCCGTCAAATGAAGAGATATAAGAAGTATTAGAAGTACTCGATCCACCAAATGAAGAGATATAAGAAGTATTAGAAGTACTCAATTCACCAAATGAAGAGATATAAGAAGTATTCAATCTGTGAATAATTACGTAACATATGACGAAGTATAATGATTATTTAACTTTTACCAAATGAAATATCCGTTGAAGAAGTATAATAAATATGAGATATTCTTGAAGAAATATAAGAAGTATTCAACTTTTGGAGAAATATTCAATATATGGAGAAGTATAAGAAGTATGTAATTCTCGTAAACTTTTACGAATATGAACTTATCTGTATTTGATTGCTATCAAAATCGCATCTTTTGTTAAGTCTTCGTTAAAATTCTTCAATGATGTTGTCTTCTTTGATAGGACTTCTTGTAAAAATTCTTCAATGATATTGACAGAGTCTTCTTCTTCAAAACTTCTTGATGTATATTCTTGTAAAATTTCTTCAATGATATTGATGTAATGAATTTCATTAATTTCTGTGGTCTTATCATGCCTTCCTAAGTAAAGGTCTTATTTTGCCACCTCTTTTGTAGTAAATTTTTGTATTTGCGATAATATGACAAGCCTGAACATTCTTGCGAACATACAACCTCGTGACATTATCGTCTTGCGATGAAATCGCAGGACGTTTTTACACTTTCATGTAATAACCCATTGATCTCATCTTAACTTCTTTGTTTCATTCTGCGAGTTCTTTTTGTATGTTTTCCTTCTCTCTCTCTCTCTTTTTTTTTTTTTTTTTTTTTTTTAGAATGCTCGCAGAACTTCATTTGTTGCAAAAATATGACAAGCCTTTATGTTTTCGCAAACAAGAAGCCTCGTGACATTTGTGTCTTATAGCACGTATCAGCTCCCTAATGGAGGGTGCTGCCATTTATCTTCCCCCTGGTTTCCCCTTCAAGGAAGCGTACATCGACCATACAAGGTTAGCTCTTCCCATCCGGTTCTGCCAACAACCATCTTTTGATCGCAACCTCTTATCCTTTTTGCCTATATGGCTTATAGTTACGAGGTTGCACCCTATGGGGTATCTTTGGGCCAAGTGCATCATTTGCCAAGACTTGTCAAAAATGGCAGATGTGGTTCAACCTCACCCGGCATTCTTGACTCAACCGTGTACCTCGGCGCCTTGATCGTTTTCTGCACTTCTTGGGAAAGACAGTATGCCTTAGTCGCCCAACCTAAATCCTCTTACACCGCATTTTATATTGCGTAATGTCACTAGATTAGGTGAGAATCCAAGGTGTCTAACCCGGATAGGTACCCCATTATTGGGTTGTACCCCTAAATTTTTACCATGTACTAAGGGCCCTTGGTGGTGTTCCGGTTACCCTTAGCCACGTTTATAGGTACCCCCTTAAATGACGTACTTTAGGACTTTGCCTCTTACGAAATATAGCTTCGCGAACTAGGGTGTACGCCACAAAGGTTTTCCTGTATAAAATTTTCTGCGGCTCTCTTTCTTTTTTGGAGGGTGATCACAGATTGCGGTCTTTTATTCGCAAATTAATGAAAGTTTAATCGCAATATAAATTTTGAAACTCGTAACTTTTCCCAATTTCCTGCGAGCAAACAATATTCGTAAAAATTTTCATGAGTTTTATGGATAATACCTTTTCAAATATAGTCTGTTCCAAGGTCTACCAAGCCTCAAACCCATGTCTCTCCCTTATGGATCCATCATCCGATAAGCTCCGCTTCCTACAACTTCTTTAATAACATATGGTCCATCCCATTTTGGTGCTAATTTTCCTCCATTTTCTTTTTTGATATGGAGGTGTTTCTCGCATGACCAAATCACCTGGTTTATATTCACGTTCAATGACTCTCTTGTTGTATTCTCTAGCTAATCGTTCCTGATAAATCTTCATATGGTGCAACATCTTTTCTCTTTTTTCTTCCAAATCATCCAATTCACTTAATATTACTCCCGCACTTAAATTTCTTTCCCAAGCTTCTTTCTTTGTTGTCGGAATTACAACCTCTGTGGGTAATACTGCTTCTACTCCATATGTTAGACAATAAGGAGATATTCCAGTTGCTTCTCTTCTAGTTGTATTGTATGCCCAAACTGCGCTAGGTACTTGCTCGCACCATCCTTTGAGATGTCCTTCTAATTTCTTTTTGATTGTATCTGCGATTGTTTTATTTGTTGCTTCATTTGTCCATTAGCTTGTGGATATAATCAAGTTGACTTCCCACATTTTATCCTAAAAGCACTTTTAGTAACATCTCTATGTTCTCGCCCCTCAAATTGTTTTCCATTATCGATACTAGTTGTCTTTGGAACCCCGTACCTGCAAATGAGGTTCTCAAATATGAATGTAAAAACATCTTTATCACGAATATGATGTACTGCTTTTACTTCTGCGAGCTTCGTGAACTAATCTGTTGCAACTATCAAGTGTCGCCTTTGTCCAGATCCAGGTATAAATGGTCCAACAATATCCAACCCCCATTTACCAAAAGGCCAAGTGAGCTTGTTGAAGAAGTTAATGTGGCCCCTGGTGCATGAATTCTTTTACCATGTCGTTGACATTCCTTGCATCTTCGTACGAACAATTTTGCGTCTGTATGCATATAAGGCCAGTAATATCCTTGTATCTTTGCTCTATATGCTAGAGATCTTCCCCCACTATGATTGCCATCTTCTCCTCCATGTAACATCTTCAATATTTTTCTCCTTCTTCGCGAGTTAAGCACCTGAGAGGTGGTCCATTGAAAGATTTTCTATATAAAATTCCTTCTCGCAACTCATAGTTTGTTGCACGACTCTTTAATTTATGTGATTCTAGTCTGTTCCTGGATATTTCTCCTGTTGCGAGATATGCATGAATTTCTTTTCACCAATCTGCGATGTTGTTTGATAACTCTCTTTCTACTTCCATCGCAACAGCTTCCTCAATTTCTTTCTCTTTGTCCACTAATGGGTGTTGAATTGTCTGTATTTGGATATTTCTTGTATTTGGATTTGTTATCATGCTTGGAATAAATGCAAAAGCATCTGCGAGACGGTTATATTTTCTAGATATATGTCTCCATTTTAATTTTGGTATCTTCGCAGATAATTCCTCAACGAGTTTCTTGTATTTCTTCAAAAAAGATTCATTTGTAGTATATTCCCCTTTAATTTGACAAATCACTAACTGTGAATCACTTGTTATCCTTATACTTTCAAGCTTCTTTTCTATTGCGATCTTTAATGCATGCACTACAGCTTCGTACTCTATTTCATTGTTCGTGGATGCAAATTCTAGTCTGAATGAGAATGATGTTCTTTCTCCTTCTGGTGAAATCAACACGACTCCAATTCCATTTCCCTCACTATTGGATGATCCGTCCACTAGAATTTCCCATCTATCTGGTTCTGTTAACAAGTCTTTTGGATTTCCAAATTCTTCTTCAACATCCATCATTTCCTCTACTGCTTCATCTTCTTCCAAAGGAAATTCTGCCAAAAAATCTGCGACGACTTGTGATTTTTGCGATGACAATACTTCGTATTTTATCTTGTAATGGTTTACTTGTGCATTCCACCTTTCTATTCTTCCTGACCTTTTTGTGTTCTTCATGATTGATTTAATTGGGACTTTGGTTACCACTTTTATTACATGTGCTTGAAAGTATATTCGTAACTTGAATGATGCATAAACTAGGGCTAAGATTAACTTCTCCATTTTAGAATAATTCTTCTCTGCTGCATTAAAGGTTTTACTAATGTAGTAAATGATACTTTCTACTCCTGCGTCTGCTCGCAACAGAACTGCACTTAGAGCATATGGAGTTGTTGCGAGGTATACCAATAATTCTTCGTCTCTCTCTGGTTTCTGTAGTATAGATGTATTTGCGAGGTATTCTTTGATTCCTTGAAAAGCTTTTTCACATTCATCAGTCCACCTGAATTTTTCTCCCTTCTTAAGTATGTTGAAAAAATGCTTGCACATATCTGACATTCGCGAAATAAATCTTCCAAGTGAAGCCAAGAGTCCATTTAGCTTTTGTACTTCTTTTACCGTTGCAGGTGTTGGCATGTCAAGAAATGCTTGGACCTTTTATGGATCAACTTGTATTCCCTCCTTTGATACTATGTATCCCAAGAACTTTCCAGACGAAACCCCAATTATACATTTCTCAGGATTTAATTTGATGTTGAACTTTCTCATTTGCTCAAATATTTCCTTCAAATCTTGCACATGATCTTTAGCTTCTTTGCTTTTTTATCAACATATCATCTACATATACCTCCAAAGTTTTATGTATCCACTTCGCGAACACTTTTTCAACCATACATTGATATGTAGCACCCGCATTCCGCAAACCAAATGGAATCTTCACATAACAATACAAACCCCTTGGAGCAAAAAAGGCAGTATGTTCTTGATCTTCTTCTGCGAGTGATATTTGATTATACCCTTTATATCCATCAAGTGAAGTGACTCTATCATGACCTGCAGCTGATTCCACCATTTGTGGTATATCTGGTAATGGAAAACTGTCTTTGGGACATGCCTTGTTTAGATCAGTGAAATCTATGCAAATTCTTATTCCTTTATTATTTTTCGGAACAATGACCATATTCGCAATCCATTCTGGATATTTTGCTTCCCTTATGATCCCTGCATCCAACATCTTTTGTAATTCTTCTTTTATCTGTACATGATAATTTTTTGATATCTTCCTTATTCTTTGTTTGAATGGTCTTACATTTTTATCCATGTTCAATCTATGACACGCCACTGATGGATCAATTCCTGGTATCTCATCTACACTTCCTGCGATGATATCTTTATATTCTCGCAAAAGATAAATAGTTCTTTTTTCTTCTTCTTCATCCATCTTAGTTCCAATTCGCAAGAATAAAGGTTCCTCTTTACTTCCAATATTTATTTCTTTAGTTGGTTCAGCTGCAACATAGCTTGGACTTTGCTCCCCCATAGGTGTTGGTTCTTTGATTATTTTTGCTGGTTCCCCTTATTTTTCTGGAATCTCATTTGGTATACCTCTCCCTTCCTTTGCTCTTATTGTATACACTCGGAATTCTTCTTCCTTTTTTGTTTCCTTCGCAAGTTTCCTACGAAGCTGTTTATTTCTTGCCCTTCCTCCGCATTGCGTTACTTCAATTTGATAACAAAATTTTGCACTATCAAGATCTCCTTTTATTTCTTGTATTCCATTTGGTGTAGGAAATTTGATTCTCTGATGTAATGTTGAAGCAACAAACTTTGATCGCATGAATCCACGGCCTTCCTATCAAGCATGTTATATGGAGATTCCATATCTATCACACACAAGATTACATGTGTTTCGATTTCTCCTAGTAATATTCGCAGCGCGATTTCCCTTTAGATTTTGTTGTAGATTTTCCTAATCCATGAATAAGACATTTTGAATTTGTGATTTCTTCATCTTTAATTCCCATCCCCTTAAGTGCATGATAGAATATGATATTAACAAACTCCCCGTATCAACCAAAATTCGGTTTAATTTCCATTTTTCTACAAATTTCTTATCTTCTAGCATGATCGGAATTGTGATCACCAATGGTGAAGTGTGGTTCAAGTTTTCATTTGGAATTTCTGCTGCTGAAAATGTGATTTTCCGCTTTTCCCATTCTTCTAAAGTTGTTATCTTTTCTTCCTCCATGATATTTCTTCCTCTACAATCTCGCTTGTATATTTTTCCCTTCATATTACTATGAAATTCA
The DNA here is from genome assembly GCA_023529315.1 of Papaver bracteatum. Lineage (NCBI taxonomy): Eukaryota > Viridiplantae > Streptophyta > Magnoliopsida > Ranunculales > Papaveraceae > Papaver > Papaver bracteatum. The sequence goes on along the minus strand of JAJJWX010005086.1, from coordinate 134,006 downwards.
TCAATCATTGTCTTTGTGATCATATTACATTCTTCTTTTTTGCAATCTCCATCTACTGACTTCATTTGATCTTCAAATTTTCCACAATTCCCTCAAATTTAGGCTACCACAATTCTCAAGTCCCCTGTTTCTAGCGCCAATTATGTAGTTGCAGAATAATCTACAACTACACCCTCAATAGAATTAGTAAAAACTCAAGAAGTTCTTGATGGTGAATGATAACTTTCTTATTAATTCTCTTAGTTGATTACATAGAATTATCAAAATGGAACTAGAATAGTTACAACTTTTTCTATTCTCTTTCCTAAGATAATTTCTTACATTCATTAAAAGAACCTCTCGAATTTCACATTTGAACTCCTATTTATAGTAAAACTTATGCAGCTGTATATGAATTGCGAAGTATCGCAACTCATACTCGCAAAATTATTCCATCCTCGCAAAACTTCATATTTCTCCGCGCTACTTCTATCATCGTATCATTTTATAACTCTTTTCTCCTTTATTTATTACGATACTCGTGAACTATTATCTTGCGATATTTAGTACCTACATATGCGTTACTTTTATGAGCCATACCTACTCATGGTCTTATTTTGAGACACAAACCGAAGGAATCAAGAGATCCGATACCCGTGAAAAGGGGAACAATAGCCGGATAATCTCTTAAAACCTCCGTAATCTGATTTCCGGGACTCTACTAACGAGTTCCCCATGAACCACTCTTTTCTTTTGTACATGGTAACTTTTTCAGAAAAATATCAAAAAGGAAAATAACAAAGATGTAGGAAAAACGAAAGCCTCATCAAAAGAAACACCGCGGACAACGCCGGTAATGACTAGGAGCAAGCAAATGGGCGAAAAGCTCAAAGCCGCAGATAAAACGCATAATGGAGATGAAAGCTCGAGGCCTTTGGATGCAACCGCTATTGCAGCGGAGGCCCTAAAGGCCGCGGATGCAAAATCCACAGCATCAAAGACCGCGTCATCCAAAGGAGCGGCCTCCAAAGTGACCGCCGCCACCCGACCACGCGAACCGCTTGAAGGGGTGGCAGAGTCAGGAGTACAGCAGCCACTCTACGGGATGCCTTGCACCAATGAAAGGAATGTACCCCTCCAAGTAAACCAGCCGCTCCTAATAGAAAACATACACGCCAAGCAGCCAGCGGAGCAGCTACACCCGCAAACAGATCCACCTGAGCCCCTGATTCAAATCATCGATGAAGATCAAACGATAGCCACGAAAGAGCAATTGCCGGAAAAGACTCCTAATCAGGAGTCAAACAAATCTGCCCAGATGAGGGTAGAATTAGAAGAGTTGAGGAGACCTCAAAAGACATACGCGGAGGCGATAGCTCGGTTGGCATAGGAAAATCAGCAACTCAGAGCTACCCGTAGTAGGAACATGGGAGTCCAGCGCGACGAAGCCAGCTCAATGGCAACAAGGCCAAACCAGGATCGCAGGATGGTGTCGGCCAACAACCCAGACCCATTGAAACGAGGAGATACAATAATAAGAAAAATATCCGACCCGAATTACAACCTCCAAGACTTTGATAGCGATCCACCGTACACCGAGCAACCATCTGCCCAGGAAGAGCACAGCGTGCAATGGAAGATCTCCGCGCCGAGATGATGGCGGAGATCAAACTACTGAAAACTAGGCAAGGGGGGGGGGGAAATTGGAGAAAATAATGAAGGAAGCAAGCACTACCCCCTTAACACAACACCTAGCCAAGGCTCTCATTCCGCAGAAATGCCCAGTTCCGGCATTCGAATTCTACGACGGATCTAGCGACCCCGCCGCCCATCTTCGATATTATAATTGAATGATGGCAAGATGGAATTATGACGAGGCCATACTATGCAGATACTTCCCTTCAAGTTTGAAGGGTTCCGCGCTCTCATGGCTCGACAACTTGCCACCAAATTCCATTAACTCGTACGATCAACTTACTGAGAAGTTCTTAACAACTTACATGTACAACAAGGTGGTGAACACCGTAATGGATAAGATTTTCTCACTAGCAGTCCAATACAAGGAAACAATCAGGGAATACACAGACAGGTGGTACAAGATCTGCCAAGCCATCAGAAATGTAGACCCCGTGGTTAGCGTCAACTGCTACAAGTGGGGGCTCGACAGGATGAGCCCACTGTTTGTCGAGATCCACGGAATCGTCCCTGCAACCGAAGGAGATCTTCGAGTAATCATAGAAAATCATGCCAGACTAGAAGAAATACAACGGGAGAACCCCGGATCTCAGACCCAGCGTCCACCATGAACCAACTCTGTGGAACAATCCAGCAGACCTATGGGGGGCGACTTAGGTGAAAAACCCAACGAAGATAGAAGAGAACGCAGAGATGATCGACGAGGAGATATTAGAAAATTCGAAGATCAAGTCTATACGAAGATGAATGCCAGTTATTCTCGCATTCTGAGAGAAATCAAGGGCCGCGAGAAGTTAGAGTGGTCGTGGTCTAAGGGGAAACAACCCCTAGATCAGAGAATGCTAAAGAATACTGTAAATATCATTGTTTCAATGGTCACTGGACAGAGAAGTGCAAGAATCTGAAGATGATGATTCAGAAGCTGGTAGATGCAGGATACCTCCAACAATTTGTGCAGAAGATGGGCGAGGAAGATAAAGCTAAAAGAAGCAAGCAAGTCCAACTGCCTGAAGGCAATCGCACCCTTAACACCATCTCATGTTTTGAGTCCGTGGGACCTTCCCTAACGTCTCATATAGGTAAGAGGTTGAGGAAGAAATTTGAAGACTATTGTGAGCTTTATAAAATCGACGGGGAAGAAGTGGACGAGCACGAACATTGGATGGACGCGCCCCTAACTTTCGACACGGACGATGTAGGGGAAGACATGGAAGATCATAGCGATCCCCTTGTTCTCACGCTACCAATTGCAGGATGCAATATCAAGAAAATCCTCATCGACGTGGGAAGATCCGTCAATGTTCTATTCTATGATACATTCAAACGGATGGAACTTAATGATGAACAACTACTATCTTCATACTACACCATCTACGGATTCAATGGAGCAGCCACGAAGCCCTTAGGGGATATTATCTTACAAGTTGATGCAGGACCAATGAAGGTCGACACCCGGTTCAGCGTGGTGGACGCACCCTCACCATACAATGCTATAATTAGCCGAAGGTGGGTACATAAATTGAAAGGGGTGGCCGCTACCTACCACCAGTACCTTAGGTTTCCAATCCCCCAAGGGGTAATGGAGATAAAAGGCGATCAAGTCTTGGCACGAGAGTGTCAAACTCTGCAAAACAAGCTCAACAACGAACAAGATGAGCAGAGAAATAACCGAAGATCCCGAAACAAGGAGAACGCAAATGAAAAAACCATCAATTCTTACCTAGAAGAAATCTCCGGAAAAATCCTTCCAAAGGGACATACGACTGGGAACACGGAGGCAAGTACCCCAGCCACAAAGGAAAGCGAGGAGTCTGCCAAATAACAATCAAAGAAAATTCCTCTCCTAGGGGAATCAAAGCCCACGTTTACACCTGTAGAAGCTGTGAAATAAATAAACATAGGAACTAAAGAAGAACCAAGGATGATCAAGATCGGAACACTGATGGATAAGGAGCGCGAGGCATCCTTAATAAGGATGCTCACGGAGCATGCAGATATCTTCGCATGGAAACTAGGAGACATGCCTTGGATCGACCCTAAGACTATCCAGCATGAGCTCCTCATAAAGAAAGGCACACCACCATTCAGGCAGAAGGTACGAAAAGTCGCCTCAGAATATCACAAAGCCGTCGAAATGGAGCTTTGTAAGCTACTAGAAGCCGGATTCATCAAAGAAGTCAAGTATCCAACATGGATATCAAATATGGTTATCGTACCTAAAAAGAACTGCGGGGTGAGAATATGCATCGACTTCACCAACCTCAACAAAGCGTGCCCCAAGGACAACTACCCTTTACCAAGCATCGATCAACTGGTCGAAGCGGTCGAAGGATACGAAGAGATGTCATTTATGGATGGATACTCCGGGTACAACCAAGTGTTCTTATCAGAACAAGACTAACATCATACAACATTCTACACCCCGCATGGCCTCTACTGCTACGTAAGGATTCCCTTCGGACTCCGAAACCCAGGAGAAACGTACCAAAGAATGGTCGACGCCATTTTTAAGCCATGGATTGGAAATACTTTGGAGGTCTATGTGGACGATATGCTGGTCAAAATTAAGCTGCGAAAAGATTATCATCAAGATCTGAAAGATATTTTTTAGGCAATGAGAGAACATAACATGAAGGTAAACCCGGAAAATGCACCTTCGGTGTCACTTCGGGGAAATTCCTCGGATATCTGGTAACAAAACGAGGCATCCAAGTAGACCCTGCCAAAATTCAGGATATTGCGGAAATGCCCTCTCCAAAGAACCTGAAAGAAGTCCAAAGGCTCAATGGCTCCCTAGCAGCACTAGGGAGATTCATATCCAGGTCCTCAGATAGATGCAAGCCCTTTTTAACATCCTTAAAAAAGGGACCAAATTTGAATGGACAGCAGAGTGCGAGGAAGCATTCAAAGAAATCAAAGACTACCTTGCTGGAATACCCATCTTACAAAAACCCGACCCTGATGAGGTTCTGGCCCTATACATAGCAGCAACGAAGAATGCAGTCAGCGCGGTGTTGTTCAAAACCAACACGAAGATAGAGAAGCCCATCTACTACGTCAGCAAAACTCTCAATACAGCGAAAAAGAACTACACAAAGATCGAGCAACTCATCTTGGCGCTAGTATGGGCCACCCATAAGCTAAGGACCTACTTCCTAACGCACTACATCCGCGTCCCCTGCAAAGCCCCGCTAGAGGCTGTCCTCAAAAGAGCGGGAAAAGCAGGGAGAATCGCAAAATGGAATACTCATCTCGACTAGTACAACATCATACACGAGCTCCAGAATTCCCAGAAGTCCCAAGTATTAGCAGATTTCTTAGCTGACCTACCACTGGACAACGATGAAGAAATCCTTATTGAGGGGCTTAACACAACAAGGTTACCCAAGGGCAGCGTAAGCAAAGATCCCATCGATATCCTCGAGCCGGAAAACGCAATACAATGGGAAATATTTGTCGATGGCTCGAGGAACAAAGAAGGAGCGGGCATTGGCATCGTAATTACTACCCCCACTGGAGACCGAATCATCCACGCGTTCAGACTAGAGTTCAAAGAACACACCAATAACATCAACGAATACGAAGCCATTGTACATGCTCTGCGTCTTATAATACAAATGGGTATACCAAATGTACGCTTGACCAGTGACTCACAACTGGTCATCAGGAAAATAGAGCTGGAATATAATGTGTATGACGAAACCTTGTCGGCATACATGACTTTAGTCTAGACACTGGCACATCAAATACCAAATATTATATTCCGGCACTTAAGAAGGAAGGAGCTCAGGCACGAGGATGCTTTGGAATACATCTCATCTATGTTGAAAAACAAAGATATAGAAGCAATTAAAATCACTAGGGTTTACGAGCTGTCAATCCCTCCCCGAGAGCTCTGCGCTACAAACATGAAGCATAGCGCAGAGGGGGAAATGACAGACGATGATGTGAGAGAATACATCGCGGATGATTTCCAAGAGGATGACATCATGACAAGAGCGGATGAAGACGAAGACTTCAGCAAAGAAGAAGACTGGAGGTTGGGTATCCACCAACTTCTCAAGGAAGGAATGTTACCCAGAGACCTAAAGCAGGCCAGGAAGATACAATCAAAAACAGGGAGGTACGACTTGAGGGGAGAGATTTTATACAAAAAATATTTCCTCGGACCTTTGTTACGATGCTTGTCCAAATCCAAAGGACACCTAGTGCTAAACGATATCCATCGAGGAGAAGCGAAAAATCACAGCGGGATGAGATCCCTGGCCGACAAGGCAAAAACACAAGGGTATTATTGGCCAACAATGATACGAGACGCTGCAAGGATGTCTAAAAGGTGCGAAGAATGTCAGTGGTTCGCTAGACGAATCCACGCACCAGCAACAATGCTAAACTCAGTAGATAGTCCTTGGCCATTTTCAAAATGGGGCATAGACATCGTAGGACCCCTGATCGAAGGATCGGGAAAAAGAAGATTTTTGATAGTGGCCACGGACTATTTCAGTAAATGGGTAGAAGCTAAATCCTTGGCTAGAATCCGAGACTCGGATGTCTTCACATTCATCTTTCAGAACATAATCTGCCGGTTTGTAATCCCGACAAAAATTGTCTCTGATAATGGTAAGCAATTACAAGGTAAAAACATCGATTTACTATTTGATACTTTCAAAATCCGAAAAAACAAGTCAACACCAATATACCCTCAAAGCAATGGCCAAGCAGAGGCTATAAACAATACCCTCGCTCTCATTCTAAAAAAATAATTAGATGAGCACAAAGTACGATGGTGTGAGCAACTGCATAATGTCTTATGGGCATATCGAACAACCCGAAGGTCAGCTACAGGGGAATCCCCTTTTTTGCTGACCTACGGAGCCGAAGCTGTCATCCCCATAGAAATCATCATGCCAACCACAAAGACAGAAGCATGGGAAAAGAACCTCACAACGGACATGATGCTGGAAAGGCTCGATGATCTCGAAGAAAGAAGAGAAGCAGCGCTACAAAATATGGAGAATTACCAAAGAAAATTAGCAAGGGAATATAATAAAAAGGTTAAACTTAGGAACTTCGTATAAGGACAGTATGTGCTAAGAACCATACCCCAATACCAAAGAGAAAAAAAGTGGGGCAAGTTGGCACCAACATGGGGAGGGCCTTTTGTCATACAAGATATAGCAGGAAACAGATCATATTACCTGCGCAACCTAAAAGGGGAAGTCCTCCACCATCCTTGGAACGCCAAGTATCTCAAGCCATACCATCCTTAGATCACATCGCAGCGATGCAACTGCGTAAAGAATACCAGAAGAAGAAGACGATGCTTTTTCGATATGTTTATATCTCTGGATGAGGAACAACAGGCCTCAATAAATCAATGAAAACAAATTTTGAATCTGTGAAAAGAAATCAGCTCAGGGTAATACATCCAACAGAAGGAAATCTCCAACTATTTTAAGTCAGCGGGTCGACGGAATGAGGGACATGTACATAGCGACACCCCATATCCTAGAACGCTGTATCGACCCCCACCGTCTGGGAATCCTCTGATCAAGGATTAGACAGCGGGGGACAGGTCTCAAGATGTTCACGAAGGCACATACCTTCGGCATCACACTCAAACACTAGGTCAGCGGGTCGACAGAATGAGGGACATGTACTTAGTGACACCCCATATCCTAGAACGCTGCACCAACCACCACCGTCTGGGAATCCTCTAGCCAAGGATTAGCCAGCGGGGTCACAGGTCTCAAGATGCTCACGAAGGCACATACCTTCGGCACCACACTCAAAAACAAAGTCAGCGGGTCGACGGAATGGGGACATGTACATAGTGACAACCCTATCCTAGAACGCTGCACCAACCCCCACCATCTGGGAATTCTCTTGCTAAAGGTTATCCAGCAGGGTGACAGGTCTCAAGATATTCACAAAGCTAGCCAACAAATGATGATCCATTCCATAAAAGTTGATTACAAGTTCAACAAAATAAGCAAAAAGGAAACAAAATAAGCAAAAGAAGTTCGACAGACGCAGCAAAAACTTTATAATCAATAAGGATAAACTTTCTATAACTAACAGAAGAATATACTTAGACGATTCAGTGCCACCAGTAGGGCTTTCCCTATGCAGCGAAGGTACGCTCCCACCTGAAGAAGGCCCCGAAGATCCATACAGGGCCGAAGGTTTAGGACGACGAGGATAGTGCTTTTCAATACCGTGCTCAGTCAGGAGGTCATACTCTATCTTAGCCATCACCTTGTTCGTATCTTCGACCAGCTGACAATGAGCCTTGTATGTAATAGCGGGATTACGTATCTCATCTTGGGACAATAGGGTAGATAGACGGTTCACTTCCAAAGAGGCCAAGTCAGCTGCATGTCTGTTGGACGTAGCCAAGCCTTTGAAATACGAGGTATGTCTCTCCTGTTGCACCAAGGCAATATGAGATTGCTCTAGATCATATTGAGCCTTGTCAAGTTTTTCATTTGCAGCGAGAATCTGTCCCTGGAGCTCTGAAAAAGAAAACGAAGAGTTAGGACAATGAAGCACTAAAATCACACCCGGCTAAGCAAATATATACCTTTGACTCTAGCCGAATCTATTTCATATTTGTTAACAACCGCATCTCGAGCCTCGTCAAGAAAGTCATACTCGTCGGATATTTTCTTATAATCTTGTTGAAGAGTGGAAAGAGCAAATTTACTAGCGTCTAACTCTACCTGCTTCATTGAATCCAAATGACGAAGATGATTGACTTTGTTATTTAGCTCCTCCATTCCTTTATTAAGTCTGTACATATTAACTTCGAGATTTCTCTCGGACTCGGCTTGATGAACTACGTTAGCCCGGGACACGGCTAAGGCCTTGCCAAGGGCAGAGGCTTCGGCCCGAGCATCGTCTCTTTCTTTGGCAAGACGTTGTATGTACCCCCGTACGTCGAAATCCTGGGAGGAACGAGCATGCCGTAGCTCTTCCTTCAGAAGATTCATCTTAGCCAACAAAGATGAAGCAATCTCGTGGGCTTCACGAAGATTATCGTGCGTCCACATCAAATAGACGACGATTCGCGTTATACTTATTTTGCATATCAACTATCTGGGTATGCCTTAGATGCCATACCTCGGCCTTGGCATCCCATCGTTCGGCCTCACTCTTAAGTTGTTCCACTAGCTCTGCAATACGGGTCTTCTGCCGGTTTCTCTCATTTCGAAGCCATATCAACTCGGGAACTCCGCCCACTGAATATAGGGTGGGGATACTCAGACGGAACATGAATTAATAATAAGAAAACAACGATACAAACAAGAATAAGGGACAAACCTGTGAAAGATGAATCATCTTTTCGAACAGCCTCCAGCTCACTACGCACCATAGCAAGATCCAAACGAAGCCTCTCTTCTTCATTGCCCAGATGCTCTTTCCCCTTAAGACGGTTATTCGGCTCACTTATATCCTTATCTCTGACAGAGATGACACCCTCGGCCACATCCAACTCCTCCTCTCTGTGACGAAGCTTACCCTCTAACTTAAGGGACTTGGCCTTGAAAAACTGGAACAAGTTATGATTGCAGTATTCGCTCCTCATCACCTACAAAGAGCACCATGTCAGAATACCGCGGAGTACCCACGAAAAAAAAAAAAAAAAAAAAAACCGCGTACCTCCAACATCCGCTGGGGAGGGTAACCATACTGATATCCATCAGCTATGGCCATCATGTCAACAATGGTGGATGGAGGGTCAACCACTAAGGTAGCCTCCAGTGACCTCGGATTCCTGTCCCATACCTCCGCAAATCGATCTTCAGCAGATAACTGCATCATCTTACGGGTATAAGCATTGGAATCTTTCTCCCCAGCAACAACAGGAGCAGGGTTTGGGACGAACATCAAATTTTTCTTCTTCAGCCAAGCAAGGACAGCGTCATCACCTTCCAACATCATGGACTGTGGGAAATCATCCGAAGGGGACCGAGTAGAAGATTCCCCAATAGCGGGAACCTTCTCCGAAGCATCAACATGCGAGGAAGTATTCTCCAAAGCTTTCCCCTTACCAGAAGAACCCAGTACATCCCAATCATCGCTTTGGGAAAGCACGGAAAACTCATCAGAAAAACCAATTAAAGCATTCACATCAAAGGACTTCCCCGCAGAGTGGACTCGGCCAAAGGAGAATTCCTGGCAAACCGGGTCCCCACCACCAACGCCAGCAGCAGTATTATCCTCGGCATCATGACCACCAGGGGGACCCTTCATACCATCACCATCACCATCAACGTTGGTATCCTCAGCATCATGACCACCAGGGGTACCCCTCATACCATCACCATCACCATCAGCGGTAGTATCCTCAGCCTCATCACCACCGGGGGTACCCTTTGTACCATCAACATCAACGACATCTTCACGAAGAGGGGGAGAAGTTTCAGTACGTTCTTCCCCATCGGACATATCCTCATCTTCATCAAAGTCCTCATTAGTAGGACTAATAACCTCCTCTTGGACCTCTGCCTCATCAACAACAATGGTAGAGGAGCGCTTGTGACCGATCCTCCTTTTCTTCGTCACCTACAAAGTAATAAGGGAATCAAGTCAACGTTCTTTCCTTGACTCAAAGATTTCCTTTGAGTAAAGAAAAAAGGGTCAACTAAAGGAGTAACGGATCCGCACCTTCATAGCTGCAGTACTCTTCGAGGAAGGGGAAGCACCCGAAATCTCGTCATCAGCATCAACAACATCGAAGTCATATGGAAAATTCATACCTTCGAAGTTCAATTGCCAAGGGCAGTAATTTCCATAACGAAGAGGGGGAAGCTCACGAGGAACGCTACCAGTAGTAGGACGCCATCCGTCGGGACCAGGAATCCAACCCCAAGCCCACGGAACAACAACCTCGATAACAGTAGCATGCCACTCATAGTCATGGTCGCGTTTGATCCTCTCACGAGAAGGAAAAAGCTTCTTATTAGCAGACCCTTCAGTACCAGGAACATACTTCAGCTTGGCATCGCTAACCTAACTCAAAATACGAACCTCGCCACGGGAAGCAGCAATATTATGAAGACTTACACTCCACGGCTTACGGTTCCTACTGTTGACATAAAACCTGAAAGAACTATTAAAATTCTGAGGGGTATACCATTCCCTCTCAGCAGGATCGGGGGTATAACAGGTCATCATCGTTTCTCCCTAGTTGCAAAGATAGCACTCCTTCAGGGCGCGAAGATAATTCCCAGTCAACTGTGATACAGAACGACTATGGGTATTTGTCGAGGAACCCTCGTGACCGGACAACGCATCGTAATAAAAAGAATCACCTGACTTGTACAAAGGGAGCATAAGACCCGGTTCAAAGGCCCCCACGGTGGTCAACAGATGAAACTCATCGAACTGGTACCCCGAGATGAGATCGTAAGTAATGTCATCATCAGGGGCATAAAAGCGAACATTAAAAGCTTGAAGTTCATGCTTCTCCTTGAACACCTCCATATCAATGTGTTTGAAGGTAACTTTTTTCTTACCAACCAGGACGCTTCGAATAATCAACGCAACATCTTCCTCATCAAGAGAATCCTGCGCAGAGTCTTTTGAAGGGCTCGTATCCAGGGCTTTCCTTTTCAAAGGCACATTCTTAGATGGCTCGACCTTCGAAGTGGTACCCATGACAGATTTTCCTCTGGAAGGCACCGCCGGAGGATGGGGAAGAAGACTTTGTTGAAGCACCGGAGGAACCAAATAGCGAAGGGGATGAGCATCCAAAGCTTCGTTACGAGGAGCACCCTGCGGGTTTCTAGGTTCATCGCGGGGACGGGAAGAAGCGCGGGTAGCAGCGTATCTAGAACCAGGGGGATCCCGCGGAGGATCTCCCCTCCTATAATAATGTCAATGAATAGAAGAGGACGAAACCCTCTGAGAACGAAGATTCACATGCGAAGCCCTAGAGCCTCCTGGCGGAGATACGTCCGGGTCTCTACGCGGAGGAGATCTAGGAGGACTAGATGACGGAGTCTGGTAAGGAACCCGCGGATGATCGGCCATATATACGGATATACAAACAAGTTGTGAATCACGCAGAATCTTAAGTGAAGATCAAAAAGATGAACTTTCTAAAAAATTCTCAAAAGAAAAAACAGAACAAAAACCCTAACTGATTTATGACACAGGGAAAAAGCTCTGCTACTATGAACTTGTAACCCTTGTGATAAATATACTTTGTATATGCGTTCTTCATCACAAGGGTAACAAAACAGCAGCAAAAGATGAACGGTTAGTAAGAAACAAGACCAAAGGATAAACCCTTACCTGTACCAAGAGTTTCATAAGAATGAGCAACGACGAGCGAACACACGGAATAAAGGATAGGTCGTATTCAAGACAAAATAGCAGCAGGAAACAGTAGCAATAGCAATTAATGGCGTCTAAACAAAATGGAAGAATGAAAAAGCAGAGAAGAAAAGAATGAAGGACCAACAAAGAATGAAATTTATTTTACATTCTCTCCCCCCTTATAAAAATCCAAGAAAATCGAAACCGTCCCTTTTTTTTTTAAACAGAAACCAATTTATTGAAAGAGCAAAAAGAAGGAGGGGGGCTCAGCCTGACCTCCAAGAACAAGGGAGAAGGGGAAAAAAATAAAAAACAGGAAAACCAAAAAGAAAACAAAGACCAGCACCCATCTATAAGTTACATATTACGAAAGCGATACAGCGGGAATTCCGAATTGTCCAAATCACAGCTCCGCCTAATAAAGTTCAGCGCATTTAACCACCATCGTGATTCCACCATCGCACCATGCTTCGCCATTAGATCTTCTACAGTATTTCCTTCTCGATAAACATAAGTGCAAACCATCTGGATAGAATTTGCAAAATCCATACAATTGTTTTCTAGTGAATCAAAAGTTTCCAAGGCACTATATCCGGATTCTTGATGGCCTGCAGAGCGAAGATTGAGTCACATTCCAACCACAGTCTTTGAATACCCCTAGAAATTTCCAAACACACAGCATAAATCACTCCCCACAGCTCCGCGTGCAAAGAGTTAGTAAGACCCAAGCTCTGCGCCAAGCAGACCTGCATCCTCCCTTTATCGTCTCGAAAGACTACACCACAGCCCGACAACCCCGGGTTTCCGATAGAAAAACCATCCGTGTTTGGTTTGATCCAGCCCTGGGCTGGTAGTTTCTATTTCACCACCACCGCTTTCGGCATTTTAGGAGCCAACCTTGTGATTCCCAGGGTGTCCAAAATAACCTTGTCTGCAGAGGTATAATAAGAGTACCCTCCACCATTTTTCCCTGATTCTGCGATGAGTTTAGCCAACTGAGAGAAAAACAAATTGAAAGGGATAGGACGCTGCTCAAACCTCAGGGAGTTTCTGCAGAACCAGATAATCCAGATAGAGCTCACTGCTGCAATCCAAAGTAGGTTTTTAGTCTGTGAGCATCCATAGAAGCGTCTGATAGAAGCGAACATCGAATGCATATTGGAGCAGTCCAGCGTATGATGAAACAAAAGCATTATCCCATTCCAGATCGAGTTAGCAAACTCGTAATTGAAGAATAAATGCTGTTGAGGCTCAGCACAACAAGGCTTGGGACAGAGATCACAGCAGTTGACCGTGTCATCACCATAAAACTTCACATTGTCGTCCCTTCTCCCAAGGGGAAGTTATTGCAAGAAGTTATTGCGTAATGGGAAACGCACCCTAAAATCAAGGTGAAGTTATTGGGCGAGTGGGGAATATGTGACGGTTTTCCTCTCACTTCAACTGACGCCCCAAGTCAGAAGAAAAGGGGAAAATTATAAGTACATATTTCCACCACTCGCCACGTGTCCTCGGGTAAGCACGTGGAGAGCATGTGACGCGGGGCATCAAAAGACGATGCCATATGGATATAGCCAAGAAGCGTGTACCGGAAGAAAAGGACCCTCATCTCGCAGATCCAATGGCCACAAATGAAGGAGCACCGAAGTAAAGCACCCTTGCGTTGGACCCAATACACCCTCGGAACTGCTTTATCCCATCTCGAGAGAAATCTTAGATCAACGGTCAGGGCTCAACTGACTGACACGGATAAGACAAGGGCAGGAGACCGTGGTCTGATGCGTGCAGAGGACCCAACCACCCACATTAAACACCTGGGTAGCACACGTGTCAACCAACCAACGGAACAGACTATCATGCCTTTGCGGTAATAACGAAGAAACGAAGGGGGCCTCGTAGGAACCAAAGACGTATGCATATCGTCACAAATCACAAGATGATAAGGTTACAACAGCTCCATCAGTGGACCCCACGGCGAAACCCCTATAAATACCCCTCCTAACTGAGAGAGGTGGGGAGGTTGATTCGAGAAGGAAAAAGAGAGAGAATTAGGAAGAGTAAGTAATCCCCTAATTCCGCAGCCTAAGTTAACACACCCAAAGTCATTTGACTATACTTGTAACCACTTTACATATAATGAAACCCCTCTTTTACCCCGTGGATGTAGGCCTCAGTGCTGAACCACGTAATTACTCGTCTCATTTATATTATGCATTTTACATTCCGCACTTACGTTATGCACTTTATATTCCGCATTTATATTACGCACTTTACATTCCGCACATTATATCTAACCTATGGATATTTATTTTTTTTGGAAAGGTGAGGGCGTTAAGGAGACCCCAACCTACAAAGAAAAGGAAAAACAGGAACAAATAAACTGAAGATAAAGGAAAAAACAAACAACCCCCTCATAGAACACAGGGTAGAACAAACTATACTTAGACATTTCTGGTATAGACTTTAACCTCTGCATCATCCTTGATGATTTTCTTCAAATCCTCAGCAAAGGAGCTTGGAATAAGCTCCACAAATTCTCCACTAGGAAGGTAGCTAGCAATAAGGTCAGCTGCTCTGTTTTCTTCACGCAGAGTATGCACAGCACTGCATATCTGAATCTGGATACGGAGTCTTCTAATCGATTCCCAAACATGATGGCAAGACCATGGCGGTTTCGGGTTTTCCTTGGAGAGATACGATATAACAGTCTTGGAGTCCGAACATAAAGAAACTTTCCTGCAGCCATTCTTAATAGCGAGCTTTAAGCCTGCTTCAACCCCTTGAAGCTCATGCAAGGAAATTGACCCTGGGGGAGAATTTCCAGTTGCTGCACTAAGAGGTGCACCTGCGTCATCCCTTATGATTGCACCAAAACCAGCTCCATTATCATTTAAAGCTCCATCTGTGTTAATAGCCACTTCACCATTCCCTGGTTTTATCCAGGTTACAGGGGTCTTCTTGGGAGTAATAAGTCTAGGCCTAAAATCCCACAAGGCAGCGAGGTTCCTGTGATCAATAGTATCCACCATACAAGTATCAAAAGAAGACAGCTTCATCCTGACATCGTCATGGATAAGATGCATCAAGCTCACTGGTTGGAGAAACTTGTTGGAGAAGATTCTACGGTTTCTTTCACCCCAGATATGATAAATGGAAGCGTTGAATGCTAGTTTCCTCAAAGTTCCTATAGCCTTGTTCCCTGAGATATTGTTCACACACCAGTGTATCTGATCGTCCCAATCATTGTGTCTTATAGTTCTTAATCCCAGTAAAAGGTAGAGGTTATCCCATACATAAACCGAGTAATGACAATTAAACAGAAGATGGAAGTCATCCTCTAGCATGTGATTGCTCTGAACACACACAGGATCCACTTCCATACCCCAAGAGAGAAGTTTAGATCTAGTCTTTAAGCCTATATTCAGAGTAACCCAGACAATGAAGCAGTGTTTCGGGATGCAATTAGAGAACCACACAAGAGACTGCCAAAAGACCTTCGAGACGCTACCCCTCAAAGCATTGTAAGTATCTCTAAGAGTATAATCACCAGAGTCCCCCGCTGTCCAAACAATTCTATCCTCAATCATGATATCCGTTTTTACCTTAAGAATGTCATCATAATGGTTCCCTATAGCATTCATCAAGTTTGGGGAAATACTCCACTCTCCATTACACATTAAGCTACTCACAGGTGCCTCTAAATGATGTATAGAATCATACTTTAGGTGCGGAGGAAAGTCGCTTAAAAGGTTACCTTGTGGAAGCCAGTTGTCCTTCCAAAGCTTTGTATTCTCGCCATTGCATAGCAGGTGCAGCACAAACGGCTTAGCCACCTCTATGTGGTCTAGAATTCATCTCCAACACCATGAAGCGTCAGAGGGAACATTAATGTGCCAAAAATCCTTGCCTTTTATCAAATTTTTCCTAACCCAATCAACCCAGATTGTAGGTTTATTCGCCACGATATCCCAAATATGGCGAAGGTTAGAAGCAGTGTTGGTTGTTTCTATACACCTAATGCCCAGACCACCTTCACTATAAAAGAGACAAGTAGTTTCCCACTTAACTGCAGACTGTCTATACATAAGATCGATTCCAAACCAAAGAAACTTTCGAAAGGTAGAGTTGATTAGGTTCACAGTCTTCTTAGGGAGAACGA
The DNA here is from genome assembly GCA_023529315.1 of Papaver bracteatum. Taxonomy (NCBI): domain Eukaryota; kingdom Viridiplantae; phylum Streptophyta; class Magnoliopsida; order Ranunculales; family Papaveraceae; genus Papaver; species Papaver bracteatum. The sequence continues at coordinate 117,847 of JAJJWX010005086.1, read as the reverse complement.
AGCAAGATAACCAAAAAATTAACATCCCACTCAATATTACCTTGATAAGGAGAGCCCTACCAGCAAAGGATAGAGTTCTAGCCTTCCACGACTTTATTCTGGCGATGATATTGTCCAATAAAGGAGAGCAGTCCTCATGAGTAAGTCTTGTAGAAAGAAGAGGAAGGCCCAGGTACCTCACCGGTAAAACGCCTACTTTAAACCCCAAAACAGCTTTAATATTAGCAGCAGAATTCTCATCGACAGAGGAGATGAAGATGTTTCTCTTTGATTTATTCACAACCAGGCCAGTCATTTTCGAGAAGGTGTTTAGAGTGTGAGCCAGTGCCGTTGCAGAATGAACATCTCCCTTCATGAATACCAATAAATCGTCTGCAAAACAGAGGTGCGTAATGATAGGATCTTTGCATCTTGGATGGAGAGAAAATAAACCCATGTCAATCTGCCTCAGCATAAGCGAGTTAAAAACTTCCATAACAAGAACAAATAGATAAGGCGACAAAGGGCATCCCTGCCTAATGCCCCTTTCCCCTCAATATAGCCATGCGCAGTCCCATTCACCATGATAGAGAATTTAGGTTTAGTCATACACATGCTTATCCAATCAATAAACTTATTAGGGATACCAATTTTCCTTAGCGTGCTGATCACAGCATCCCACCTGATGCAGTCATACGCTTTCCTCAAGTCAATCTTAAGGGCACACTTTGGTTTCCCATTGTTCCTATGATAGTTTCTCAGCAGTTCATGGGCTAACATGATATTGTCCTGGATAGAACGTCCTAAAATAAAAGCAGACTGGAAAGGACTTACCACCTTCTTTACCACATTCTTAAGCCTGATTATTAGAATCTTGGAGATACACTTATACATAACATTGCAGCAATCAATTGGCCTAAAATCATTTAGAGTGGTTGCATTTTTAATTTTTGGAATCAAAGACACAATAGTAGCATTAACCTCACCTAGTAATTTTGTACTCGAGAAGCTGCTCTTGACGGCCTTGATGAAATCCGAGCCAATTATACGCCAACAGTGCTTGAAGAAATGTGAAGAAAACCCATCCGGCCCCGGATTTTTGTCCGAATCAATAGAGTACTTCATGTTGTTTCAGACCTTTTGCGGAGACAGGCCTTCGAATACAGTTAGTTTTGTCAGCTACACACATGCTTAATTTATGACAATTTTCCATTTCACTTCACTAACATTTAAGTGTGTACTTTTCATAAACATACTAAATTATGACTTACAATTTAATGTAAAAAAATCTATAGAGCTGGACTTAGATAATGAGATCCAAATCAGGATATGTCGGCTAAAAACCAAATCCATATGGATATATGACTCATCTTGGCTACCTGATCTAACAAATGGGTTGAAACTCCGCATATGATATCCAGTGTAATGATATATGTTGGAATAATAGCGTGGAAAGACTTTAGGGTCTCAAATCGCACCAACCTATGTATTATGTCTCTTCCTTCGTTCCTAAGATCTTTTCTACATTTTCTCTATTAATGAGTCTTTGAAAGAATATTGGTTCGTACCCCTGTACAATATAAGTGTTACATGATTTCTCGAAAGATATGCAGAAGTCACACATAATAGAGAAAAAGAAAAAGAAAAAAAAATGCATCAAAAACCCACGTTGTCCAAGGAAATAAAAAAAGAAAAGAAGAAAGCTTTACCATACTAAAGGATTTACATTTCGGCTCCAAAAGGTCAAACAGGCTATATATGCACACTAAAGGGTTTCCGAAACCATGTGCGTCCATATTTAAGAAAAGAGCGGCCATAACTCTGTTCATAATAACAACAAATCGAGCAAATGAACTGTCACCCAATTCTATCCCATGTCAACCTTATGAAATATGATTCAGGGTATTTGCTTAGCTAGAAAGGTATCTAGTTAGGCAAGGGAATTGGGTTGAAAAGCAGCATCTGTTCGGTAGAATAGCACAATGTTACCCCCAAACACTCATGATTCAAAGCGGTAGGGGTCGAACAGTTTTGATTGTAAAGAGAAAAGTTGTACACTGAATGTTACCCCCAAACACAGCAAAATGTCGGTTTGTGTCTCTGTCTTTATCAGTTATCTTCAGAAGATAATGAAAAAAAATAAGAGTTACAACTAAGAGTGTTTTCTTTCTGTTTCTTTTTTGTTTGCTAGCCACTCGCTTCATTTCACTGCGAGTGAGAAACCGAAGATACTGAATGGTTGTTGGTAGAGGTTTACCGTTTTTACTTTTGTAAAAAATAGGTTATTTGTCCAAATATTTTTAAAATGTAATTTAAATGGACGAGTAAAAATAATTATGGGTGAAATGAATAATTTTTTTTAGCAAGGATGAAATTGGATTCATCCTGGCTTAAACTTAAAAAATAGCGAGGATGAAACTTGATGCATCCTAATGTAAATTAAAAATAAGAAAAAGTATTTGAAAATGGGTAGGATAAAACTGGTAACATCTTGGCAATTTTTATATTTTTATCCATTTAAACAGTCTCAAAATCAAGATGTCTTTTTCAACCGGATATTATTAATTTTGGTGTTTTTTAACAAGTTTGTGTTTTACTTTTTAGTACAGATATTTGTTTCGTGTTTTGGAATTATCTAGAAATAGAAACTTTGCCTCTAAGCTAAAGGGGTAAAGAATCTCGATCTCACACGCTGTATATCCGCTGTCTAGCCTTTTTCTCTTGTTTTATCTAACATTCATGATGAGTGAGTAAGGTTGTCAAGCAATTTTGTCGCATTAATGTCATTTCCCCATTACAGGATGCACGTATGTACCGTTGTACCTATCCCTGGTTTTGATCCAACAGCAGTGAACACATCCTTGTCCGAAAAACTGTAGATGTACAACGATCTGATTTAGTCAATCTCTGACGTTACTAAAGATATCTGACATTCAAAGTTAACATGAATCTGTGAACGCAACAGCAGTAGTCCTATATAGCTAGACTACAATATACGACTTTTAAAGCAGCTCACTTAGCTAGCTAGCACCAGATACAACTGAAACCGTTATTGTTTTTGTTCGCTTCTATCATTGGAAAGGTTACGAAACCCATTACAATCTCGCGTAAGTACAGTACATACACCATGTATGTCATCAAGAACACCATACAATACAACCGTTACTCTTTATTTTATGTTCTCTTTTTTTTTGGAGTATATAATAATTTGTTTTCCTAACACATTTTTTCATTTTTTTTATTAGATAAACACTATTACAAGAAACTAGTTGGAAGTCCAAGAAGCTGAGTTCCGACAACGTACTACTACATTAATTTGAACAGGTTGCCGTGTTAGCCTACTAGCGAGCCTCGTGAGGAACCAGCCTAGGGAGCCAAATCAGATATATAGGGAGCAAGCTATCTTTACCTTCCATTTTTTTTTTCTAAATATAAAGTTCCATATTTAAACAAATATCTGAGAGATTACCAAATTATCAAAAGGTATTACGATAGATTTCCGATTAGCAAAAGCCTAAAAATTAGGCTAGTTTTTTTTTCCCTGGTGGAAATTTCATATCAATTCGATCAAACCAAAATAGTGACTAGTACAACCGTTGCCACGGTAGAAGGGCCGACCGAAGAAGAATCTGAAGATGGTGTTTGTCTGCGACTACTTTTTCCCCGTTTCAGAAAAAGTGATACTTTTGCTTAGTTTCAGAAAAAGTGATACTTTTGATCCGTTTTGGGAAGGTGATACTTTCGTCCCGTTACAGAAAAAGTGATACTTTCGCTCTGTTTCAAAAACGGAGCGAAAGTATCACTTTTTCTGAAACGGAGTGAAAGTATCACTTTTCCTGAAACGGAATGTGAAAATATCACTTTTCCAGAAACGAAAAATTAGTCGATCCATAAATCAAAATATGGTTGCATGATGTGTGTTATGCATCCTTTATGGTGGTTTGCATAATGGCTATGCATTCAAATTTCAAAAATTGTGCCTAAAGTGAAAATATCACTTTTCTTAAAACGGAGGGAGTACATTTTTTTTTGAAGCATGTAACATACGTTTTATTATTTGCAACGGAAAATTAGTTGATGTATAAACCAAAATATGGATGCATAATGTGTTATGCATCATTTGTGGTGGTTTGTATAATGGTTATGCATTCAATTTTCAAAAAATGCGCCTAAAAGAATTAACACCTCTGAATTTTTCGTAAAAATTCTAAATTTGATATTGTTGTTTGTACTCATTCCGTAGGTTTTTTTATAAGCTTTCCAACGAGATAAAATTTGTAAAATTCCAAGGCATGGATTTTTAGATATGTTATATTAAAGTTTACATTCCAATTATACCCCTAAAAAAATAGGTGTTGATGGTGGATTTTAAATCAGGGCTAAAGTTGTAAAACCAATATTTGTATAATCATCTCGCAGAGGATGAGACTATTTTATAAGTGATGAATACTTCTTCGCTTTATTAATTCACCTAGAATGGAGCATGTAGCAACAATCCCCCGAATATTCTGTGAATTTTAGCATTATTGATTAATGCATAGAACGCCTTGTATTTCTTGTGCAGTTCCTAGCAGAACTCTCATTGTTGGTGCGGCATGATGACATGAATATCCAAGTACCAACAGTGAGGCATTGGTGAGCGTCGTTTACTCAACAAAATAAAAAGATATTTCCCACTAATTAAATATAATATAGCGGTAGTAAGGATCGTTCCCACAAAGAGTAATGCAATTGATATGTTAACTAAATCAGCGAAAATATAAAAGAAGGATAAAAAGAATAGTAAGATAAAGATAATGAAGAAATCCTTCGCCGTTACTAACCGTTAACTCAACATTGTACCCGTTTACCTCATGTTAGAATCAATTGTCACCAACCGTAGGAAAGCAGGTACGCTTAGCTATCCCCAAAAATCCTTATATCACCGGATACGGAAGCGCTCGACTACCGGATTCTATTCAAAAGAACCACCTTGAGGTACGCTTACAAGATGTAATTCCTAGAACGCATTAAGATTTGTGAATTTAGGTTTGATCCCAGCAGTTAAACTCGGTATGCTCGGTCCACTTACTGGTGTTGTCTTTACTCGCAATTGCTACACATAATCCCTCCGCAAGGTCTTGCGATTTCTACTTGTGTAGGAGATGAGAGACAATTACGGATCAACTCAACTTTCTACTAGCATTAGAATGATTAATAGACTAATCTAGTTGTGCACCCAAATCAATCTAAGACCTTCGATATAGTAAAAACAATCCACAATGAATCAATTTAAAACTTGAAACAAACTTGTAAATAATTGAGCTTCACAATTAGAACTTTGAATTCATCCTTACAATAAAAAGAATAGAGAAGAGATAGTTCTCCCCCCTAAGGGGGAGAAAAACGGTGAAAATAAGTTATCCCAATTGTATCTAAGCTTCCCTATATAGAGAGTTTTGTAACCTCTTCTTGAAGAAACTAGGAAACCTAGGAAAAATAGGAAAGTGCACCTCCTTAAGAATTGTGTCCCGTGCATCACATCTCGTGCCATTGGCTTGCCAAACTCGCCAGAATTCCCAAAATAAGTCACGGCCATGTCCTGCTCGTGATAATCTACAAATAGTCCAATGGGCATGCACCAATCCATCCCATTCCTTGTCAACGGCTTGTCAGTCCGCTGGAACTGACAGTGAAACTTTTCATCTTTTTCTCACTCTCTGTAATTTCCTACGGATTGAATATACAACCGTAATATTCCCTAAGTTGCTCTGCGTCTGGGTATTCTATCTCTCCCTTAAAACTCAGCACCAACATGTCTTCCACCGAGCTCGAGAACAGATCACAGCGTCCCTGGTTTCTCGAGTTCTCCCTTCTCGAGCTCCAAGCTTATCTCATAAAACTCCATTAACAACATCATCGATCTTCCTTACCTTAATCGGCAGAGAGGTTCATCGTCACCACAAACTACCAGCCCATAAGTCCATCTTTTCATCGCTGTCTTCTCGAGAACCAATTACCTGCTGAAGTTCGCCTGCCAGCTCTCTCGGTTATCACAGCATCACTGACATTTATTCTTCCTCCTTCGAGCATTAACCTTGGAAGCAACATTCCATCAACCACCATTCTCGGTATTATTCAGTCACTTCCATCTCTTCCCTGGCTTGCTTCATTACTGCCAGCAACAACATCACAGTCTCGTCACTGCCTTAAATTCCATCACTTCTGCAGCTTCATGGCAGCAAACATTTATCGATCATCACCACCTTCACTGGCAGAAACTACGTCCAACCTCTCTTTATATCTCAGCAGCTCCAAACCTACTCCAAGCCATTACTAGTTACCATTACTCGATGCTAAGCTCATTATGCTCTCGACTATTCTCCATTGTAGCTCCATTCTCAGACTCGGCCAACCACCATTCTCGACCAAGATTAATTCTATCCACTGATTTCACTTGTAAACTCATGTCCCAACTCGTTAAACTTGAACCCAATATTATCTTCTCCTGCCCAAGAAACACCTTATGTTCAGCAGACAACGATCTCTTCTTCATCATAGCCGAGTCCATCCATCTTCGTCACTAGTCACAGTGCAACCAAATGATCATCATCTTGACCCCACCATTGCCAAGCTCTGTCCGTTCAGGACTTTTGTCGAGCACTCAATGTGCGTTTCTTCTGCTGATACAGACATGAAGTTCCCATCGATTTCTATGACCCTTTAATCTCCTTCCCTGCACAGTTCAATTCCATATACGACCCAAGAGTATAAACATTCATCAAACATTTCCATTAATCGATTCATCGGCAAAGCAAACTCAAATCCATACAAATGAACCATGGCAATGGCTCAACTCCACCAACCCATCTTCTTGAATTCGAACAAGCCATCAAAACCCATTCGTTCAATCAGTTCGCCTTAGCCCTTGGCAGATAACATCTAACCTTGGCCAGTGATGGCACCTAAGTCTTGGAGCAGCAACGGGGAACTCCGGCATTTGGTATTTCCTCTCTGTTTGTAGAGACAAACCTTTGCCTTTCTTCATATTGTTTCCACAGGCACATGTGCGGGATTTGGATGTGAAATCCACTAACAAATTGGAATCCTCCTTCTCTCTGCAGTACCACCTACTAACATTGACCGACCATTATCCAATCCATTGTCATGAGCTTTAACGCGCACACAACTGTCGGTAGTGGTTTCCCATGCAATGATAATTCTACCTCTTTTTTAGCCAATTGGACTATTTCTTGTTCTTTTTGGGAATAAGCTCCAAAATTCCCATAAAATATAAAAGAACGCTAATAATACAATTTCGCACGAAAACTAGCTAAGAAAGCATAACCAATCGATACTTAGAGAGGTGTTTTTAAGCACCTATCAAATTCCCCCACACTTATACTTTGCTAGTCCTCGAGCAAACAAAACGAAACAAAAATAAAATACAACTCCATGTCGTGAGGATACGGTTACCCTTAGCATGAATAACAAGCCTTTAAACCCCTAGGTGTCCCTAGTGGACAAGTTATAGTCTCGTGAGGGCTTACGAGATATATACCCACAAAACCTTTAAGCCAAAAAGAATAACAAACCAATTAGAAATTATTCCCCGGCAACGACGCCAATTTGATGAGCGTCGTTTACTCAACAAAATAAAAAGATATTTCCCACTAATTAAATATAATATAGCGGTAGTAAGGATCGTTCCCACAAAGAGTAATGCAATTGATATGTTAACTAAATCAGCGAAAATATAAAAGAAGGATAAAAAGAATAGTAAGATAAAGATAATGAAGAAATCCTTCGCCGTTACTAACCATTAACTCAACATTGTACCCGTTTACCTCATGTTAGAATCAATTGTCACCAACCGTAGGAAAGCAGGTATGCTTAGCTATCCCCAAAACTCCTTATATCACCGGATACGGAAGCGCTCGACTACTAGATTCTATTCAAAAGAACCACCTTGAGGTACTCTTACAAGATGTAATTCCCAGAACGCATTAAGATTTGTGAATTTAGGTTTGATCCCAGCAGTTAAACTCGGTACGCTCGGTCCACTTACTAGTGTTGTCTTTACTCGCAATTGCTACACATAATCCCTCCGCAAGGTTTTGCGATTTCTACTTGTGTAGGAGATGAGATACAATTACGGATCGACCCAACTCTCTACTAGCATTAGAATGATTAATAGACTAATCTAGTTGTGCACCCAAACCAATCTAAGAATCAATCATAAACCTTCGATATAGTAAAAACAATCCACAATGAATCAATTTAAAACTTGAAACAAATTTGTAAATAATTGAGCTTCACAATTAGAACTTTGAATTCATCCTTACAATAGAAAGAATAGAGAAGAGATAGTTCTCCCCCCCTAAGGGGGATAAAAACGGTGAAAAGAAGTTATCCCAATTGTATCTAAGCTTCCTTATATATAGAGTTTTGTAACCTCTTCTTGAAGAAACTAGGAAACCTAGGAAAAATAGGAAAGTGCACCTCCTTAAAAATTATGTCCCGTGCATCACATCCCGTTCCATTGGCTTGCCAAACTCGCCAGAATTCCCAAAATAAGTCACGTCCATGTCCTGCTCGTGATAATCTACAAATAGTCCAATGGGCCTGCACCAATCCATCCCATTCCTTGTCAACGGCTTGTCAGTCCGCTGGAACTGACAGTGCAACTTTTCATCTTTTTCTCACTCCCTGTAATTTTCTACGGATTGAATATACAACCGTAATATTCCCTAAGTTGCTCTGCATATGGGTATTTTATCTCTCCCTTAAAACTCAGCACCAACATGTCTTCCACCGAGGTCGAGAACAGATCACAGCGTCCCTGGTTTCTCGAGTTCGCCCTTCTCGAGCTCCAAGCTTCTCTCATTAAACTCCATTAGCAACATCATCGATCTTCCTTACTTTAATCGGCAGAGAGTTTCATCATCACCACAAACCACCAGCCCATAAGTTCATATTTTCATCGCTGTCTTCTCGAGAACCAATTACCTGCTGAAGTTCGCCTGCCAGCTCTCTCGGTTATCACAACGTCATTGACATTTATTCTTCCTCCTTCGAGTATTAACCTTGGAAGCAAAATTCCATCAACCACCATTCTCGGCATTATTCAGTCACTGCCATCTCTTCCTTGGCTTGCTTCATTACTGCCAGCAACATCATCACAGTCTTGTCACTGCCTTAAATTCCATCACTTCTACAGCTTCATGGCAGCAAACATTTATCGATCTTCACCACCTTCACTGGAAGAAACTACGTCCAACCTCTCTTTATATCTCAGCAGCTCCAAACCTACTCCAAGCCATTAATAGTTACCATTACTCGCTGCTAAGCTCATTATGCTCTCGACTATTCTCCATTGTAGCTCCATTCTCAGACTCGGCCAACCACCATTATCGACCAGGATTAATTCTATCCACTGATTTCACTTGTAAACTCATGTCCCAATTCGTTAAACTTGAACCCAATATTATCTTCTCCTGCCCAAGAAACACCTTATGTTCAGCAGACAACGATCTCTTCTTCATCATAGCCGAGTTCGTCCATCTTCGTCACTAGTCACAGTGCAACCAAATGATCATCATCTTGACCCCACCATTGCCAAGCTCTGTCCGTTCAGGACTTTTGTCAAGCACTCATTGTGCGTTTCTTCTGCTGATACGGACATGAAGTTCCCATCGATTTTTATGACCCTTTAATCTCATTCCATGCACAGTTCAATTCCATATACGACCTAGGTGTATAAACATTCATCAAACATTTCCATTAATCGATTCATCGGAAAAGCAAACTCAAATCCATACAAATGAACCATGGAAATGGCTCAACTCTACCATCCCATCTTCTTCAATTCGAACAAGCCATCAAAACCCATTCGTTCAATCAGTTCGCATTAGCCCTTGGCAGATAACATCTAACCTTGGCCAGTGATGGCAACTAAGTCTTGGAGAAGCAACGGGGAACTACGGTATTTGGTCTTTCCTCTCTGTCTGTAGAGACAAACCTTTTCCTTTCTTCATATTGTTTCCACAGGCACATGTGCGGGATTTGGATGTGAAATCCACTAACAAATTGGACTCCTCCTTATCTCTGCAGTACCACCTACTAACATTGACCGACCATTATCCAATCCATAGTCATAAGCTTTAACGCGCAGACAACTGTCGGAAGTGGTTTCCCTTGCAATGATAATTCTACCTCTTTTTTAGCCAATTAGACTATTTCTTGTTCTTTTTGGGAATAAGCTCCAAAATTCCCATAAAATATAAAAGAACACAAATAATACAATTTCGCACGAAAACTAGCTAAGAAAGCATAACCAATCGATACTTAGAGAGGTGTTTTTAAGAACTTATCAGGCATGCACGAAATGCATGTATAGGCTGTAACTCTCGGTGTGTTATACTAGCCCAATTGAGCATGTAACTCTCGGTGTATTATAATAGCCCAATTGAGTGTGTAACTCTCGGTGTGTTATACTAGCCCGATTGAGCGTGTAGACTGTCCGTAATAGTCTAGAAACGATCACGGTCATCCAACTTCGCAGGCATGATTGGATGGTCGGGATCGAATCCAATACCCCCAAGCAGGTATTGGAACATTCACTGCCGACCAAACGCGGACCCCGCGTGATCGGACTCCCAAAAAGGGGTGGCATAGCTTTCCAAGCCGTCCAAACCAAGCGGAATGGACAAAAAACCCTAAATTAGGGTTTGCGGCATATTACATGTGTCGCAAAACGATCTCAATCATCCATCTTCGCAGGCATAGATGGAGGGTGTAGATGTAGATTCAAAGGGCATGGAGCATGTCAAAACGATCACCGTGGGCCCGATTACACACATGAACAAATGGTCAGAGCCAACCATGATTGGTTGTCCCAAATCGTGCATGCCAAACCAAGCATGACGCACGGCCGGCAAAACCCTAAATTAGGGTTTGCGGCACCATCCTTGTGTTGCAAAATCATCTCGAGCATTCATCTTCGCAGGCTTGAATGGAAGGCTAAGATAAATCTTTAGGGAAGGCCGAGCATGCTAGCATGACCACCGTGGGCCCGGCTTCATGTTTGACCGGTCGGCCAAAGCCAACCTTGGTCAAGCGCCTTGATTTGCGTGCCAAAACTAGCGTGGTCGCACTTCCCAAATCACAAACTGATCTCGACCACTCAACTTCGCCAAACAAATTGAGTGTCTTAAATCACGTTTCCATGGGACAGTCAGGTATAGGCGTGAATACCAGCCTACCACCTATACGCCGGACCAAACGGCCGAGACCGACAAAGCTTGGTCGTCTCGAAACGCACGCCTTGAAGGTGGCATACCGCGCCCCTTCAGGAATCCTTTGCGACATGGGATTTCTGTCGCAAATCGATCTCAGCCACTCAACTTCACCGATAAATTCGAGTGGCCTAGATCAAACTTTTGTGGGAAAGTTAAGCATGGACATGGACATCAGCATGCTGTCTACACGCATGACTGATCGGTCCTCCATGAAATGCCTCCCATGATTGGATTCGACCAAGCTGAAGGAGTACACTCGCGCACCTCCTAAACCCTAATCCGAGGGTCGCAGATGTGGGTCACAAGTCATCTCGTCCGTCCAACTTTGCCAGCTCAGATGAACGGCCTAGGATAAGAGTTAGGCTACCAGTGAAGTATCACCGTGATCACTGTCTGCTACTCTACCACACCATTTGGTCGGTCAAGGGAAGATTTGCTAGAGCATCCTCCAAACCCTCACGTGAAGCAGGCAGGGCATGATGCTCAACATCGATGCTTCATATATGCTGAATACATTCGATGCATAACATGCATAGAATACACACGATACTTTACAAGTATCGACTTCCTAAATAACTTAGTTATTTAAACTAGCATTACATGCTACCTTCTGTGGGTCCCATGATCCACACACTCAAGACATCAATCATGTCACAAACTGAGGGATACATACTGGGGTATTGGTCTAGCGGTTTACATCATGCACCGTGCAACGCGCCATCACATGAACATGTCAGGAAGACATGGACGGTTAGTGATGATGGGAGAAGTGGGAAAGATTGATCGTGTGACACTAACGCACCACTCCACTTCCTCCACTTCCTACGAGATACGTGAATAAGGCTCAAATGACTTGTATAAATAGGTTCTCCTCCTTATTTCTAAACAAGAGCACAACACAGAAACCAAGTGTTAATACAACACGTATTCAAACACCCAGAGCCTGCTTGCATTAATCATAAGCCTGCTCACCTTTCTGTTACAAGACATAAACAAGCCTACACCTTCACAATCCCAACACCTTCTTCGCTTCCCTCCCTAAGATCAACCCCATCTCCTTCACTTTGTGACCGAAACAAGTCTGGAACGGCCATTTCTTGGTTTAGGACAGAATTGTATAGATTGATCTCTCGAATCAAAAGCACTCACTGCGCAATGCATTTATTTAGGTTTTAGATTCACTTCTCATCCACACACCCCAAATTACCAAAACCAACAGAAGTAGTTTCACCCACAAATAATTGGTGACAACAGTGGGAGATTAATATCTCAGTTGTGAAGTCAATTTCTTCAATACCCAATCCCATTGGTTGATTTCAAGATGGTTGGTCTTAGAACTCAACAAACAATTTAGAATTCCAGTCGAAGTTCTTCTAACGAAGAGGCTCCTCCTTTCAATGGTATATCCGACGGCGCGGCTGGAAGAATCCCAACATTGATCGAGTTGGCACGAGTACAGGAGATTCAAGCAAGGAACATGGACCTGATCAAGGAGACAGTAAACGGTATACTCGATCTCCTCATCAAGATGACATCAGATATGAGCGGTTCCCCTGTCGTGGATATTTATACACTGGGACTGATCATCGCAACGATCCTCCTCAAATCAATAGTTTTACCATGAACCAGAGACCGGTGGACCAAGAAGCCGCTTCTGTAGTATAAATTTTATGCGAACTTTTACACCTCTCGAAGAACCAGCGGGCGGAGACGTTTGCTGCAATCAACCAGATATCCTTAGATGTACAATTAACTCATTTATGCCCAGAAGCCTCCAAAACGCCGGATATGTCCGTGAATAATGTTACATTTACAGAAGAAGACATGATGGAGGAAGAGGGTCATAACCGGGCCCTGCACGTTACTGCACACATCAAGGATTCAGAGTTCAAGTGGGCCCTCGTCGAAACAAGAGCGTCTTCGAATATGATTACCCTCAAGACACTCAGGACGGCCAAGGTTCTCCCAAGAAAGATCGTGCAACAGCCTACCACGATGACAAATTTTGAAGGAAACCAAACCAATACGTACAAGTACGTCAATCTGAATTTATCTCTAGGACCTGTCCAATCTAAAATGAAATTCGAAGTCATAGAAAAGGAGCCGGACTACCACATGATATTGAGGATACCGTTGCTTCATGACAATAGGATTGTCCCTTCAACATATCACCAGTGTTTGAAGACTATGCTGAATAAGGAAGTCGTTCGCATCCCTGCATCGTTCTCTCCTTACGCACCAATCTGAGGCGTAGAGTTGTTTGAGGTAAAAGAAACTCCACGGGGAGAATCAGGGAAAGTTCATTGCATCCCACTCCCCACGTGGGCATCGATCCAGGAGGAAGACCGACTTGCATCGTTGAAGGATAAGCCCCATGACATGTCAGAACTTCCTTATTCGTCTGGTGAAGCTATAACTCATATTCACACTAAAAGAGGGCGAACTTTTATGGCAAGCCGTGATTATAAGGGAAAGACCGTGTACCGACGCCGCTGTTAGCAATTAGCAGGGGAGGCTACTACCCAGCCTCTCCGCCCAATGGAATGCTACAACAACGAAGATCCGCAAGAACAGGTATTGGACGCTCTACGACAGCTTCAAGACGACACCAACTCCACGACCGACAAGCTCGAAGTTGTTAATACCGGGAGTGAGGAATTCCCCAAGCCTATCTCCATCAGATCAACCCTGTCCACAGAACGCACGAAACTTCTTAAGGAATACCAAGACATATTCTCTTGGACGTATGAAGAAATGCCCGGTTTAGATAAAAAATTGGTCACCCATCACCTGCATGTCATACCTGGATCCAATCCGGTCAAACAGTCTCCGAGATAATTCAGGCACGAAGTGGAAGAGCAGATCAAGACCGAGATACAGAAGCTTCTATCCGCTGGCTTCATTAAACCTGTTCAGCACCCAACCTGGTTGGCTAATATAGTTCCAGTAAAAAAGAGAAATGGGTAGATCAGATGTTGTGAGGATTTCAGAGATTTGAACAAATGTTGCCCCAAAGATGATTTTCCTCTACCTAACATCAACATGTTAGCAGATACAACCAGTGGACACGACATGTTCTCCTTCATGGACGGATATAGCGGGTATAATCAGATAAGAATATACGAGCACGATGCAAGTAAGACAACTTTTTGAACTCCTCTCAGAAATTTCTATTATACAGTAATGCCATTTGGTCTGAAGAACTCCGGTGCAACCTATCAAATCGCTATGACGGAAATCTTCCACGACATGATGCACAAGCAAGTTGAAGACTACGTGGATGATATAGTAGTCAAATTGAGGGCTCGGTCGGATCACACAGGAGTCTTACGACAAGTGTTCGAAAGGTTCCGCGAGTACAAATTGAAGATGAATCCATTGAAATGCGCCTTCGGTGTTTATTTTGGAAAATTTCTGGGATTTCAGGTAACCGCTAAGGGAATCGAGGTAGACCCGTCCAAGATTCAAGCAATCCTCACGATGCCGCCGCCACTAACTGTGAAGGAACTCCAAATCTTCATGGGCAAGGTGAACTACATTCGGCGTTTCATACCCGGCTTGGACCATCTCGTTGCTTCATTCACTCCCTTGTTGAAGAAGGGAGCAAGCTTTACTTGGAACGCACTACAACAAGAAGAATTTTGGAAGATTAAACGGATGTTGTCATCTCCAGCGGTCATGAAGTCCCCTGTCCAAGGGAGACCACTGCGTCTCTATACAGCCTTCAGCAATACTTCCGTAGGGGTGTTGCTCACACAGGAGGATGATGAAGGAGTCGAACATCCCATATACTATTTCATTCGAGTACTAAGAGATGCTGAGCTCAGATATCCCAAAGCAGAGAAGGCGTGCCTAGCCCTGATTCATTCCATTCAGAAGTTCAGACATTACCTGCTGTCCAATAAGGTAGTACTCATATCTAAGTCCGACCCTGCGAAGTTTTTACTTTCAAAGACGGTCTTAATGGGAAGGACAGACAAATGGCTTCTCCAAATGTCGGATCTAGACATAACGTGCACATCACTAAGAGCTATCAAAGGACAAGCCATTGCTGATTTACTAGCGGCGTTCCCTGGAGAAGGCACTACTGCATTACATGAGGATCTTCCCGGAGAATTTCCAGAGATCCCCGTTGTCGAATAAAAGGCGTGGCTACTGTATTTCTATGGCTCTGCCACTCCTAGAAATAATATTGGAGGAGCAGGCATGGTCCTAGTATCTCCAACGGGAGAGGTCTTTTCACATTCCTTCAAGTTGGACTTTCAGTGTACCAACAACTCAGCAGAGTATGAGGCCTTTCTCATAGGACTTTCAATAGCCAAACAAGCAGGAGCCACTTGCCTAGAGATAAGAGGTGAATCAAAACTACTGGTTAATCAGATGAACGGAGTATATGCATTGAAACAGGCAACACTAGCCCCGTACCGATTAGAAGAACAAAGGTTGTTGAACTACTTTGCAGATGCAACCATAACCCATGTTGGTCGCAGCAACAACAAACATGCCGATTGCTTAGCCACGCTGGCGTCAAAATTATAGTTTAAAGGTTTGGAAGAGACTCTGACGGTAAGAATGAGGATAGTGAGATCAACATGTCTCTCACAACGCGAAGACATTGGTACATGTGATTGGTGAACTCCTATTATTCAAGAACTCAGCAGCTCACTTTCTCAAGGAAAGGTTAGTCTTAAAACTCTGCAGAGCTATTTCATGCTTCATGATATGTTATATCATCGAAACCCGGATGGTTCCCTATCGAGATGTTTCAGAGATGAAGAGGCGCAGTTACATCTTAACCGCATTCATACTGAAACCTGTGGACAAACGTTGGTGGTAATGCTCTACCGTCATCTTCAACGCCTGGGCTATTATTGGCCAAAAATGGAAGCTCAATCTCGTTTACTCCAGAAGTCTTGCACCAATTTCCAAGTGCCGCCACACCAACTAGAGGTCCTCAATGTAAGTCATGCTGGGGACTGGAAATAACCGTACATTAGTTATCTTTGTGATGGAGTAACTCCTGCCAATCAAAGGGATGTTGTCAAGATGAAACAAAAGGAGAGGCGATTCGTACTTCATGAAGGGATCCTATATCGTAAAAGCTTTGGAGGCGATCTATTACGGTGTCTAGCTAAAGAAGAGGTCTCGACTATGTTGAAAGGAATGCACGAAGGGGAACATAAAGGGAAAAGGAAACTATTTCTCCAGATACATGAGAAGTACTATTGGCCGACCATGTAGGATGATGCATCTTCATTCATGAAACACTGTCACGAGTGTCAAGTTCATGGAAACCTTGTTCACACACCTTCCACTCCTTTGCACTCGATAAGCAGTCCATGACTCTTTTATAGTTGGGGACTTGACATTATCGGGAGGATTAATCTGTCATCATCGAAGTAGCACGAGTATATCATAACTGCGATGGAGTATTTTACCAAGTGGGTTGAAGCTATCCCTTTACGGGGGACTACAGGAGCAACAATTTCCGTCTTCATCAAAGAATACATCATTTTTCGGTTTTGTGTACCCAAGCACATCATCACCGACAGTGGCACCCCCTTAGCAAACAAACAGGTACGGGAGATGCAAGAAGAATATGGTATTAAACAGGTCTTCTCCACCATCTACTATCCTCAAGGAAACAGACAAGCTGAGAGAACTAACATGACACTGATCCGGATTCTCAGTCGAACAGTGCATGACAACCCCAAGAACTGGCACGAACAACTGCCTATGGCGCTATGGGCATATCGGACGGCACCTAGAAGTTCCGTCAGGGTTTCTCCATATTCACTTGTTTATGGTGCGGATGCAATTCTCCCAGTAGAAATCAAGATTCCATCAGCGAGGATTGCAGTAGCAAGTGGGGTCCATTGGAGCGAGGCTGAAGTATCTAACTCGAGAATTGCTGAGTTAGACACTATGGATTCCAGAAGAAGCAAGGCAGAGGAGCGCTCTCAAGTGTACAGAAACAAGGTCTCCAGGGCATATGACAAGACTGTGAGGCCACATATTTTTGGAATAGAAGATTTGGTCCTGAAGACATCCAAGCACATTCAACAAGACATGTTTGCACCAAAGTTCTCTCTGAAGTGGGAAGGTCCCTATTTGATTATCAAGGCTTACAGCACCAGCTACTACAAGATCATTAAGGTGGATGGAGGCAAGTTAGAGACAGTCATTAATGGAAAATGGCTCAAGGCATACCATGCCTGATCATCGTCCCGCAACTGTCCCACGACATGAAAATACAAGCATTTTCATTACATGTTTGAATTGTCAATTTATTCAAAAAAAAATTTCTAATAATAAAAAAAAGACTCCATCCATCTGCCAATTCAATCAAGAATGTTCAAAAGAAAAATTGGCGATGAAGGAGTATAGCCTAGAAGAGGTCGTCCAACAGATTATAATTCCTTGAAAACATTGTAGTTGCAGGATTTCCCACACTACACCCTTGTCAAGATTCTATGAAAATTAAGTCATAATCGAGAATGAACAACAACAATTTTATTAATTCACTTTCAAGAAGATTTACAAGAAATATCAAAACTCAGAAGTACAACTTTTCTTTCTGGAGTTTCTCTCTCCTTGAAAACTCTCTCAACTCTCAAAAGTACATCTCCCTTTTCTGGATCTATCGTGCTCTTTATATAGGGATTTACATAATGGATGACAACTAAGTTTTCCTCCTATCTTGGATTTACTTTGTGATCTTATCGCGATCGTCACAATATTTCTTTATCGCAAATATGATGACCATCGCAGGACCAATCATGTTCTTATTTTATTTCTTCCATCGTCAATTTCCTTTAGACATTTCGTAACGCGTGAAATATCGTTGAAGAGTTGTCAGCGATGCTCGCAGAAATGTTGTTAATATCGCGGGAATAGCGTTGTAGCGATATTCTGGTACTACATCTTGCCTCTTCTCATGTATTTTCTACGAAGAAGAGAAGATATGAGAATCTAAAATGCCATAATTACTTATCTTTTCAGATTTCTTCGTCCTTCGCCAGCTGTTTTCACGAATCTTTTCTTCTAATAAATTTTTGACACGTCTTCTGTAACCGCTGCGATCTGACCACCCACGTCTTTTCTTTTCATTAATTGCCTTCATCTTCTTCGAGAAATTTCTTCTTCTATAAATAGTCTTCTCATTCCTCTCCTTTTTATCTTTTACTTTATTCTTTCTTCTCTCCGTATTCTCTCTGCAATTTTTACTGTTCTTCCGCGAATTGCGCTTCTATAATAGCTGTGATTTATTCCTTCTTTTCAACTTTTTCTTTTATTCCCATACTCAAAAATGGTTGCTGCTAGTGCTAAAAATTTGAAGGCCTTTAATGGAATGCGCGAGAAACTCAGACTTAAAGGTTTTAACTTATCTTTGATTCCGGATCAAGATTCCAAATCAGAACTTTCCCTTAAACTATTTACTGATGACCAATGTTCTCGTAAGAAAATCATAATATCGCTAGGACAACTTGAAGCTGGTCTTCCCATCACTCTTTATGATCCTGAGCTTCCGCTGTTTTATCAAATAATTTCTGACGAGAGATTCTCGCGAGCAATATACCAATTAGGTGGGGATTGCATCAAATTAGTACTTGAATATGCTTCTCGTGGTGCTGGTAAAGGAACTCGATACCCCAAAGCTCCAAAGAATCCTTTGTTCACAGATGTCCCCATTGTTTCTTGCGATTATACTGTGGACAACTTTTTTGTAAACTATAGTATTGTCCCTATGAAGAGGGATAATACATGTTGGGGTGTTCATTTGAAGAAAGAGAAGGTCGCTGGTAACAATGCTCTTATGATGGATATTGACTTCCATACATCTACTAACCAAGGTCCTTGTGATTCTAGCGACGATAAGTGGTTCATCTTCCCATTAAGTCTTGAAGGTCCTTATATATCTGGTTCTCGCGAACTTCCCGCAAGTCTTGCAGAATATCAACCCTGGGTCTTCAACTGGCCTGAAAGATCTAAAGAAGTATATTCTCTCAACTTTTCATGTTATTATTATTTATTGTCTTCTTTATATTCTCGCTAACTTTTTTGATTTTCTCAGATTGATAGAATGAAACTCAGCTATCAAACTCTTAGGAAACCCAACATTCTCTTGGCTCTGAGATCTTTTTTTGGATGAAGTAAGAAATATTTCTTCATAAATTTTAACAATATATTGTTGCCCCTATTTCTTATCTTCATCTCAGTGTCTCAGGAAATCGAAGAATTAGAACCACTGCCTCCTCCAAAAATCAAGGAGAAATCTCCAAAGGAACCATCTGGGAAATCTATAAAGGAGAAGCCCACTACTTCTTCTAGGGGAAGATCTTCTACCCCTCGCAATGATGAATCTAGCGATCCTCCGCTAAAGAAAATAAAAACTCAACCTTCTTCTTATTCATCTCCTCAAATAATTCCAGAGAATCCCAGTGTTGTTCTTGATAAGGATATTGACGAGGAGTTTAATGTTGGCGGTTTTCCTTCAATAAGAAATTCTTCTTCTTCTGATTCTTCAATGACTCATCTATCTAGGATTTTTAGTGATATCTCCCACAGCATGACTTCTAATGATGAGGATTAAATGATTGAAAAGACATCCCAAGCCCTTGCTCAAGTTTGCGATGCTCCCATTTTAGTGGATAATGATTCTCTCCAAGGAATCTCAAGATCGCTGACTCCCAATCTCTTGAATTCTCTTGGTGCCTTGGTATGTTTTCATTTCTTCAATTTGTTCATATTTTCTCTATTGCTAGATTTTAATTTATTTTTTCGCAGGTTGGAAGAGCTTCTTTTGCTGTTGCTTCTGACTTAGATAAAAGATGCGTCAACGCTGAAGAAAAAGCAGCTAAAGTTCGCCAAGATAAGGAAAAACTAGAGTCTGAAAATATAGAGCTTCGCAAGAAGAATAAACAATTGGAGACAGAAGCTTCTGTTAATAAGAAAAATATCATTAATCTTGATAGGGCTAACCAACAACTCTATGGTATGACTGATTTCCCATCTCTCTTAATTCCTTTTATTCTATCGCGGCTTATTCAAGCAATCACTTTTAACTTGCAGATATTTATGGTCTTACTGACGAGGCTATAATCTTTGAAACTTTCCCTGAACCTGTAGATAATCATACTCTTCTTACTAGTCTTAATAATTCCTTAAGTAATTTCTCAGATGATAATATTAACTCCATCCCCATAGACGAACTTAGATCCAAGTTTAATATCTTAAAACTTGAACACAGATTCAATTTAGGCTTGACGGACAAATATAGGCACCTTTATTTTGATTCAAAGAAAGAAATAGATAAATTAAGGCAGAAGAATAGCGATCTTATTGACGAGAAGGATCTTGCCATAAAAAAAGGATCTAAAACCTTAGCAGATTTTCATAAAACTCTCCTTGACGTTCAAATGGTCAGAGATAAACTTATCCGCGAGAATGAAGATCTTCTTGCGAGGGAGACTCATATTCGATCTCGTCTCCTCATTAATAGTGATGATGAGTTTTCTTGGGCTGCGAAGGTTCTTGACAATGCCAGAAATGATTTAGGTGTAAATGTTATCCTTCAAGTTGAACAAGCGGCTCTAATTAGAGATATGATTTCTAACAGAGAAGGTTATTAGCTAATCTTCTTCTCGCTAGTTTCTTGTTTTTATTATTCTTTTTTATAAAATTTCTAACTTGTTGCCATATTCTTGTAAAAGCTGAGAAAGGTTATCTTGAAAGAATCAAGGAGCTTGAAGAGGAGAAGGATCAACTCGCGAATACTCTTGATGCTCGCAATAATAACTATTCACAGTTGAAGAAGCAATTTGGCATCACTACCACGAACTTCAATAGATCTCTCATTGTTGTTCGCAATGATTCTGTTAATTTGGTTTGTAATGACCATGGGATTTCTTCTTCTATATATCCTGATCTTGCAAAAGAAGTACCCGAAGTGATTTCAAATCTCAACATCTCTGATAGTGAGGCTGAGGATTCTGACGAGGAAGAAAATGATAATAATGATGATGAAGGTGAAAAATCTGGCGAAGAATAAGACTATGATGACAATGATGAAAGGGAAAAAACTAACGATGAAGAGGAGTCTGATAAAGAAGATGGCGATGGATCTAACTATTTCTTCCTTTTCCTTCTCTTTTTTCTGTAACATTGCCGTTAGTTTCTCTAAATTTGTAAATTTCTTTTTCCTCTTTACTTCTACCTGTAAGAATCAGAAAATAGCTCTTTTTCTGCAAGTTAATCAATCAATATAACTATTATTCTTTTAATTATCTGCGTGCCTGTTTCTATGCAATTTTTATATGATAGATGAATAATAATTTCATCGTTCTCATACATTCCCATATTTGCCTCTATTATTCATATGCAATATAAAAATTGATTAAAAGATTAAATAAAAATTTAAAATTTGCCTTAATATTGGCGATCTTTCCGTCAATAATAATTGCGTGAAATCACAATTCTCGTAACATCTGCGAGTATTATCGCAGTAATCTTGTGGTCTTATTGTGCCTTCCTAATTAAAGGTCTTACTTTGCCACGCTTTTTCTTTCTGCAACAAAATCGCAGGACGTCTTTACATTTGCATGTATTGACCCATTGATCTTGTCTTATCTTTATATCTTGATTGTATTGCGACAATATTACAAGTCTAAGTTCTCTCGCGAGATCAAAGCCTCGTGACATTGTCGTCTTGCGATGAAATCGCAGGATGTCTTTACATTTTCATGTAAAAACCCATTGATCTCATCTTAACATTTCTCTTGTGGCTTATTGCCTATGCATCATTTACGTCACGCGACAATATGACTGGCCTAAAGACACTTATCAGCCTTGTCAAGATTCTATGAAAATTAAGTCATAATCGAGAATGAACAACAACAATTTTATTAATTCACTTTCAGGAAGATTTACAAGAAATATCAAAACTCAGAAGTACAACTTTTCTTTCTGGAGTTTCTCTCTCCTTGAAAACTCTCTCAACTCTCAAAAGTACATCTCCCTTTTCTGGATCTATCGTGATCTTTATATAGGGATTTACATAATGGATGACAGCTAAGTTTTCATCTTATCTCGGATTTACTTTGCGATCTTATCGCGATCGTCACAATATTTCTTTATCGCAAATATGATGACCATCGCAGGACCAATCATGTTCTTCTTTTATTTCTTCCATCGTCAATTTCCTTCAGACATTTCGTAACGCTCGTGAAATGTCGTTGAAGAGTTGTCAGTGACGCTCACAGAAATGTTGTTAATATCGCGGGAATAGCGTTGTAGCGATATTCTAGTACTAAAAACATCATCTTCAACCTAGCATGGTACCTCTCTGTCCTATCCTTGAAGTTTTGAACCGCCTGCTCCACCTTCTTCGATTCCGCAGCCAGAGTCTTTTCCTCTTCCAAGATAGATTTTGTAGCAGGAAAAACATTTACGAGGATACCAGCTCGATCAACCTTGATGATATCGAGACACTGCTGCAGCCAGCCCATATTGAACTCCATGGATTCACAGGTAGATACCATGTCCTCCTACTTTTCGAGATTTAATTCAGCGGCGTTGCGAACGAAAATATTCTCCATCTCAGCAATCATGGGAAGAAGACAGTTTACTGTAGTAACCAGAGAATACGCGCAGTGCCGAACTACATTCCTAGTCGCGATGTGGCCATACTTTTTCCACACTTTTGTATACAGGGGAACAAACTCCTTCCGCACTAAGAATCCACCAACATGTAGGTAACTGGAAGACAAGCATCTCATGTGTACATCAAATGCAAGACCTGCATTGGGTTATTCGTAAGATGAGATACCCAGATCAGCATCTTCAAGGTCTGCAGCGTCAGGTGTGTTCGAGTTTGAAGTAAGAGGACTGGTTAAGTCATCATCATCGATAACCGTTACACATGTTCTAGTGGGGTATCTCTGTAAAAAGAAAAGATTTTTTGCCTGATCATCTGGAATAACAAGCAACTGTGCGGAGAAGAAAAGGGAAAGAGGGACAAACCGGTATGACCTTCTTGACTCGGAGAACACGAGCAGATGAATCATCATGAAGCACAGACGCATATTGTGCACTCTTAACAGAAGATCCTAGGTGGTATGAAGAAGATGATCCACTATTGTTCGACATGATGAGGAAATAGAGTTTCTACTAGAGAACCCTATTATAAAATTGCAAAAAGTGGTTCAGAGCCGATGAAACACTAAAGGAAGAGTAAAACGACTGCAGCGAAGCCTACCCGATATATGAGGATTCAATTCCGACCAGGTCATACTTTCTTTCAAACCCTAATCAGAGATTGGGAGAATAACTAGATACTAACGAGTTGGCCAGAGCAGTGTGTAAACGCTCACGTCGGGGAATCCCAGTGGAAGAAGATGTCTAAGATAGGAAACCGGTCCCACCTGCATGGAGGAAATCTCACGATTGGTCAGAGTCCCTCCAGGTAGACTTCCCTTATCTCGTCCTTTTATGTTATATATGTCACCATCTCATGCCTACCCCATGATAGACGCATTTATGTGTCTAATTTGTCAATGTTTCGTATTGTTAGTACTCGTTTTTGTCCTTATTATGGTGTTTTGTGTGTTTGTAGGAATTTTTTTGGAAATAAATATTGTTGGAAAATTCGGCTCGAAAAGTTGCTCGGAGCACCCCCGGAGGACACTCGCTATACGGACCCCAGATTTGGCTAAGGAGCACCCAAGATATGTATAGCCCAAATTCATTCTCAGCACCCACGGCTATATATAACCCTTATCCATCGCACCCATCTTCACCATTTTGAATTTTGAGAATTGGCGGGAAAAGCTAGTTCACTAATGGCAGAACTAGGGTTGCGATTTTGAAGCTGTTCCCGTGAGATTCAATGGCTGGAATTTCGTGGGAAGGACTGTTTAAGCTTAACAGGAGTGGTATGGTTGATCGTTTCGGTTAAAATTAGCTGCATCGTCGGATGGAAGAAAATAGGGGAGCACGTGCATGGGAGGACAGTTCACGAGTTTGTATGAGATTTGAACGTGATTTTTACGTGCATGATGACTCTAGCAAACAACCAGTAGCGTGTAGGAGATAAATAAGGAAGATTCAGCAGCTGTAGACGCGTGGAAGATCAAAGAAATGGAAAATATTGCCGTGAGAATAAAAATAATAAAGGAGGATATTTTGAAGTTATGGAGGAGATTCAATGCATCTTTCGGGTTTAAATAGGTTGAACTAGTACCATACAAGGGGGAGAGAGTGTTGGGGAAAGGTACAGAGCATTACAGAACGATAATCAGAGCTTCAGAAAATTCTTTTCTGCTGCTGCATTTCGGAAGAACATGAAGAACAAACCGGCCAGGACAGTCGTTCTTCAACAGTGTTTGCGACACAGAGTGAGGGTCGTACGTTACAGTTACAGTGACGTTATTTTTCTATCGTTCTTTGTAACAGCTTGGTTTGTAACAATTATAACTGTTACATACCCGATTTTTATTATAATTCTCCCTTATTCATCATTTGTAACCCTTTGAGCATAAATGAAATCAACTTTTGAGCGTGTTTCCAACATAATGAGTGGCTAATTCTCTCGTAACCAAGGCAATGGATGAAGCTATTCACACATGAACAATGGGTAACTATTTTATTTTCTCTAATATTTAATTATAATTCACTCAATCACTGCTTTTGCAGATTTCTTAAAAGTTTACATAATTTTCTTCATTAGTTGTGATTCAAATAGATAGGTTATGATTTGGTTAGATAATCTATGCTTAGGGGATACAATTAATTTTTGAGAATATGTTTGATTATTCGTGGATTAATAAATAAAGGATTAAAAGGATAATTAGAGTTATGAAATATTTGACATCATTCATGTGTAATAGTGGATTCTATTGTCTTGGTGTAGATGGTGGATTTTCAACAAAGGATAAAATCGTAAACTCATGATTTTACGGACCGCTGGTTCAGCAATCGCATGTGAGTATTGAGACACGAGTCTCTCATCGAATTCTCAACGGAGAGTGCTTTCTCTCAGAGTACATGTAGATGTGCAGTCAACGTCTAGACAACGGCATAATCTCATGAATACTAAATACTTTCAGTCATTTCTATATAGTATCACGGGATGGACGGCTCTACGGGGCAATATCGTCTTCAGGAACAAACAACGAGTTTAACCTGACTATATAAAGGATATGGATTAACGGCAAGTCATGTCAGGATAATTAATGCTCTTATCGTAGTCAGTTTATTCTGCTAGGCATAGACCCATGAGGTTAATTATCCCTTCATTGCTCCGATTTCGTGGTCGAATCAACGACGATCCCACGGAATGGAAATCAGATTTCTCTAATTCCGTGGTCGAATCAACGACGATCCCACGGAATGGCAATATCCCATTCGGAATGGCAATATCATTGCAATAAGATTGCTCCGATTCCGTCGAATCAACGACGATCCCATGGAATGGAAATATCATTGCTCCGATTCCGTGGTCGAATCAACGACGATCCCACAGAATGGCAATATCATTGCTCCGATTCCGTGGTCGAATCAACGAAGATCCCACGGAATGGCAATATAATTGATCTGATTCCGTGGTCGAATCAACGAAGATCCCACGGAATGGCAATATCATTGATCTGATTCCGTGGTCGAATCAACGACGATCCCACGGAATGGAAATATCATTGTATCATTGCTCTGATTCCGTGGTCGAATCAACGATGATCCCACGGAATGGCAATATCATTGCTCTGATTCCGTGGTCGAATCAACGCCGATCCCATGGAATGGCAACGATCGCATTGTTCTGAGTTCGTAGTCGAATCTTTAGCTGATCCTATGAATTAACAGTGAATATCTATCCGTTTTATTACTCATTTCATGGATTATTCTCCATTGAATTAGTAATAAATAATTAACGATCGGGCGTCTGAGCTACCTCTGAGTAAGCCCCGATTTAAATGGTGAAAGTGTACTCAACGATGATGCACTGACGGTCACCGCACGAACGAGTATTTCAAAATACAACGAAACGATGAACCTATGCAAAATAGGGAAGAAAATAATAAATAATTAAAATATTTGACCAAGGTGCTGGGACACTGACACACGATCAACTCATCGTGTCGTGGTCAGTTCCACGCTAATCCTATATTTTAATACACTTTTATTATTTTTTCATGATTTGATAAAATTCTCTCGTTTGATCGAATCTCCTTGTTGAGAAAATTCCTTGGATTCATGGTATTTACATGAGTCCGTCAAAATAATATAAAATTAGGAGAGTGTGTGGGGCGTGACCATTGGCTGACCGGCCATGCCTTGGTCTCACCCGGCCCACACCTCACAGTTCCTCATTATTTTTATTATTATTATTTTTCTCTAATTTAATGAAAAAACTCCTTGATTTCGTGGTATTTTTCCTCAAAAAATTCCTTAAATCATCAAAAATAATAATAAAATAAAATGAATTATGAAAACTTGTGGGACCGGGCCTTGGCCGGCCGACCATGCCCTAGCCGGTCCCACACGCCCTGTTTTATTTATTTTATTATTAATTATCTTATTTTTCCTTGATTTCATGATATTTTTCTCAAAATTCCTTCAAATCATCAAAAATACCCAAAAAATTATTTAAAAATTATTAAAATTCGTGGGATTGGGCCATGACCGGTCGATCACGCCTCCATGGTCCCACACGACCGAATTTTATTGTTTAATATTTTTCAAATAACATGAACTCATGGAAACTCCTTCAATTCATGAAAAACTCTCTAAATTTATCAAATTTCTCAAAATTCAGGAATCCTTCATAAAATCATCAAAATTTATAAAACTAAGGAAGAAACACCACGGGACCGTGGTCATGACTGGCCGACCGTGCCTTGACCACCGGCGTCCCAGTCTCACAATTCCTTATTTTATAAATATTTTCCATCGTCTCATGGTGTTTCCTTCGTCTCATGGAAACTTCTTGATTTTAATAAAACTCCTTCGTTTTATCGTGGGACCGGCACCTTAAATCTTTCCTGAATTTTTCTTTCGGGGTGTTTTCACCTCTCGAACGAGCTCAAAACCTAAAAACTTCCTCGTTGGGAGATAGGAAATTCTTTTTCGTACGGAATGAAGGGCGGACCATCAAAATTCGAGTCTGTATGAGAATTATACATCCATTCTAGTAAAGGACGTTAATTAGGGTTTGGAGACTGCTCAAGCGACCAACAGTTGGTCACGTGATCACTGTGACCAGTCCACACTTCATAATTCCTTCACTTTTATTATTTTCCTTCGTTCGATGAAGTTTTGACGGTTTTATCAGAAAACCCTAATTTTGTCATATTTTCTCAAATGGTCGCTCAAACGTGCATCAGAAAATATCAAAATTCTCAAGACTGAGACGCGAACACCTTAGGGACACGAGCATGTTACCTTGACCGACCAAGATTAGCTCTTTGGCTCACGGAAGCCAGTCTCATCGGTTTTCACAGTTTTTACCTAATTTGCACAATTGCTCGTATTAGGTCCAAAACTTCCAAACACTTTGGATTTTTCATGAAGTGACCATCAGACGGTCACGTGATAACCCAGGGCCAGCTCCATGACTCTATGGTCGGTCCATCACTCTCTCATAATTAATTAGGTTTTGACACCTAAGTCTCAGACGAGCATTTTGAATAATGATTGAACCAGCATTTAATCATTCTTTCCCCAATAATTCATGAACTCTTCGTGAATTCATCATATTTGCTCACGTGAGCACATGAACACTACATGGTTGATCCACGGTCCCATGTAGCCGCTCCTCGTTCGTCCCATGGTTAAAACTACTAACCATGAATTGATCATCAATCGATCAAATTAGGGTTTCTGAGTTCAAGGATCATGCTTCCAGACTCTAACCTTAATAATTCTATGATGACCTCATGGTCATGAATTAATATTAATAATTCTACGATGACCTCATGGTCATGAATTAATATTAATAATTTTACGACAACCTCATGGTCATGAATTAATATTAATAATTCTACGACGACCTCATGGTCATGAATTAATAATTCTACGACGACCTCATGGTCATGAATTAATAAATCCACGACGATCTCATGGTCATGAATCTTATTAATTATGCTAGGTTCAACGACCAGCATTTTAATTAATATTATTGGCACACCGCCAATCATTCATGAGCAAGACATGCTCATATGGTCAAACATTCAAAAAGTCATCACGAGAGTAACACTTGCTCAGATGATCAATATTTGCCCGAGTTAAGGAATATCGGTTCAACAATCCACCAATATTCAACAAACCATCGAATGGGCAATACTTGCTCACTTCATCATAAGAATTATACCTCTATCTCATGACACATTCAATTCATGGGTGGTTCCAGAACATCTTGTTCGACTCATCAACCACGTGGACTCATTGTCCCATCAAACCACGAAGTCATCAATTGACTAACAAACCACGAGACGATCAATCGTGTCACTTGGGGGGATATCACTTAGGGTTTTTGTCTGGCGGTCTACGACACGTGTGTTCAAACACACGATGGAATGTGAGCAAGTCGTGCAATCAGTTGAAGGAATTCACGAGGTAGTGGGTGGAAAGTCGACCAAGTCTTTACACGTTTGACAACTGGTTTCGAACACGATTTCCACCTCTCCACTCCTTGATTCCATCAACTGTCACACTTCATGGGATCATGGTTTCTATAATTCCAACAATATAAATAAGTTCCTGAATCAAGATTGAGAATCATCGAACAACCATCGAATCAGAAAAACAGAACGACACAGAATACTTAGAGTAAGAATCTCACGTCTTTTCGACAACACGAGATCATCAAACTCATCAATTGAGCAATTTATTTATAATCGTTCAACTTCAATCATTCAGAACTTATCATATTAAGAATTCACACACCCACAATCCTTAATCACCGTCGATTCCACACATTTCTCAGCTTCCCTCCTACAGATCAACCCATCCTCTCTTGTGACTGAATTTACTCTGGAACGGTCGTTGTCTCGATTTAGGCTGGAGTACTACACATTGATCTCTCGAATCTAAGCACCCCCTTTGCAGCGGTGCATCTGTGTGAGGATTATCTTTTTGCCTGGTTCGAGGAACCTCCTCCGCACGGTCGTCTCCTCAATCCCTTAAAAACCAGCAGATCGTTTTTCCCCATCCACAGATTGGCGACCACAGTGGGAGATCATTCTCTCGGTTGCAATTTAAACTCTCACAAGATGGTTGGTCTTAGGATTAACTCAACTGCTTCAAACTCGATCCAGAATTCTTCAAACGGGAATGTTCCTCCTTATAACACTATGTCTAGCGGTACATAAGATGGAAGAGCCCCAAATCTAACCGAATTGGCACGAGCCCTGGAGATCCACGCCAGGAACATGGATCTGATGAAGAATACAATGAATCACATACTCGATCTCCTCATCAAGCTAACGTCCGAGTTAGGCAGAATCTCCACCCCAGAAGTCCCAACGTCGGGGACTGAATCATCACCTGATCCTCAAATCAACAGCTTCACAACATATGAGAAGCCGGTAGAACAAGAGGTCACTCATTTGATCGAGAACCTCTGCGAACTGCTACACTTCTCCAGAGATCAGCGCACAAACACGTTTGCTTCACTTAATCAGATATCATACAACGTGCTGATAGCACCACCAACCCCATCAATCGAAGGAGTCTCCTTGGTCTCTGAGCTTTCAATCGACAACATATCTTTTGGAGAAGAAGATCGCATGACAGATGAAGGACACAACCGAACATTATTTGTCACTGGCTTCATCAAAGGCACCGAATTTAGAAGAGCTCTTGTTGGCACTGGCGCTTCAACGAATGTTGTCACCATGAAAACTCTCAGGATGGCCAGATTCCCACATGGCAAGATTGTCCATCATCCCATCCTAATGACAGGGTTTGAAGGAAGCCAGAGCCACACATATGGATACGTGTACATTGATTTACGGGTGGGGCCGATTCGAGCGAAGACAAAGTTTCATGTGATTGAGGAAGAACCCGACTATCACATGATACTTGGCCGACCATGGCTCCATGACAACAAGGTGGTTCCGTCCACCTACCACCAATATATGAAAGCTCTGCTCGACAACAAAATCGTTTGCGTACCTGCTTCATCATCTCCTTACTCTCCCGTCTACGATGCTGAATTCCTCGAATCTCAAAAGAATATTCCGGAGCCTCCAAGCAAGATTCACAGTATTCCACTCCCAAGCTGGAAGACTATTGAGAAAGTTGGTAACGATCCTTCTGCAACTGCCAAAGAGATCAAGATATCCGCCACACCGACTAAGCGCAATAATGATCAACTCTCTACTCCCGGATCGAACTTCATAGCTGATCGAGACACAGGAGGAATAGTCACTTATCGCCGACGGGAAGATTAGCAATTAATCGGGGAGAACGATGAAAAGTCTCCCCACCTTGAGGAATCATGTCAAAGCGAGACATAACTTTAAGAAGAGATCCAGGACGCTCCATGACAACTACAAGACGGGACTGACTCCACTACTGATGATCTCGAAACTATCAACATCGGGACTGAGCAAGATCCAAGGCCAATCCTGATCAGTTCAGCACTATCACCGAAGGAACGAACTGAGATAATAAGGCTACTAAAAGAATATCAGGATGTCTTTGATTGGACGTATGAGTAAATGCCAGGTCTGGACGACAAGCTCGTCACCCATCACCTACACATCGTTCCTGGCTCCAAAGCTGTCAAACAACCACCCAGGCATTTTAGCCACGAAATCGAAGAGAAAATTAAGGTTGAGATCCAGAAGTTGTTAGCAGCGGGGTTTATCAAGCCTATTCTTCACCCAACATGGATAGCAAATGTCGTACCTGTCAAGAAGAAAAATGGTCAAATTAGATGTTGTGTCGACTTCAGGAACCTGAATAAATATTGTCCGAAAGACGATTTCCCTCTACCCAACATTGATATGCTTGTCGACGCAACCAGCGGTCATGGCATGTTCTCATTCATGGACGGCTATAGCGGATACAACCAGATCAAGATGTATGAACATGATGCCAATAAAACTGTATTCCGTACTCCTATCGGGAATTTTTACTACACAGTGATGCCCTTTGGACTAAAAAATGCAGGCGCTACTTATCAACGAGCCATGACCGCCATATTCCATGACATGATGCACAAGAAAGTGGAGGACTATGTCGATGACGTGGTGGTAAAATCGAAGACTCGAGCGTCTCATATGGAAATTCTTGAGCAGGTGTTTGAAAGATGCAGAGAATACAAGATGAAAATAAATCCTCTGAAGTGAGCATTCGGTGTATCTTCTGGGAAATTTCTAGGATTCCTGGTCACGGCTGAAGGGATCGAAGTCGATCCAGATAAAGCAAAGGCTATTACTACCATGTCTCCTCCACGAACCGTGAAAGAATTACAGAGTTTCATGGCCAAGGTAAATTATATTCGACGCTTCACCCCTGGATTAGCTCAACTCATCGCTTCATTCACGCCACTGCTGAAGAAAGGAGCAAACTTCACCTGGAAAACTGTCCAACAAGAAGCCTTTCATAAAATACAACAGATATTATTATCACCGGATGTCATGAGGTCTCCAGTACAGGGATGACCCCTAATTCTCTATACTGCTTCCAGTGATGTCGCTATTGGAGCACTCCTCGCTCAAGAAGACGACGAAGGTATTGAACGGCCGGTCTATTACTTCAGCCGCACAATGAGAGATGCTCAACTCCGATATCCGAAGGATGAAATGGCATGCCTAGCGTTGGTACACGCGATCCAGAAGTTCAGGCATTATCTGCTCGCTAACAAGGTCGTGCTCATCTCCAGAGCTGATCCCATAAAGTTCTTGCTATCCAAGCCAGCGTTGATCGGGAGACCGGTGAAGTGGCTACTTCAGATGTCAGAATTCGACATAGCATGCACTCCACCTAAAGCTATCAAAGGCCAAGCATTCGCAGACCTACTTGCTACTTTCCCAAGGGAAGATACAACGATGCTACATGAGGAAGTGCCCCGTGAATTCCCAAACGTCTTAGTTATCTAGGAAGAAACATGGCTTTTATACTTCGATGGATCTGCCACCCCTAGTAATGACACTTGAGGAGCGGGCATAGTGCTGGTGTCTCCGTCCGGTGAAGTTTTCTCACATTCATTCAAGTTGGATTTCCACTGCACCAACAACTCGGCAGAATACGAAGCCTTCCTCCTGGGATTATCCTTAGCTAAGCAAGCAGGAGCAACGCATCTCGAGATAAGAGGAGATTCAAAATTATTGGTCAACCATATGAATGGAACGTATTCTCTCAAAGAGATCACGCTAGCTCCGTTCAGAACCGAAGCTCAACGGCTACTAACTTATTTTGCTGACGCCACAATCGTCCATACAGGATGGACCAACAACAGGCACGCCGATTGTCTAGCAACTCTCGCCTCCAAGCTGCAATTTGAAGGAGCAAAGAAAATAATCACTGTGCGGAGACGAGCTGTGTTGTAAACTTGGCTCACTCAGGTCTAAGATATTCCATCCAACGACTAGCGAGCATCCATCATCCATGAATTGAGCAGTTCCATTTCTGAAGGCCAAGTCAGTCCCAAAGAATTGAAGAGCTACTTCTTACTTCATGGAGGACTGTACTATCAAAATCCAGATGGATCCCTATCACGATATCTTGGTAACGATGAAGCAGAGGAACAACTCAAGCGCATACATGAGGAAGTCTGTGGACAAACTCTGGTGGTGACACTTTACAGAAAGCTTCAAAGGATGGGATACCACTGGCCATCCATGGAAGCTCAGTCAAGGGCATTACAAGGATCATGTCCGGACTGCCAGACACCCTCTCATCATTTGGAAGTTCTGACAACCCAACACACTGGGGACTGGAGGGAACCTTACGCCAAATACCTCCGGGATAATGAACTACCATTAGAAAAGAAGCAAGAGGTCAAGCTCATTCAGAGAGCTAAGAGATTCGCTTACCTCGATGGGATATTATACCGCAAAAGCTTTGGTGGGAACTTGCTGAGATGTCTAGACATGCACGAAATCCCTACAATCCTGAAGGAAGCGCACGAAGGGGAACACCAAGGAAAGAAGAAGTTATTTCTTCAAGTTCATGAGAAATACTACTGGTCGACCATGGAAGATGATGTAGCCACGCATGTGCAGAGGTGTCATAAGTGCCAAACTCATGGTAATCTCATTCACACTCCTTGTCTCCCATTAAACTCGGTGAATAGTCCGTGGCCTTTCTATAGCTGGGGGATAGATATCATCGGAAAAATTAATCCAGCATCTTCAAAGCAACATGAATACATCATCACTGCGACGGAGTACTTCACTAAGTGGGTAGAAGCTATCCCTCTTTGAAGCACCACCTGAGCCACAATCGCTGCTTTTATCAAAGAACACATAATATGCAGATTTGGAGTTCCCAAACATATCATCACAGATAATGGAACTCCTTTCGCAAATCAAGATGTTGAAAAGCTGCTCAATAAGTATGGAATCAAACAGATCTTCTCCACGCCATACTACCCACAAGGAAACGGTCAAGCGGAAAGTACCAACAAAACCCTGATCAGAATCATCAGTCGAACAATCCATGACAATCCCCGGTCATGGCATGATCAACTACCCATGGCCCTGTGGGCTTACAGAACCGCGCCAAGGAGTTCGATCGGCACTTCGCCGTATTCTCTCGTCTATGGAGCTGATGCCATACTACCAGCAGAAATCAAAATTCCTTCGGCCAGG
Source organism: Papaver bracteatum (assembly GCA_023529315.1). Lineage (NCBI taxonomy): Eukaryota > Viridiplantae > Streptophyta > Magnoliopsida > Ranunculales > Papaveraceae > Papaver > Papaver bracteatum. The sequence goes on along the minus strand of JAJJWX010005086.1, from coordinate 83,772 downwards.
ATTGCGGCATCCACTGGTGTACAATGGGACGAAGCTGAAATCTCCAAATCAAGAATTGATGAACTAGACACGCTGGAGTCAAGGAGAGCCAAAGTGGAGAGATACGTGGAATCATACAAACATAGGATCTCCAAAGCTTACAACAAAATGGTAAGACCTCGAACATTCCAAGTAGGAGACCTGGTATTAAAGACAGCAAAGCATATTCAACAAGACATGTCCGCTCCCAAGTTCTCTCCAAAATGGGAAGGACCATATGTCATCATCAAAGCAGTATCTAGCGGATACTATAAAATCATGGCAGTCGATGGGGGAAAGGAAGGAAATATCATCAATGGCAAATGGCTCAAAGCTTACTATGCCTGATTCATAAAACAAACTACCTATTCATCATTTTTTAAGCATTCCTCAAAATGTAATTTCATTCCTCCAAAGAGCATACGAATGCTCATTTGTTCATTAAACTTTCAAAAATGAGCAAAAAAATATTCAAATCACGATCAGGTGTTTTTCTAGTCAAACACTCAGAATTATTCAAGACAACAATCACAAATGCTCACTCAGAGTAAACCATCCAATAACGGGTAGTCCATGAAAGAAGCCTCATCAAGCTTCTTTTGAAAAACCTTCCTCTTTGCCTTCAAATCCTCCACGGCTTTCTCAACCCTTGCCGACTCCAAAACCAGTATCCTCTCCTCGTCAAGTAAAACATCATTCATGGAAATCGCATCAGCAGCCTCTGCCGCCTTATGAACCTTGATTATCTCAAGACGACGACGAAGCCAACTTACATTGAATCGAAGCAGCTCACAGTTAGAGATCATCTCATCCCATCGGCGTAGCTCATGGTTTTTGACGTCTCGCAAATGCATCTGGTTCATCTCCTCTATGATGGGAAACATCCCAACCACTGTAGTCAGAAGAGTTGGAGGAAAGCCTTTCCACACCTCTGTGGTAGCAATGCGACCATACCTCTTCCAGATCTTGGTGTACAAAGGTGCATAACATTTCGATATCACAAACCCACCAACTGCTTCATTGTCAGGGGAAGTACTAATCATTGGGTCTTCAAAAGAGAGACCAGCGTTGGGGTATTCATGAGCATGGACGTTATCCACGGTCTCTACAGATCCTGCAGAATCTTCACACGCCTGATTGCTGCTCTCCTCAACCTCAACCACGGTCACAGATTTTCCGCTCCTTCTTCATCTAGCATCAACCACGACACGGACGTCTGCCTACAATGGAACATGGGAGTGATTAATCTCTTGATTCAGTGTAATCGCAAGAGTATAGGGTTACTTACAGATGATTCATCCTCGACGCGAGCCGATCCGTACCGGGAAGGAGTTCTAATGGTCCGCTTAGGCCTTGCATTGTGAGAAGAAACGTTCTTCTGACCACCCTACAACAGATCACACTCTTATGGTCAACAATCTCAATCAAACGAAGGATGAGAAGGAAAATAAGAGATAAATGACTTACTGACGCTAATACTTCGCGTCTCTTCGACTGAGGATCAGGAGAAGGAATACTACCGCTCGACATGACAACAACGGAATATGTTCAAGGCTTCTCTACACAACAAAATCGACTCAGGAATGGAGGAAGTATTTGCGTAGATCACAGAGTTGAGGACTTGAAGATGTATATATACATCAAACAGATAGTCGTCATGAATGGTCAATTCGGTTAGGAGTCTCACTGAAACCCTAGACTCCAAAGGTCAATACTGAACGCACGGAAAATACTGGGGACTGACCGTCACGAGTCAAAGGATAAGTCACGTGGCCTTGAGCATGTCAAATATTTCTTGTCCGCGTGTCATGATGCATCACCGAGCCGTGATGAGTTTAGGTACACGAATGTTGGTCCGTGTCATGGATTAGAGGAGATTAAAGGTTAACAAATATTCATCACTCAGAAGAAGGTCCAAGATGTATAACAACTAAAAAAAATAAAAAAAAAAAAACAACACTCAAACGTTCAAGAAGAAGAAAGACAGATGTAAAGCTACTCAGATTCATCCGGGTTGCCATATCCGTCGTTAGAATCTTCATCATCACTGTCTTTCACAGAATCCTCTTCTTCAGAATCGTCAGAATCTTCATCATCACTATCTTCCACAGAATCCTCTTCTTCAGAATCGTCAGAATCACTGGTGGGATCCGGCCGACCGTAGGAGAATTCCTCATCATCCGAATCCCAATCATCCTCTGCTGCAAGCTCGGCTTCAATTTCTTTCATTATCCTTCGATGCTCTCTTTCATACCGATCAGGTTTGATGTATCATTCAGGCGGCCCCCATACGAGATCCTCCTCAAAAGCATCAGCATCAGAATCGAAAGGCACTCCATCCAATGATTGATGCCTCTCCTCGATTCTTTGTCTCTTACGCTGGATTCGGTCTTTCTCACATTGACGAGCGTCATTCTCTTTATATTCAGCTGCCCTTTTCTTAAGTTCAGCAAAAGAGACTCTTCATTCACTCAAGGGAACCTTAGCATGTGGTTTCGCTGCAGGAGTGTCAGAATCCTCATCGGAAGAACCAGAGGAAGAAGATGAATACCAGTAATCGTACTTGCTGCTGTTGTTGTTGGTCGACATATTCTGGAATCAAGAAACCAAAGAATTACTACCGTGAAATAAATCAGCATCAACGAAAGGTAACTTTAAACTCTTACCTCTTTACAGTTCTACTAACGACAGTAGCTATGCCGTAAAAGTTAACACGTTTATTCGTTCTTCAAAACCTACGACGAAGAACGAAGCTTTATTAATCTCCGAAACTGATTTTTCATAAAATTACGGGCACAATCTTCATAATGTGAATATTCACACAACTAACATATGAGGTTAACAACAATAAAATATTTCATCATAAATATATTATTTATCTTCGAAGGTTTCTCAAAACCCACGTCTTGATTTTTCGGAGAAAACAATAATTAATGCAACTTGCATTCATGAACTCTCAAGGACTTTCATCTAATGGAAACAAATTCATGCAAATAAAATATATCATCATATTTTGTATAATATGTGTCACGGATGCACATATTTATTTATAAAAAAAAAAACTATTTTTTGCTTCGTATCGTCGTTATTGTCTTTAAAACGAAGGTTTATTTCAAAATATCGTGAAAGTTCACACCTCACGCATGATAAAGTTTTGTATCTACATGAAAGCTCATAAACAAATTTTTTATCACTGGACGCAAGTTCATCATACATATTTTCCTTCGTGTCATCACTATTTGTCTTTAAAACGAAGGATTATCCTGATTTCGTGAAAATTCATCTTTATGATAAAACCATAGTACACATGAAACCTCATACACTAAGTTTTATCACTGGACATGGGTTCATATACTAAAAAAGTATCTCCTAAATCAGGGATTATAGTTGGTTTTTGAAACTAACGATCGAACGAACATACGTTTTCAAAAACAAGGGTTTTTCATAAAACCATCACTAATTATATACACGTATAATTTCAATATTATTAATTCATGAAGCAACTCATGGAATCAGCAACAAGAAAAAAAAAAAAAAAAACGTACCTGGTAGGCCGGAATTTCGCCGGAGATTACAGCGGCGACGATGATCAGGCGGCGACGGTGAATTACTCTGCTGGAATGAACACGGTGGAGAGGTGATGGAGCTCAGGTCGTGGAAAGAAAAAGAGGGCTTAATTCCTTTTATACGATTTTACTTCCAAAACCTAATTCCAGTAGGATTTCCTTATTTGGGCCCGGCCCGCGAATCCTAACCGACCATGGGCTCGTCGTCCAAACCAGCGGTTCAACACCAATTTATGCTCACCAAATGTCTCCCTAACCATGACAACGAATCCTTCATCATGTCGTGGCTCGCTCATACTCTCGAAATACGATAATGTCTCAACTTACGACTAAGTTCAATTACTAGTATAAATTTTAGCTTGAAAATCACCATTTAATGTTGACTGAGGAACATAACTTTCCTCAGTAAGCAGGGGACTTAATGTAGATGGTGGATTTTAAACAAAGGCTAAAATCGTAAACTCATGATTGTACGGACCGCTGGTTCAGCAATCGCATGTGAGTATTGAGACACGGGTCTTTCATCGAATTCTCAACGGAGAGTGCTTTCTCTCAGAGTACATGTAGATGTGCAGTCAACGTCTAGACAACGTCATAATCTCATGAATACTGAATACTTTCAGTCATTTATATATAGTATCACGGGATGGATGGCTCTACGGGGCAATATCGTCTTCAGGAACAAACAACGAGTTTAACCTGACTATATAAAGGATATGGCTTAACGACAAGTCATGTCAGGATAATTAATGCTCCTATCGTAGTCAGTTTATTCTGCTAGGCATACACCCATGAGGTTAATTATCCCTTCATTGCTCCGATTTCGTGGTCGAATCAACGACGATCCCACGGAATGGCAATAAGATTGCTCCGATTCCTTGGTCGAATCAACGACGATCCCACGGAATGGAAATATCATTGCTCCGATTCCGTGGTCGAATCAACGACGATCCCACGGAATGGCAATAATATTTCTCTGATTCCATGGTCGAATCAATGACGATCCCACGGAATGGAAATATCATTGCTCCTATTCCGTGGTCGAATCAACGACGATCCCACGGAATGGCAATAAGATTGCTCTGATTCCGTGGTCGAATCAACGACGATCCCACGGAATGGCAATATCATTGCTCCGATTCCGTGTTCAACGAATCAAATGGAAATATCATTGCTCCGATTCCGTGGTCGAATCAACGACGATCCCACGGAATGGAAATATCATTGCTCCGATTCCGTGGTCGAATCAACGATGATCCCACGGAATGGCAATATCATTTCTCCGATTCCGTGGTCGAATCAACGACGATCCCATGGAATGGCAATGTCATTACTCCGATTTCGTGGTCGAATCAACGACGATCCCACGGAATGGCAATATCATTGCTCCGATTCCGTCGTCGAATCAACGACGATCCCACGGAATGGCAATATCATTGTATCATTGCTCCGATTCCGTGGTCGAATCAACGATGATCCCACAGAATGGAAATATCATTGCTCCGATTCCGTGGTCGAATCAACGTCGATCCCATGGAATGGCAACGATCGCATTGTTCTGAGTTCGTAGTCGAATCTTTAGCTGATCCTATGAATTAACAGTGAATATCTATCCGTTTTATTACTCATTTCATGGATTATTCTCCATTGAATTAGTAATAAATAATTAACGATCGAAAGGTCTGAGCTACCTCTGAGTAAGCCCCGATTTAAATGGTGAAAGTGTACTCAACGATGATGCACTGACGATCACCGCACGAACGAGTATTTCAAAATACAACGAAACGATGAACCTACGCAAAATAGGAAAGAAAATAATAAATAATTAAAATATTTGACCAAGGTGCTGGGACACTGACACACGATCAACTCATCGTGTCGTGGTCAGTTCCACGCCAATCCTATATTTTAATACACTTTTATTATTTTTTCATGATTTGATAAAATTCTCTCGTTTGATCGAATCTCCTTCTTGAGAAAATTCCTTGGATTCATGGTATTTACATGAGTCCGTCAAAATAATATAAAATTAGGAGAGTGTGGGGCGTGACCATTGGCTGACCGGCCATGCCTTGGTCTCACCCGGCCCACACCTCACAGTTCCTCATTATTTTTATTATTATTATTTTTCTCTAATTTCATGAAAAAACTCCTTGATTTCGTGGTATTTTCCCTCAAAAAATTCCCTAAATCATCAAAAATAATAATAAAATAAAATGAATTATGAAAACTTGTGGGACCGGGCCTTGGCCGGCCGGCCATGCCCTAGCCGGTCCCACACGCCCTGTTTTATTTATTTTATTATTAATTATCTTATTTTTCCTTGATTTCATGGTATTTTTCTCAAAATTCCTTCAAATCATCAAAAATACCCAAAAAATTATTTAAAAATTATTAAAATTCGTGGGATTGGGCCATGACCGGTCGGTCACGCCTCCGTGGTCCCACACAACCAAATTTTATTGTTTAATATTTTTCAAAGACCATGAACTCATGGAAACTCCTTCAATTCATGAAAAACTCTCTAAATTTATCAAATTTCTCAAAATTCAGGAATCCTTCATAAAATCATCAAAATATATAAAACTAAGGAAGGAACACCACGAGACCGTGGTTATGACTGGCCGACCGTGCCTTGACCACCGGCGTCCCAGTCTCACAATTCCTTATTTTATAAATATTTTCCATCGTCTCATGGTGTTTCCTTCGTCTCATGGAAACTTCTTGATTTTAATAAAACTCCTTCGTTTTATCGTGGGACCCGCTCCTTAAATCTTTCCTGAATTTTACTTTCGGGGTGTTTCCACCTCCCGAACGAGCTCAAAACCTAAAAACTCCCTCGTTGGGAGATAGGAAATTCTTTTCCGTACGGAATGAAGGGGCGGACCATCAAAATCCGAGTCCGTATGAGAATTATACATCAATTCTAGTAAAGGACGTTAATTAGGGTTTGGAGACTGCTCAAGCGACCAACAGTTGGTCACGTGATCACTGTGACCGGTCCACACTTCATAATTCCTTCACTTTTATTATTTTCCTTCATTCGATGAAGTTTTGACGGTTTTATCAGAAAACCCTAATTTTGTAATATTTTCTCAAATGGTCGCTCAAACGTGCACCAGAAAATATCAAAATTCTCAAGACTGAGACGCGGACACCTAAGGGACACGAGCATGTTATCTTGACCGACCAAGATTAGCTCTTTGGCTCACGGAAGCCAGTCTCATCGGTTTTCACAGTTTTGACCTAATTTGCACAATTGCTCGTATTAGGTCCAAAACTTCCAAACACTTTGGATTTTTCATGAAGTGACCATCATACGGTCAGGTGATAACCCAGGGCCGGCTCCATGACTCTATGGTCGGTCCATCATTCTCTCATAATTAATTAGATTTTGACACCTAAGTCTCAGACGAGCATTTTGAATAATGATTGAACCAGCATTTAATCATTCTTTCACCAATAATTCATGAACTCTTCGTGAATTCATCATATTTGCTCACGTGAGCACATGGACACTACATGGTTGATCCACGATCCCATGTAGCCGCTCCTCGTTCGTCCCATGGTTAAAACTACTGACCATGAATTGATCATCAATCGATCAAATTAGGGTTTCTGATTTCAAGGATCATGCTTCCAGACTCTAACCTTAATAATTCTATGATGACCTCATGGTCATGAATTAATATTAATAATTCTACGATGACCTCATGGTCATGAATTAATATTAATAATTCTACGATGACCTCATGGTCATGAATTAATATTAATAATTTTACGACGACCTCATGGTCATGAATTAATATTAATAATTCTATGACGACCTCATGGTCATGAATTAATATTAATAATTCTACGATGACCTCATGGTCATGAATTAATAATTCTACGATGACCTCATGGTCATGAATTAATAATTCCACGACGATCTCATGGTCATGAATTTTATTAATTATGCTAGGTTCAACGACCAGCATTTTAATTAATATTATTGGCATACCGCCAATCATTCATGAGCAAGACATGCTCAGAAGGTCAAATATTCAACAAGTCATCACGAGAGTAACACTTGCTCAGATGATCAATATTTGCTCGAGTTAAGGAATATCGGTTCAACAATCCACCAATATTCAACAAACCATCGAATGAGAAATACTTGCTCACTTTATCATAAGAATTATACCTCTGTCTCATGACACATTCAATTCATGGGTGGTTCCAGAAATTCTTGTTCGACTCAGCAACCACGTGGACTCATTGTCCCATCAAACCACGAAGTCATCAATTGACTAACAAACCACGAGACGATCAATCCTGTCACTTGGGGGGATATCACTTAGGGTTTTGGTCTGGCGGTCTACGGCACGTGTGTTCAAACACACGATGGAATGTGAGCAAGGAGTGCAATCAGTTGAAGGAATTCACGAGGTAGTGGGTGGAAAGTCAACCAAGTCTTTACACGTTGGACAACTGGTTTCGAACACGATTTCCACCTCTCCACTCCTTGATTCCATCAACTGTCAGACTTCATGGGATCATGGTTTCTATAATTCCAACAATATAAATAAGTTCCTGAATCAAGATTGAGAATCATCGAACAACCATCGAATCAGAAAAACAGAACGACACAGAATACTCAGAGTAAGAATCTCACGTCTTTTCGACAACACGAGATCATCAAACTCATCAATTGAGCAATTTCTTTATAATCGTTCAACTTCAATCATTCAGAACTTATCATATTCAGAATTCACACACCCACAATCCTTAATCACCGTCGATTCCACACATTTCTCAGCTTTCCTCCTACAGATCAACCCATCCTCTCTTGTGACTGAATTTACTCTGGAACGGTCATTGTCTCGATTTAGGATGGAGTACTACACATTGATCTCTCGAATCTAAGCACCCCCTTTGCAGCGGTGTATCTGTGAGGATTAGATTTTTGCCTGGTTCGAGGAACCTCCTCCGCATGGTCGTCTCCTCAATCCCTTAAAAACCAGCAGATCGTTTTTCCCCATCCACACTTGGTTATTTTCCAATTACTTGAAATCAATTTTGAGTTAAGTTTTCTATATTTTTAAGTTCTACTAAGTCTAGAAATCATTGCCTTCACAAGCCTCAACGAACTCTTTACTATAACTTCAACTGAAAATCACATCACCCCACAATAGTGTAACCATTATATGATAGGCAGGGGACTTAATATTGATGGTGGATTTTAGTTCAGGGATAAAGTTATAAAACCAATATTTGTATAATCATCTTGCAGATGATGATACTATTTTATAAGTGATGAATACTTCTTCGCTTTATTAATTCACCTAGAATGGAGCATGTATCAACAATCCCCCGAATATTATGTGAATTTAGGATTATTGATTAATGCATAGAATGCCTTGTATTTCTTGTGTTGTTCCTAGAAGAACTCTCATTGTTGGTGCGGCATGATGAATGATTGTTACTCGCAGCAGAGTAGCATGAATATCCAAGTACCAATAGTGAGGCATGCACGAAATGCCCATATAGGATGTAACTCTCGGTGTGTTATACTAGACCGATTGAGCATGTAACTCTCGGTGTGTTATACTAGCCCGATTGAGCATGTAACTCTCGGTGTGTTATACTATCCCGATTGAGTGTGTAACTCTCGGTGTGTTATACTAGCCCGATTGAGCATCTAGACTGTCCGTAATAGTCTAGAAACGATCACGGTCATCCAACTTCGCAGGCATGATTGGATGGTCGGGATCGAATCCAATACCCCCAAGCAGGTATTGGAACATTCAATGCCGACCAAACACGGACCCCGCGTGATAGGCCTCCCAAAAGGGGCGGCATAGCTTGCCAAACCGTCCAAACCAAGCGGAATGGACAAAAAACCCTAAATTAGGGTTTGCGGCATATTATATGTGTCACAAAATGATCTCAACCATCCATCTTCACATGCATAGATGGAGGGTGTAGATGTAGATTCAAAGGGCCCAGAGCATGTCAACACGATCATTGTGGGTCCGGATACACACATGAACAAACGGTCAGGGACAACCATGATTGGTTGTCCCAAAATCGTGCCTGCCAAACCAAGTATGACGCACGGCCGACAAAACCCTAAATTAGGGTTTGCGACACCATCCTTGTGTTGCAAAATCATCTCGAGCATCCATCTTCGCAGGCTTGAATAGAAGGCTAAGATAAAGCTTCAGGGAAGGCCGAGCATGCTAGCATGAACACCGTGGGCCCGAATTCATGTCCGACCGGTCGGCCAAAGCCAACCTTGGTCAAGCACCTTGATTTGCGTGCCAAAACTAGCGTGGTCGCGCTTACCAAATCACAAACTGATCTCGACCACTCAACTTCGCCAAACAAATTGAGTGGCTTAGATCACGTTTCCATGGGACAGTCAGGTATAGGCGTGAATACCAGCCTACCACCTACACGCCGGACCAAACGTCCGAGACCGACCAAGATTGGTCGTCACGAATCCTTTACGGCATGGGATTTCTGTCACAAATCGATCTCAGCCACTCAACTTCACCGGTAAATTCGAGTGGCCTAGATCAAACCTTCATGGGAAAGTGAAGCATGGACATGGACATCAGCATGCCTTCTACACGCATTCCTGATCGATCTTCCATGAAACGCCTCCCATGCTTGGATTCGACCAAGCTGAAGGAGTACATTCTCGCACCTCCTAAACCCTAATCCGAGGGTCGCAGATGTGGGTCGCAAGTTATCTCGTCCGTCCAACTTTTCCATCTCAGACGGACGGTCTAGGATAAGAGTTAGGCGACCAGTGAAGTATCACCGTGATCACTGTCTGCCACTCTACCACACCATGTGGTCAAGGGAAGATTTTCTAGCGCAACCTCCAAACCCTCACGTGAAGTAGGCAGGGCATGATGCTCAGCAACGATGCTTCATATATGCCGAATACATTCAATGCATAGAATACACACGATACTTTACAAGTATCAACTTCCTAAATAACTTAGTTATTTAAACTAGCATTACATGCTACCTTTGTAGTTGCGGGAAAACCTACACTACACCCTTGATAAGAATTTACAATAATTAACACATATTTGAAGATTAAAAACAACACTTTCTTATTTCATTCTCAGAAATGTTTACAAGAAATGGAAGAAATCAAGAATACAACCATTCTCTTGAATTTTCTCTCTCTTCAAGAATTTCTCAATACTCAGAAAATACATCATCCCTCTTTCTGAATATACTAGGTCTCTTTATATAGGGTAATTACATAGTGGATGACAGCTAAGATGTCCTTTAATTTCGGATCTGACTTGCGATATTATCGCAGTAGTTATAATGTCAATTCTCGCAAGCGTTGTAACCATCACAGTACAAGGGTTTAGAAACATGATAGGTTTTCTCTTCCTTCTTGTTATGAACTCCATTAACATGAGTACTTAATTTTAGTATTGGTTATGGAATAATTGGATTTCACATAATATGCTTTTTGATATGATAAATTAGTTTTGTCTCCATATTATCGATTATGATTCACTATTTATATCGTTACATGATTTGAATGCTTGTTTGATCGAGTCATGAATCGGTTGAGTTTGTTTTCATCTCTATTGCTAGATTAGGGTTTTTTATACACAAAAGTGATAGATTCCTGATTACAAGTAGCATGAATATGGTTATAGCTTCTAGTGATGCATCCTTATGATCATATGTGAACCATAACCTTTGTTAAATCGGATTAGTGCGTTTTCCACGTTCGATTGCTTTGATTGGCCTGATTTCATATAACTTAATGCATCTAGGGAGTTAAACTTGATTAGTGCTTTTACACGTTAGGTTGTTCTCTTAGATAGAACTCATACTTGCATCTTTTAATGTGTTTGTTGATGTTAAGAGGGAATTAGCGGGATATTCTTGCGATCAAGGTATCCTAGGGCCTTTGAATAAAAAAAAAAAGGTATCCTAGGGCTTTTGATAAAAGTTGAGATTAAATATAAATTCTAGTTATTTTTAAAAAGCATGTTTGTGAATGAAAACGAGATCCTTAACCAATATCTCTTCTATTTGATTTGTTTGCTTATTTCTTTGTTTGCTTTTATTTTTACTTTACAAAAATCAGAAAACCCCCCATTGGTATTTATCGGAAACCGAAAACATATTGACAACCTAGTCCTCTCTGTGGGAACGATCCTTTCTTTCCCTTGCTATATTTATATTTTGAGTAGTAAGAAAGTGTAATTTATTTTTGAGTCGGCTGATAGGGTGTAGAATACACTGTATTTAATATCTATTGGTTATGCTTTCTTTGCTCTTTTTCTTATGAATTATGTATTTTACGTGTGTTTTTGAGTTATTAGGTACTATGGAATTGCACGGAGGAAAAGAAGAAAAAATCTATCTAAATTGAGCAAAAAGAGCAAAAAGATCATTTCACAGGCAATAACTAGTAGCAGACCAGCCAAGGTTAAGGGACAACTTTCTTTTGGAGAAGCATTAAAGACAGACTAGTTGAGGTTATGGGGCTGTAAAGTTGTTTTCCCTTATCAAAAGTTAACGGGTGTCTATATCCTACCCTACTTTAACCCAACCCTAAATCGAGAAAAGTAATCTTCTCCCAATTATTTCTCATTCATTCCATCACTAGAAACTGAGAAAAGAACACCAGCCATGACTGCTGATGAAACCGAGAGATGCAGAGAAATTGAAAGAAGAAATTGGGAGATTATCGAGAATCAGAAGATGGGTGTTAGCCACGGGATGAAGAAGATGATTCTACTGACAAATTTCAAGACTCAAAGAGAGATGGGTTGAGACCAATTTGCAAGAAATAGATGATGAATCAATCTAGGGTTTGATGTTGTTGTTACCTTCGATCAGCAAGAAGAAAGGGATCTCTGAGTTTAATAATTTGTTTGGCTGTATTCGAATTGGTGAATGGGTTTGAACTAGACTAGCTTTTGGATCTGAAATTGTGGTCGAAATCAGTGAAAACTGACGCTGCTGCTGATTTAGGAGATGGAGAAGAACAAGACAGTGGTGGTGATGTTCATTGGTTTGTGGTTACTGTATTGAAGATTATAATGGAATTGATGGCTATATGTTGGTTCAGAGGCAGAATGGGTTTTGAGATGCTATAGATTTCCATGGGTATGAGGATGAATTTGAAGACTCGGATAAGATGGGTTGATGCCAAGAACAAAGAGAAGTTGATGATACTGTGAGTCAAAAAAGAAGCTGCTATGAATAAGGGAGTGTGGTTGATGGAATGAGATGGCTTGAGGTGAATTAGAGTTGCAGCATTACAAGACTGAGAGGAATTAAAGCTGCAGTACTGAATGAAAATAGTTAGATGTATGCTAGGTTATCGCAGTAAAGAAGAATCGACCTGAGAATTGTCGTAAACACAGAGGAGACTCTGTCCATTTTTATACTCTGGCGATTCAACTTGGTGATGGCGATGATCGATCCAGACGAGTCCGATGACCGATCATGATGAATGACTCAGTGAGTAAGCCGAATCAGCCTGACTCAGAAGCTGACTAGAAGCTAACTCACTCTTTGCCTTGACTCCCGTGACTAACATAAGACCGTCTTGACTGTTAAGTTTGATGGTGGACTGACGAAATATTCTTTCAATGAAGAAGAATCTCAGTTATCTGGAGGTGACTGATTCCGGCCAACTTCCGGCTGAAAACCCAGTTTTCCGGCGAGCGTTTTTGGACATAATTTTACACGGGTTTTCTCACACATGGGCTTGGTGGACCACTTGGAGATGGGTTTTGAGAAGACCTAATATTGGAAGGAGTATCCTTTATGGAAATTGAGAAACATATAAAAGAGAAGACTTTTCTCTAATCTTGAATATCATCTCTTTCCCGACTTTTGTTTTTCTAGGGTTTAGAAACATGATAGGTTTTCTCTTCCTTCTTGTTATGAACTCCATTAACATGAGTACTTAATTTTAGTATTGGTTATGGAATAATTGGATTTCACATAATATGCTTTTTGATATGATAAATTAGTTTTGTCTCCATATTATCGATTATGATTCACTATTTATATTATTACACGATTTGAATGCTTGTTTGATCGAGTCGTGAATCGGTTGAGTTTGTTTTCATCTCTATTGCTAGATTAGGGTTTGTTATACGCAAAAGTGATAGATTCCTGATTACAAGTAGCATGAATATGGTTATAGCTTGTAGTGATGCATCCTTATGATCATATGTGAACCATAACCTTTGTTAAATCGGATTAGTGCGTTTTCCACGTTCGATTGCTTTGATTGGCCTGATTTCATAGAACTTAATGCATCTAGGGAATTAAAATTGATTAGTGCTTTTACACGTTAGGTTGTTCTCTTAGATAGAACTCATACTCGCATCTTTTAATGTGTTTGTTGATGTCAAGAGGGAATTAGCGGGATATTCTTGCGATCAACGTATCCTAGGGCTTTTGATAAAAGTTGAGATTAAATATCAATTCTAGTTATTGTTAAAAAGAATGTTTGTGAATGAAAACGAGATCCTTAACCAATATCTCTTCTATTTGATTTGTTTGCTTATTTCTTTCTTTGCTTTTATTTTTACTTTACAAAAATCAGAAAACCCCCCATTGGTATTTATCGGAAACCGAAAACACATTGACAACCTAGTCCTCTTTGTGGGAATGATCCTTTCTTGCCATTGCTATATTTATATTTTGAGTAGTATGAAAGTATAATTTATTTTTGAGTCGGCTGACAACCGACCACAGGACAATCACGCTCTTCTCGTGTTTCTTCATTCGTCAGCTATTACGTCACTCTTTAAATTATCTTGTGATACTCGCAAAGTGTTGTTGAAGAACTCGCGGTGGTGTTCACAGGAGTATTGTTAATCTCGCAAGAGTAATATCATGGCGATATTCTGGTCCTATATCTTGCCTCTTCTCATGTCTTTTCTGCGAAGGAGGAAAGATCATGAGAAATAAAATGCTACAGTTATTCATCGTTTCATCTTCTTCCTACGACAAGGCTCTGTGAATTAAGTATAACTGCCTATACATGTCGAATATTCATCTTTTTACCGGTTAACCTTTTATTAATCGGTTATCATCCTTCTGTCTATAAAAGAGAGAACCTATTAAGGAAATATTTTTTATTCTTACACTTCTTCGTCTTCTTCACCTCTTCGTTCTCTACAAAATTTTCCTACCTGCAACTTTCTTTTTCTGCAGATTCCCCTTCTGCTGCTTTAATGGAATCATCAAGGTATATGTTCTTCTGACATTATTAAACTCGATTTTTCTTGTTTGAATCATGTTTATTCACCCTATTTGATCTTTTTTTCTTGATTCTATATAACTCCCATACTATGTTTTCGTTTCAGTGGAACTGCATCCAACACCCAGTTTGTCGACCAAAACCCTAATCTTCTCGAAGATTCACAACAAAAACTTACTGAAAAGAAAAGGAAGCCTGCGAATCATAAGGTAGTAAGAAAAATTTATTTTCTTAATAACAATATTGTTGCCTCTATTTCTTATCTATATTATTACTCGCAGGGTGATGAAAATGCTGTTAAACCTCGCAAGAAATATCGCAAAGCCAAGGATCTTGAGATTGATATTACTATTCCCAAGTTTTCATCTTCAAAATATATTTCTACTACTTCGCAGATGGAACCTCCATCCTCTATTTGCGAGAATGTCATCATCAATACTCTCAATGCCATTAATCCTCCAATGGATGAAACTCCCAAAACTGTTATGAACAAAACTTCTTCCTCTCCTATTTTACTTCCAACCATTACTTTTCCAGACACTCCACCTTCTGGTGATGCAACCATCACAAATGACTCAAGTCTCCAATTCGCCATCATTACCACTTCACCCTCTGCACCTCTTCCCTCATCTAAAGAATCATCAATAGCGGTCGATGCTGCTTTTAAAGTTTTGTCTGACATTTAGATGATGCCAGGAAATCTTCTACTGACCCTTTCAAATATGACGTTTGCGAGAATTTAATCAAATATTTTGGTTCTAATCGAACTGCTTCGCGAGCGTCTTTAGAAAATAAAGTTGATGCTCTAAAGAGAAATCTCCAAGCCAAAACTTCAGATTGTGATATTCTTGATCACAAGCTTCGCAACTCTTTACTTGATTGCGAAAATCTTCGCAATAAAAATAAGGAGTTAAAAGGTATAGTTCTTCTGTCTCTGCCTCTAATATTTCTGTTTTGGAAGATTTTCATCTTTTTTGTACTCAATTCCCTTTTAAATACTTGGTTTGCCTATTTAGCTTTAAATCAGAAACGATTAATGAAGATATTTCAATTTGAGTCTGTTGCTGAAGAAGCCCGTGCTGAGAGAGATTCTTGGATGGATCAATATAATAGATTAGATAATCTTTACACATATTCGATCGATCAAATAGATAATCTTACCAATGAGAACGATCAATTAGCGCAAAGGCAAAATCTATTAAGTTGCGAAGTTACTCGCCTCTCATATTTGTTAACCCAAGCTAACTTGGCGATGAAATCTTTATCATATGAAAATAAAACTTTATCTCAGGAGAAACGTAGCTTTTTAAACAAGATGACGATCTCCAGCAAATAAACATTCTTCAGAAAGTGTGTAACGATCAAGAACAATCTCTTCATTCATTAAAAGACGAAATCAAGAAAATAACTAAATCTTCTGCTGCTGAGAAAGATAAACTTATCAAAAGCAGGTTAACTCTAAGTTTAAAGGCCAGTAAACTCCAAGATCAATATTCTCAGTTAGAAGAATCTTACTCCTTATTAGCAAAATAAAATATTTATCTCCACTCCAAAGAAGAAATTATAAAATCTCACCTGAAGTGTATAATTGGAGATAACTTTGATGATGCCATGAACCAATGGGAGAATTATTTCTTAACATTAATTCAAAACTTAACTTCTCAAAAATAAGGTAGTTATTTTGACTGCCTTAATTGTTAATTTCACTATTTAATTTCTCTGCTATATTTCTTGAGATATTCTCATCTGAATATTTTCTTGTCAATTTATGTTTCTCGCAAAATCTGAAAAAGGCCTTCACTCTACCATTTCCGATCTGACTGAAAAATTGGCTAAAGTTCGCAAAGAAAATGGAGTGCTCATCGCCAATCTTTTTCAATCTCGCGATCGAGCAGAGAGGAGATATGACTACCTTGAATACTTCAAAAATATAGAGATTAGAAATCTTGATAGAGGTTTCCTTCGCAAGGTTCATCTTAATGCTGAAGTTCTTGTGAATGACATTCTGATATCCCAGACTCTCCCTCCTATATCCATTGATCCTCTAGAAGTAGATAACGATGAAATTCCTATTCCCATTGATAATGATCTAAACTATGCAAGTGGTGAAGAAGATGCCTCTCAAGAGGACCCATCAGAAGAAGAAAAAAGTCCTTCTAGAGAAGTAGCTAATGGTGGTGAAGCAATTACTGGTGAAAAGTTAGATGAAGAAGAAACTCGAGCTGATCGTGACGCGAAGAATATTGGCAAGGAGAATGAAGCTAACGAGACTATTGGCGAGACCAATATTGAATCTTGAGTTTTGTTTTTGTTTTCTTTTTCTTCCTCTTTCTTGCGAGCAATGTATCTTTATGCAACTTTGGAATTCAATTTTATTTCTGTTATTTTGAATATTCTCAAGGAAGATAATGATATTTTATTTATCAACTCCCATACTTGCCCCTCATTATCTTTCTTGTGATGAACAAGTCTTTCCCGCATTTTCTCCTTGCGAACTGTGTTGTGAATAGTACTTGCGAAATTATGGATAATACTGCGATATTACGAATACTTTTGCGAAATTATGAAAAATCCTGCTTTGTGAGTCTGAAAAATATTTCTGATAAATTCTGAAGGATATTTGTTTTTCATCATCTCTCCTGTGATGACCAAATATTTCCTGCATTCTTAAAAGAAAATAGTTAATGTTTGGAATTATTCTGTTGGTCTTATTTTGCCTTCCTAGTTAAAGGTCTTATTTTGCCAATTTTTTGTGTCTGCGATAAAATCGCAGGACGTCTTTACATTTGCATGTAAAAACCCGTTGATCTTGCCTTATCCATATTTTGTCAATTTCTCTGCGACAATATGATAAGTCAAAACTCCCTTGCGAGAACAAAGCCTTATGACATTGTCGTCTTGCGATGAAATCGCAGGACGTCTTTACACTTTCATGTAAAAACCCATTGATCTCATCTTAACTTTTTCTCATAGCTCATTGCCTCTGTATAATATTTTTCACGCGACAATATGACAGGCCTAAATTTTCTTGCGATCATAAAGCCCCATGACATTGCTGTCTTTAGTCACTTATCAGCTCCCTAGTGGAAAGTGCCACCCTTATCTTCCCCTTGGTTTCCCCTTCAAGGAGGGAACATCGGCCATACAAGAATAGATCCTCCCATCCGGTCTTAACAACAACTAGCTATTTTTTCAGCCTCTTATCCTTTATGCATATATGGCTTATAGTTACAAGACTGCACCATAAGTGGGGTTTTCTTCGGGCCGAGTGCATCATATACAAGACTTGCCAAGAATGGACAGGGTAGTTTCGTACGCCCCGGGCATCCTTGGCTCAACCGTGTACCTCGGTGCCTTAGTCATACTTTGCACTTCTTAGAAGAGACCCTCGGTCGTCCAACCAGGGTATAACCTTATATAGTTGGAAATCCAAGGTACCTCCCCCGGATAGGTTTTCTTTAACCCCAACATCTCCATGACTCAGGTTCCAGCAGCGGTATAACCTTATCCCTAAGCCATGCAAAGAGATACCCCATATATGATGCACTTTAGGTCTTACCTTTGCCTCTTACGAAGTTGTATTTGCGAACTAGGGTGTACTCCATAAAGGTTCGTCCCATTCTTATGTCTCTACGAAATTTTATTCGCGTTTCTTTTGATATTTGCGCATTTCTTATTTGCTCTGTCATTGGAAGAATCTCGCAGTTGTGATAGAGAAAGAAAAATTTATTATCCATCTCATCATATAATATACCAACATTTCTAATCTCGCAGAATTTGTTATTGATAATATCTTTTCAGATATAATCTATTCCATGGTCTATCAATTTTTTGACCAACATCTCTACCTTATGGGTCTATTAATTTGTATGCCCCGGTTCCAACTATCTCTTTAATGATGTACGGTCCATCCCAATTTCTCGCCAGCTTTCCACCATTTTCTCGCTGATACACTGGTGTTTCTCGCAACACTAAATCACCTGGTTGGAACTCGCGTATTTTGACACGTTTGTTATACTCGCGAGATAATCTCCGCTAATAATTTTCCATATGTTGTAGGGATTTTTCTCTCTTTTCTTCTAACTCATCAAGTTTATTTAGAATCATACCAGCACTAAGATTCTTCTCCCAAACTTCTCTTTTTTTTTGTAGGAATAGCAACTTCTGTTGGTAATACAACTTCAACCCCATATGTCAAACAAAAAGGTGACATTCCAGTAGCTTCCCATCTAGTTGTATTGTAAGCTCATATTGCATTATGTACTTGTTCACACCATGCCATGTGGTGTCCCTATAATTTCTTCTTCAGTATATCTGCAATTGTCTTATTTGTTGCCTTTTCCTATCCGTTGGCCTGTGGATATAGTGGTGTTGATTTTCCACATTTAATCTTAAATGCATTAAGTAACAACTTGATATTCTGTCCTTCAAACTGTTTTCCATTATCAGATACCAACTGTGCAGGAATCCCAAATCTGCAAATTATATTTTCAAATATGAATATAAAAAATATCTTTGTCGCGGATGTGTTGCACTGCCTTTACTTCTCCCCATTTTGTGAAATAATCTGTAGCGACAATTAAATATCTTCTTTGTCCAGAACCTGGTACAAATGGTCCCACAATATCCAACCCCTATTTTCCAAAAGGACACACACTGGTTGAGGATGATAATGGTGCCCCTGGTGCATATATTTTATTTTCATATCGCTGACAATCTTCACATCGTCTTGAAAGTTGTTTTGCGTCCTCATGCATGTATGGCCAATAATAACCTTGCATTTTTGTTATGTATGCCAAAGATCTTCCCCCACTGTGATTACCATCGTCTCCACTATGCAACATCTTTAACACCTTTTGTCCTTCTTCCTGTGTCAAGCATCTTAGCGATGGTCCATTAAAAGATTTGCGATATAATACTCCATCTCTTAATTCATAATTTGTTGCTCGTCTTTTTAACTTATGTGTTTCTAATCTATTTCTTTGTGTCTCCCCTCTTGAAAAATATGCATGAAGTTCTACTCGCTAGTCTGCAATATTGCCTTTTGGTTCTTCTTCACCACCTTCTATCATCATCACATCTGCTTCATCTTCTTCTTCCTTATTGACTGAGGGTGATACAAGTGTTTGAAATTATATGCATCTCGCAACTGGATTTATCATCATGCTAGATATGAAAGAAAAATCATCTGCGAGTCTGTTATCTTTTCTTGATATATGTCTTCATTTTATTTTTGGAATTCTCGCAGATAATTCTTCAACAAGGTTCTTGTATTTCTTCAAATATGGTTCATTTGTTGTGTATTCTCCTTTTATCTGGAGAATAAACAATTGCGAGTCACTAGTAATTCTATCATTTTCCAACTTCATTTCTATAGCGAATTTTAACGCATGTACTACAGCTTCATACTCTGTCTCATTATTAGTGGATGTGAACTCCAAACAAAATGAAAAAGCCATTTTTTCTCCTTCTGGTGAAATAAAAACAATTCCAATTCCATTACCTTCCCCATTTGATGATCCATCCACCAATATTTCCCACATGTTGGGTTCCTTTAATAGATATTTTGGATCTCCATGTTCTTCTTCTATGTCCATAATTTCTTCTACAGCTTCATCATCTTCTAGAGGAAATTCTGCTAAAAAATCTGCTACAGCTTGTGATTTTGGCGAGGATGGGATTTCGTATTTGATTTCAAAGTTCCTTACTTGTGCATTCCATCTCTCAACCCTGCCTAATCTTTTAGAATTCTTCATTACTGACTCAATAGGTACCTTTGTTAATACATTTATTTTATGTACTTGAAAATAGATGCGAAGCTTAAAGGTTGCATAAACCAATGCCAGAATTAACTTCTCAATCTTTGAGTAATTTTTCTCTGCAGTATTAAATGTTTTGTTGATGTAATAAATTTGTTTTTCTATTCGTGCATCTACTCGCAGTAATACTGCACTTAACGCGTGCGAAGTTGTCCTAAGGTAGATCCATAATTCTTCTCCGGGCTCTGGCTTCTGCAAGATATATATGTTCATTAAATATTCTTCAATTCCTTGAAAAACCTTCTCACATTCATCTGTCCACTTGAACTTTGTACCCTTCCTGAGTATGTTGAAGAAATGCTTGCATTTATCTGAAGATCGCGAGATAAATCTTCCTAACGAGGCTAAGAGTCCATTCAACTTATGCACATCCTTTACTGTTGCTGGCATTGGCATGTCGCGAATTGCTTGTACTTTATCTGGATCAACTTGTATTCCTTCCTTTGACACAATGTACCCCAAAAATTTTCCTGAAGCTACTCCAAAAGTACATTTTTCGGAATTCACCTTGATGTTAAAATGTCGCATTTGATCGAAAATCTCCTTTAAGTCTTGCACATGGTTTTTAGCTTCTTTACATTTGACTAACATGTCATCTACATATACCTCTAGTGTTTTATGGATCCATTTTGCAAACACTTTTTCCACCATTCTTTGATATGTTGCACCAGCATTTCGTAAACCAAAGGGCATCTTTGTATAACCGTACAATCCTCTTGGAGCAAAGAATGCGGTGTGCTCTTGATCTTCTTCAGCGAGAGGAATATGATTATATCCTTTATACCCATCTAATGAAGATATTCTATCATTTCCCGCTGCTGATTCGACCATTTGAGGAATATCTGGTAATGGAAAGCTATCTTTAGGACAAGCTTTATTTAAGTCAGTAAAATCTATACAAATTCGTATACCCTTATTCTTCTTTGGAACCACCACCATATTTGTAATCCATTCCGGGTACTTTGCCTTCCTTATAATTCCAGCATCAAGCATCTTCTGTAATTCTTCTTCTATTTGGGAATGGTATGTTTTTGCGATTTTTCTTATCCTTTGTTTAAATGGTCTTACCTCCTTGTTAATTTCTATCTTATGACATGCAACTGATGGGTCTATCCCAGGCATCTCATCAATATTCCATGCAAATATGTCTTTATACTCTCGCAAGAGGTTTACGGTTCGCTCTTCTTCATCTGCATCCATGTTCGTTCCGATTTTCAATATCTTAGGTTCTTCTTTACTTCCAATATTTACTTCTTTTGTTGGCTCTGTTGCGGTGTAGCTGGCTTCAGGCTCACCCATTGGTGTTGAGGTTTTCACAACTCTTGCGAGTTCATCTCCTTTTTGCGAGATTTCGTTGGATATTATTTTTCCTTCTTTTTCTCTTATCATGTAAATTTTAAATTCTTCTTATTTCTTTGTTTCTTTCGCCATTTTTATGCAAGCTTTTCGCCGCTTTGGACGCTCTTCATAATTTCTCACCTCAGTTTGATAACATAGCTTCGCAAGATCGGTATCTCCTCTAATTTCTCCAATTCTATTGGGCATAGGAAATTTGATTCATTGATGCAATGTTGATGATACAACCTTGATTGCATGTATCCATGGTCTTCCCAATATCATATTATACGGCGATTCCACGTCTACCACACATAATGTTACTTGTGTTTCAATCTTTCCTAGCGGAATTCATACCACTATTTCGCCTTTAGGTTTTGTTAAAGATTTTCCAAAGCCATGAATATGATATGTTGAACAAGACATTTCTTCATCCCTGTATCCCATTTTCTTAAATGTATGATAAAATATTATATCTACAGAACTTCCTGCATCCACCAGAGTTCTATTTACAGCCCATTCTTCTGCAGATCTTGTTGATTTTTCCTTTTTTATTTGTATAACGGATACCGTAATTACCAAAGGAGATGTATGATTCAAATTTTCTGTTGGTATTTCTACTGCTGTAAACGTGATTTTCTGCTTTTCCCATTCCTTCAGCGATGATATTTTTTCCACTGTCATAATTTTCTTTCCTTCAAAATCTCGTTTATGTATCTTCCCTTTAATGTTTTAATGGAATTTATCGATCATTATTCATGTTACCATATCACACTCCAATTTCCTACAATTCTCTTTGGCTCTAATCATTTTTCCTTTAACTATTTCACCGATTTGTTCAATTATCTTCTTAATCTTGAATAACTCTCATCTTCTACCTCGCTTTTTCTATGATTTTCGTTAATTCAATCCCTATTTCGGGCGCCAAAAATGTAGTTGCAGGAAAACCTACACTACACCCTTGATAAGAATTTACAGTAATTAACACATATTTGAAGATTAAAAACAACACTTTCTTATTTGATTCTCAGAAATGTTTACAAGAAATGGAAGAAATCAAGAATACAACCGTTCTCTTAAATTTTCTCTCTCTTCAAGACTTTCACAACACTCAAAAAATATATCATCCCTCTTTCTGAATCTACTAGGTCTATTTATATAGGGTAATTACATAGTGGATGACATCTAAGCTGTCCTTTAATTTCGGATCCGACTTGCGATATTATCGCAGTAGTTATAATGTCAATTCTCGCAAGCGTTGTAACCATCGCAGGACAATCACGCTCTTCTCGTGTTTCTTCATTCGTCAGC
Organism: Papaver bracteatum; assembly: GCA_023529315.1. Taxonomy (NCBI): domain Eukaryota; kingdom Viridiplantae; phylum Streptophyta; class Magnoliopsida; order Ranunculales; family Papaveraceae; genus Papaver; species Papaver bracteatum. The sequence goes on along the minus strand of JAJJWX010005086.1, from coordinate 60,463 downwards.
TATTACGTCACTCTTTAAATAATCTTGTGATACTCGCAAAGTGTTATTGAAGAACTCACGGTGGTGTTCGCAAGAGAGTTGTAAATATCGCAAGAGTAATATCATGGAGATATTCTGGTCCTACAACCTTTTGTGGGTCCCACGATCCACACACTCAAGACATTAATCATGTCACAAACTGAGGGATACATACTGGGTATTGGTCTGGAGGTTTACAGCGTGCAGCGTGCAACACGCCATCACAAGAACGTGTCAGGTAGATATGAATGGTTAGTGATGATGGGAGAAGTGGGTAAGATTGATCGTGTGACACTAACGCACCACTCCACTACTCCATCACTCCACTTCCTCCACTTCCTACGAGAGACGTGAATAAGGCTCAAATGACTTGTATAAATAGGTTCTCCTCCCTATTTCTAAACAAGAGCACAACACAGAAACCAAGTGTTAATACAACACGTATTCAAACACCCAGATCCTGCTTGCATTAATCATAAGCCTGCTCATCTTTCTGTTACAAGTCATAAACAAGCCTACACCTTCACAATCTCAACACCTTCTTCGTTTCCCTCCCTAAGATCAACCCCATCTCCTTCACTTTGTAACCGAAACAAGTCTGGAATGGACATTTCTTGGTTTGGGCCAGAATTGTATAGATTGATCTCTCGAATCAAAAGCACTCACCGCACAGTGCATTTGTTTAGAGTTTAGATTCACTTCTCATCCACACACCCCAAATTACCAAAACCAGCAGAAGTAGTTTTCACCCACAAACAATAGGATACACAAGGAATTATAGTAATTGGACTAAAAGGAAGGGACAATTTTGTCTAGTGAAAAAGTAACCATGGATACGGAAATTTCGAATGTTTTTATCAAATTGAACATTTGTGTTACTCTTCATTTTACAAAAAAGTGTCCATAAAAGGGACTCCCTCCCTACGGGCCCTTTGGGCTCTCCGGTCGGTCGGCCCAATTATATGATTATTTACAAGATTATAAAAACCACCAGAATATATATGATAATAAAAAGCCAAAAAAAAATGTCGTGAAGAGAAAGAACCATGAACCACAGAGACATCTGATTTCGTATATGTAGTAGTCATGAATGATGGTGTCAACATGAATCAACTATGACCATTTAAAATGACTATCTTCTTTGATAAGAGGTGCTCCAAATAAAACCGATTATTTTTCTCAAAATCTTGTAGATAAAACGAACACAGATACCCTAAATCCCTCTTGTTGAAGATGAGTCTAAAGCAAGTTGAGCAGAATTGTTGATGTCCTTGATGAATCGAGAATAACAATCCAATAAACACCATGGAGATTTGAAAGAATCGTTATTAGAGAAAACAACATCATCGTAAAGACAAAGAAAATATCGCCTAAATAGTTAAGAAATGTGTCCATTTTTTATTTTATAGATGCTTTTTCTTATGGCTCTGGCGATTTCTCTGGTGATTGAAAGTTAGGATTATTCACCAGATTCATCATGATTTCATCACCTTTATTTTTTTCGTTTTTGTTTTCGAATCGTTTTTTCCCCTTCTTTGGAACCTCTTCTCGCTGTTTTTCAAGTTTCAATTTCCCTTTCCCTTTCGCTTTCTGCTTTTTCTTATTTTAGGGCATAAGTTTTACGGGGGTTTACTCAATAAATACATTTTTATATTTGTATAGATTTAAAAAGAGTCATGAAAATTAATAACTTTGTGAGAATTATACAGAATTGAGCAAACTTTTGCGGAGTTATGCAGAGTTGTCTAATGTCTTGCAGACATTTGTAGAGTCTTGAAGAGAAACAAATTTTATATGGAAATATGCATGATAGACATAAATATAAAATTTATTGTAGCTTATTTATTATAGTAACTTCAACTAAATTAAAATAAATTATTATTATTTTATATATATAACTTATTTCTTTGGTTCAATGAAATACAATAAAGTGTAACAATAAATTAAAATAATTATTATTGTACATTTGTACATAGTAATTAAAATAAAAAAAATGTTTAATCATATCATATAATTTATACTCATTATAATAGGAGTTTTATAGATTGTGTATTCATGAAAAAAAATAAGATAGAGTAAAAAACATCTTTAGAAAAAATTTGAAAGTCTTCCAAAATCTTACATATTTTGCAAGACTTTAATCAAGGCAAATATATACCCAAAAGTCACTCAAAGTCTTGAAAATAGATAAGTATGCAAAGTCTTTGAATTTTCAAGTTTACAACGAGTAACACAAACTTTAGAAGACCTTTTGACAATCTACAACGAGTAACATAAACTTTGAAAGAGATTTTAAAAGTATACAACCAATAACACAATACTTTGTAAATCCATTAAACTCTTTGGAAATCGATAAAAGTATTTATTGAGTAAACCCCTGTTATTTTAGGGTTTTTGTAAAGTTAACATGCCTAGAACAACCATGGATTCAAATTCTCGTGACCAGCTTCTACCATCCCCTTCTTCTCAGATTGAAGCGCCTTTGAGTTCTTTGTTTGGTTCACCTCCATATTCTTCCTCTGCAGAAGATGTTGTAGCTAGTGATGGCTACTGCCACTGTCCATTCAAAAACTTTGATGGCTGTCACGATAGGTTGAACGATAGGGGTTATGTTAAAGGGTATTTCTTCCGACATCTACACGACAAGCATCTATTCTTCGACGACAACAAGAAAATTTGTAGAGATTTGGTCTCTAGCGATTTGCATGTATACCTTGCTTGGGAGAAGGTTCTTCTTCACTTACTCATGTTGTATGTTGTAAATGCATGCACTTAGATGCTTGGAAGATGCCTTGTAAAGATTAAGGAGGGATTGTTCACGGCGATGTCATTGCAGGACCTCTCAATGGTTCAGCTGCATATTATCTCATTCATTTTTTGGAAAACCAGTCGAGGTTAGAGATGAATGCGGGGGTACTTCATGAGCGGGGATACTACAGAGGCTGAATTTGTTTCCCTTTCTCCGGAACTTCTTAACGCATCTTTCCATAAGAAATTCACAACCGTCACCTGTTGTTTATGGGTAAAAATTGTTTTCGCTGGTTTTGGTAAATTTGGGTGTGTGGATGAGAAACAAATCTAAACCTAAAACAAATGCACTGCATGGGAATACTTTAGATTTGAGAGATTAATTTGTACAATCCTGTCTTGCTTCGGTCACAAAGTAAATGATAAGGGTTGGTGTTAGGGAGGGAATCGAAGAAGGTGTTGAGACCAAAATGGTTAATTTTGAAGGTGTGGCTATTTTATGACTTGTACCAGAATTTGGAACTGGCTTACGGAATGAAAGCTATCAGTTCTTTGGTATTTTTCTGGATACTGTGTTGTTGTTCTAACCAAAACTTGTTGTTTGGTGGAAATAGGTAAAACCTATTTATACAAGTTATAATTGAATGCATCCTGGTCTCGTAGGAAGTGGGAGTGATTGAGTGATGGAAGAGTGGAGTAATGTGTAACCACCAGAAACCACGTTTCCACGATGAAGGAAACAGTTTGTTTACACCCATTACTTCTTGCCACCATCAACTGCCCTATTTCCTGACACTTTCTTATAATGGGCATGTTGCACGCCGCATGCTGTAAATCGCCAGGCCAATACCCTGATGATTATCCCCCAGTTTGTGACATGTTTGATGTCTCGAGTGTTTTCGTGGAAAACGTGTATCAGATTTCCATGTGTGGAAAGTTAAAGTCAGGAGACTTATCGCAGGAGAATAGCATGTGATTCTATTAGAATTTTCTTGGACGGTCGCCTAAGACTTTCCACAGGCCTGTCTGTGGAAAATTTGGACGACTGAGATTGTGTCCCATGAGAAAAGGTGGCCGTTGATTATGGCCACTTCCATTAGCACCTGATGATAGAAAAGTGGTTCCAGTGGAATATGCCAACGGTGTGATGTCATATTTAACGCATGCCAGTGGCATAATGGCGCCTGGCGTAGCCGTTGCATCTATTTTGGCATATTGGTGTTAGACCCAAATATGGCTCCGACAACGTTAATCCTGTTGCTATATAGAACTTAAGGCCTTAATAGAATTACTTGGCTTGGATAGCATTGCAATCCTAGATGAATCAGGGTTTGGCATATCGAAACCCTAATTAGCGCGTGTGGCATGTGGCACGGTGGTGTTTAGAAAGATATTGCGCATGCCGCAAAAAGACCTAATTTTTGTAAATTAATAAAATAAGGTTAGAAAGATTGAATTTTGTGAGCTGACACAAAATCAATCAATTTTTGGTGAATTTTGTGCGTTTATACAAAATCACTAATTATGTTTCAGAGGGAAGCATAACTTTGCGAGCCTTTAATTGAGTACTTCCATGCATATCTTAATCCTGACACTTCGGGAAATTCATGCTACTTAGCTGCGAGCGAACATTAATTGTCATGTCTTGTAAATATCAAGAGTTCAGCTGGGGAAAACATCATAGAATAAATACTCGACATGCCATGTATTAGTGAATAATGAAGGTGGAGGATAAAATTTACAGAATAATTGGGATTATTGCTACATACACCATTCTGGATAAATTTCATATATAAGTATATTGAATTGCTCAATACATATGTAAGTAAAAAGGCCTTGGCACTCATCACTTTTAAATGGCTCTGTTTTTTTGCAGAATAATGGCGCATTAAATATAGGGTTTCACAATTTTATCCTGAACTGAAAACCACCATCAACATTAAGTCCCCTTCTTAGTACGTAACATTGACATTGTTACGGGGTAAGCACTAGATGGTGGCAGTCAAGAAATGAAATGATCAAGTCAAAGTGAATAAACATCATCGGGGAAGTGGCAGTTGTCTTGAATTCGAAACAGTGAACCAGGCCACTAGATGGCATCTTTCAGGTATGCTGATGTTGATCCAGTCACACCAATGAGCATGTCCAACCAGGATTTTGGGTTAGGATGAAAGCATTCTTATTTTGACTATCTGACAGTCTTCCCCCGACTCTAACTAGGGTTTCAACAAGAAACACGACTTAGTTGGCATTAAATCCTCGTCTATCGGATAAGTCCTGTTGTGGTTGTTTAGCATTCACTTCCTCTTAGGGTTTCTGCATCGTATATACATATGCAGGTGAAACTAGATTATTCTTCTCGATTTGAAATAAAAACTCTCCTGTTGAACCCATATCCTTTCATCATGTCATACAGGAGAGGATCATCCTCGACCCAGCCAGACTCTTCTACGAAACGCAGACGGCTTGTATCCAGAGTATGACTTTAATTGTCTCTTGATTTTGAAGTGGTAATTCCCCATCTATTTTTTGACACTAACATCTTTCTTTCAGAGTGGGCGAATATTTGGGTCTCGTGATAATTCCCCTGTCAGGATCATCCGAGTCAAGAATATCATATCGGTATACTTTTTCACTGGTGAATATGTATTCGTTTATCATGGACGGTAGTTAATAATAATAATATTTTTATTTATTTTAGAGGTACCCTGCTGGGACATGTGTAATAGTGGTTGGCGACGATGATATTTCCACTCCTCTTCCTTCGAGATCAAACACGCATGCGGCTGCAGATCTGGAAGACGCTAATTTGGGTATCTCCTCCTACGAGTACCCCAATGCAGGCTTGCCGTTTGATATTCACATGAAGTGTTTATCTTCTAGTTATCGGATTATTGGTGAGTTCTAGTACAAAAGGAGTTTTTTCTTTTATACACAAAAATATGGAGAAGGTACGACCACATTGCCACCAGGAACGTGGTGCGGAATTGTTCGTCTTCTTTGGTCACTAAGGTGAATTGCCTTCCACCCATGGTCGCAGAGATGGAAGGTACATCCATTCATGATATTGATGAATCAACTGTTGAAAAGTGGGAAAACATGGTATCTACCTATGAATCTATGGAGTTCAATATGATCTGGCTGCGACAGTGCATTGACATTATCAAAGTTGATCGAGATGTTATCATTGCCAATGTTGTTCCTGCTTCAAACGCTATCTTGGTGGAGGAAAAGGCCTTGGCTGCAAAATCTGAGAAGGTGGATCAGGCAATCCATAACTTGAAGGTAATGACCAAAAGGTATCATGATATGCTAAAAATGATGTGCTCAAGGGACTACAACTTGCTAGATAGCCTTTTCTGAGCCATACTATTATTTTATTTTATTTTATTATTTTTTTGAATAAGTAGGCATGAGAATGTTTGATTGTCCTCTCTTTTTTGGCTTGGGTTTTGAACATTGTTTTGGAAAATGAATTGCATTGGGTTTTGGTAAGCAAATAAAGTTTACATTAATACGTTTTGACTAATGAAAAACTTTGATAACTCAGATATGAGATAAATAAGAAATGCATGATCGACCGTGTCATGATACTACGAGGGATGGAATAATAGTTAGGCGTAGTATGCCTTAAGCCATTTTCTATTGGTGACTACCTCCAATTTGCCTTTATCTTCCTTGAAAATCTTGTAGTACCCACTGAAAAGACGAGGGTACCCAAATATACCTCAATCTAAAACTTTTCCACTTATAAGTCCTTTATCCGAAAGTGATTGTCTATAGACCGAGTCGAGACAATACAACTAATCGTTTCACACTTCGTGTGATCGTCTATGGATAGGAGATCGAGACAATACGATAACAAGATAACTTGCGTGATTGACTATGGATACAAGATCGAGACAATACAACAATGAAGTATGTTTACTTGATAAATGATTCAGACTTAACCAAACACAATAGGATTACTATCACGTAAATATGAATTAATGTTTGTGTATTTTACTTCTAATTATAATAAAACAATTATAATTGCGGAAATACAAAAGTAAAAGACACAACAAGATTTTGTTAACGAGGAAACCGCAAATGCAGAAAAACCCTGGGAACTTTTACAGAATTGAATACTCTCAGGATTAAGCCACTATACAAAATCAAACCAACTTCGTATAGTTGAGACCAAGCAACTAAACCTATAGGTCACCTAGTTCCGTGTGTATCCCTGCGCCTCCAACTTGTTAATAAGTCACGCACTTGGAACAATTCCTTTGGTTCGTATTCCAAACAGTAAAGGAACAACAAATATGTTCGGTAACAACTCTTTTCAATCAAGTGATGTGAGTTCGACAAAAGGCTCTTCTGTTTATCCCAATAAACTCCTTTGTCAGGTCCTTAGATCTATCCAATAAAAACTACCAAAGTAATTGTCAAGATTTTGCAATCAATATTTTTAATCGGAAAGAATTGTATTGATGTTGATCTACTTAACTAATCAATCAAATCTATCACAAAGATAAACCCATTATAGTTGGATCCTTTTTACCCGAAACAAGTATTATGCACACCAAAGATTACAAACCTAAATCAGAATTCTTATTCGTCTTCAAATCTTCTTAGATCTTCAATAAACACCTGCACACAATCAACTTGAATCTCTTGTGATCAATCACAAACAGAACGAAGTCTGTTAACAATGGATTATCACAAGACGTCTTTAGATCTACAAATAGTCAAAAGATCCCCGCCGAAACTTCGATATAGTTCGAGTGAATCTTATATCAGAAAAGAAGATTCTCAAGCATAAAAAAACTAGGTGCAATCAAAGTTCAACAACCGTTAGTCAATTAAATCAATCAAAAGCTAATAATAAACCACAATTATCTAGTTTCCCACCAACGATACTAATAGAGATTATCAATCCCAAAGAAGTCTTTAAACTGAGCGGTCGTAAGAGATTTCGCCTAATTAGGTTACTTTCATCTCCGAATAGGCGGATCCACCAGTAACAACACAACTAGGTAGTTTTGCTGGCACTGAGGATTAGTTTGCATATTTATAGACCAAGGAAGTTTGGACACCAAGGAATTTCCAAAACCGAAAATATTCTCAAGATATGCAATATATTTCCAAATTCGGCTTCCATAATTCCTGGAAATGCTTTGTCCAAATGTTGACAGAAATCTCTTAGACAATCTCTAATTAGTAAATGCACATTACTAATTTTTATTTTCAAAATATAAAATAAAAAACCTTAATTAAAAGATTCTCAATTTATTTTCGATCCGGGTTTCTCCTTTATCTATTAAGGAATATCTTTGAACAATAAAAGATAAGCGTTACTGCACATGTTCAAAGTATGTCCACATCTTTACTTTGTAAGTCTTCTTTCATACTTACAATCTTGGAATCAATTTTCCACACTTCCAAACGAGTTTAGAATTGGTTCGCCTGACTTCCAAGAACTATGTGATTGATTATCCTATCAAATCACCAAACATAGGTTTCACGGTTCTACCAAAACAAGTTTCAGTGCTACCTCCATGTGGGTACTAGAATTAGTCACGCTAGTTACCAAAACTTGGTTGAATAGGTACTAGGATCGGTTCCCACATATATATGGTATTTAACTTGTATTTGTTGTACATGTCCATAGGATCGGTTCCCAATATCTAAAAACGCATTGCACGTGTTCATAGGATCGGTTCCTAATAACTAGAAACTTGCTACACCTCTTACAAGGATCAATTCCCATTTTGTGATCGGTTTCACCTCTTACTAGGATCGGTTCCCCTTTGCCTAGAGTTGGTCATACCAAAAACACTAAATCGATCATACCATCTCAGGTGATTACTTAACATCGGTTTCACTAATAAAAATTACCAATACAAAAGTTAGGCCTTGTGAATAGTTTTACCAAGAACATAAGCAAGTCATGAGCGGTTATACTAATCACACATATTGGTAGTTCAAAAGATATTCAATGAATAACAATACCAATAAGACTAGCAATTTCCCTTTCGATTCACAAAACAAGTTCATGAATTTACTTCCTTTAAACGAATATAAAACATTGTTTCCTAGGATGAAATCTTCACCTCATACCCATACATAATCACAATGGAATTCAAACGATTATGTCAATGTCTTATATACGAAGTTCAAAAGATAAGCGTTATACTTCGTATTGTATTCCTTAATACTACGTCTGTAGTTGCAGGAAATCCTACACTACACCCTTGATAAGATCTTACAGTAATTAACACATATTTGATGATTAAAACAACACTTTATTATTTGATTCTCAGAAATGTTTACAAGTAATGGAAGAAGATCAAGAATACAACCGCTCTCTTGAATTTTATCTCTCCTCAAGACTTTCTCAACACTCAGAAATACATCATCCTTTTATGAATCTAATGGGTCTCTTTATATAGGGTAATTACATAGTGGATGACAGCTAAGTTGTCCTTTAATTTAAGATTTGGTTCACGATGCTCTCGCGGTAGTTGTAATACTGACTCTCGCAGGCGTTGTAACCGTCGCAGGACAATCACGCTCTTCCCGTGTTTCTTCATTCGTCAGCTATTACGTCATTCTTTAATTTATTTTGTAACACTCACAAAGTGTTGTTGAAGAACCCACAGAACTGTCGCTGTAAATCTCGCAGAAGTATTATTGTGGCGATATTCTGATCCTACATCTTGCCTCTTCTCATATCTTTTCTGCGAAGGAGGAAAGATCATGAGAATTTGTTTTTCTCAACCATTCATCTTTTCATCTTCTTTCTATGATAAAGTTCCGTGAATTTAGTATAACCGCCTACACGTGTCGAATCATTATTCTTTTTATCGGTTAATCTTTTATTATCCGGTTACCACCCTTTTATCTATAAAAGAGAGAACCTATCAAAGAAGTATTTTTTCTTCTTTTACTTCTTCATCTCTTCATTCTCTGCAACTTTTTTTCTTCTGTAAATTCAGCTGCTGCTGCTTCAATGGATTCTTCAATGTATATGTTCTTCTGATGTTATTATACTCAATTTTGTTTTTTTTAATCATTTTTATTCACTCTGTTTGATCTTTTTTGCTTGATCCTTTATAACTGCTATTCCATGTTTTCTTTTCAGTGGAACTACATCCAACACCCAGTTTATCGATAAAAACCCTAACCTTCAAGAAGGTTTATAACAAAAACTCGCTGATAAGAAAAGGAAGTCTGTGAGTCATAAGGTAGGAAGAAACATCTGTTTTCTTAAAAACAATATTGTTGCCTCTGTTTTTTATCTATATTATTACTCACAGGGTGATGAAAATGCTGTTAGACCTCGCAAGCAATATCCCAAAGCCAAGACTCTTGATATTGATATTACTATTCCCAAATTTTCATCTTCAAAACCTGTTTCTATTACTTCGCATATGGAACTTCCATCTTCTACTTGCGAGAATATCATTATCAATACCCCCAATAAATGAGACTCTCAGAACTGTTATGAACAAAGTTTCTTCCTCTCCTATTTTACCTCCAACTGTTACTTTTCCAGACACTCCACCTTCCGATGATGCAACCATCATAAATGACTCAAATCTTTAACTCGCTATCATTACCACTTCACCCTCTACACCTCTTCCATCATCTAAAGAAGAAGCAATAAGGGTTGATGCTGCTTTTAAAGTTCTGTCTGACGTTTTAGATGATACCAGGAAATCCTCTACTGACCCTTTCAAATATGATGTCTGCGAGACTCTACTCAAATATTTTGGTCCTGATCGAACTTCTTCGCAAGCATCTTTATAAAATGAAGTTGAAACTTTAAAAAGAAGTCTCCAAGCCAAAACTTCAGAATGTGATATTCTTGGTCACAAGCTTCGCAATTCCTTACTAGATTGCGAGAATCTTCGCAGCAAAAACAACGAGCTAAAAGGTATAATTTTCCTTCCTCTGTCTCTTGTTTTTCTGTTCTAGCAAATTTTCATCTTCTCTGTACTCAAGCTTCCTTCTTAAATTCTTGGTTCGTATATTTAGTTTTAAATCAGAAACGACTCATGGATAGATTTCAATTTGAGTCTATTGCTGAAGAAGCTCTTGCTGAAAAAGATTCTTGGATGGACCAATATAATAGAATAGACAATCTTTATACTTACTCGATCGATCAAATAGATAATCTTACTAATGAGAATAGACAATTATTGCAAAGCCAAGATTTATTAAGTAGCGAAGTTACTCGCCTCTCATATTTTTTAACCCGGGCTAACTTGGTGATGGAATCTTTATCAGATGAGAATAAAACTTTATCTCAAGAAAAACGTAGTTTTTCGAACTTGATGGCGATTTCCTTGCAACAATTGAGTAATCTTCAAAGAGTGTGTGATAATCAAGAGCAATCTCTTCGTTCTCTTAAATATGAACTCAAGGAAGTAATTGAATCATTTGCCGCTTAGAAGGATAAACTTATCAAGGGTAAGATAACTCTAAGTTTAAAGGCCAGTAAACTTCAAGATTAATACTCCCAATTAGAAGAATCTTATTCTTTACTATCAAAAGAAAACTCATATCTCCTCTCCAAAGAAGAAAATATAAAATCTCGCCTGAAGGGTATAGTCGGGGACAAATTTGATGATGCCATGAACTAATGGGAGAATTTTTGCTTATTAATTCAAAATTTAACTTCGCAGAAAGAAGGTAGTCATTTGACTGCCTCAATTGTTGATTTCCATGTTTAAATTTCTATGTCATATTTCTTGCATGACTTTCTTTTACTGAATAACTTTTTATCTTTCTCGCAGAAACTTAGAAAAGCCTTCATATGACCTTTTCTGATCTGACTGATAAATTGGCTAAAGTTCGCAAAGAAAACGGGACTTTCACTTCTGACCTTGTAAAATCTCGCGACCGGACAGAGAGAAGATATGACTATCTTGAATACTTCAAGAACATGGAGAATAGAAATCGCGACAGAGGTTTCCTTCACAAAGTTCATCTTAGTGCTGAAGTTCTTGTGAATGACATTCTGATATCCAAGTCGCTTTCCCATGTATCTGTCCCTCCTCTAGAAGTAGATGACGATGAAATTCCTCTTCCTATAGATAATGATCTAATTTATGAAAGTGATGAAGAAGACATTTCTCAAGAAGCCCCATCAGAAGAAGAAAAAAGTCCTCCTAGAAAAGTGGTTACTAATTATGAAGTAGTTGCCGGCGGAGGATTAGAAGAAGAAGAAGCTCGAGTTAACCGTAGAGAGAAGGATATTGATGAAGGTGGCGAAACCCACACTGAAATTTGAATTTTTCTTTAATTTTTCTTTACTTCTTCTTTCTTGTAAGTAATGTACTTTTATGCAACTTCAGAATTTAATTACATTTCTGCTATTTTGAATATTCTCAAGGAAGATAATAATATTTTATTTATCCACTCCCATACTTGCCCTTCATTATCTTTCTTGCAATATTCAATTATTTCCCGTATTTTCTCCTTGCGAACTGTGTTGCGAATAGTTGTTACGAATAGTTGCTGCGAATAGTTATTGCGAATGACTCTTGCGAATAGCTCTTGCGAAATTATGAATAATTCTGTTGTGTGATCCACAATAATGCTTCTTGTGAAATTCTGAAGGATATTTGTTTTTCATAATTTCTCCTATGATGAAAAAATCTTTCCTGCATTTTTGAAAGAAAATAGTTAATTTTTGGAATTATTCTGTTAGTCTTATTTTGCCTTCCTAGTTAAAGGTCTTATTTTGCCAATTTTTTCTGTCTGCGACAAAATCGCAGGATGTTTCTACATTTGCATGCAAAAACCCATTGATTTTGCCTTATCTGTATTTTGTCAATTTCTCTGCGACAATATGACAAGTCTAAATTCTCTTGCAAGAACAAAGTCTTATGATATTGCCGTCTTGCGATGAAATCGCAGGACGGTTTTACACTTTCATGTAAAAACCCATTGATCTCATCTTAACTTTCTCTTATGGTTTGTTGCATTTGTATAATATTTGTCACGCGACAATATGACAGGCCTAAATGCTCTTGCGAGTGTAAAGCCCCATGACATTGTCGTCTTTAGACACTTATCAGCTCCCTAATGGAGGGTGCCGCCCTTATCTTCCCCCTGGTTGCCCCTTCAAGGAGGGAACATCGGCCATACAAGACTAGCTCCTCCCATCCGGATTTACCAACAACCAGTTATTTTCGCAGCCTCTTGTCTTTTATGCCTATATGTCTTTTAGTTACAAGACTGCACCCTAAGTGGGGTTTTTTTCGGGCCGAGTTCATCATAGCCAAGACTTATCAAGAATGGACATGGTAGGTTAGTCCATCCAGGGCATCCTTGGCTCAACCGTGTACCTTGGCGCCTTGGTCATACTATGTACTCCTTAGAAGATACCCTCGTTCGTCCAACCAGGGTGTAACCTTATATAGTTGGAAATCCAAGGTACCTCTCCTGGGTAGATATATCTCATGGAGATGGACCCCAGCTCTCCATGACTCAGGTTCCAGCAGCGGTATAACCTTATCCCTGAGCCATGCAAACAGATGCCCCCTTATATGACGTACTTTAGGTCTTACATTTGCCTCTTGCGAAATTTTATTCGCGAACTAGGGTGTACGCCATAAAGGTTCGTCTCATTCTTATATGTCATTATTTGATTATCTCTTTTTTGCATTTCATCACTTGTATGATTTTTCAATTTCATCTTTTTCATTGAAATGAAATGTTCTTTTGAAACATTTTCTTCAACAAATCATTCATACATTTTTTAAATTTCACGATTTGAGAAATTTTACCTTTCTACTTACTACTTTCTGCTTCTGCCTTTTTTTTTACGCTTTGCTATTTTCTCTCCATCTGCGAGGCGCTCGCCATCAATTGTTTTTAGTGTGTGTTGACTTTGCGGCATTCCATCTTCTTACCGTTCTATTGTATCAACCATTAATTTTTCACTTCTTTGCTTCTGTTTGATGTTATGCTTCTAATTTCTATTCCTCGCAGCTCTTTCTTCACAAGATTCCATGTCAATTTCATAGCAATTGTTTCCCTCAATCCAATCTCCCTTTATAATTCCAACACCACTGGGATGAGGAAACTTAATGCATTGGTGATAAGTTGACGCTACTCCTAGAATCCCATGTAACCATGGCCGGCCAATTAAGGCGTTATATGGCGATTTTATGTAAACAACACAAAATTGAACTTTAGAAGATAGCCCCTTTAATGTAATCTGCATAGTAATCTCCCATTTTGGCTTGTTGGTGGTACCATTGAAACCATAAATCTTATAGGTTGAGGGTATCATATCCTCATCTCTTCCTCCCATTATTTTGTAAGTGTGATAAAACAATATATCCACTGAGCTTCCAGTGTCAATTAAAACTCTGTTAATGGCCCAAGAATCTTCAACTTCAACTTCATCATCCTCATTTTCTTCTTCATCTTCCTCTTCTTTTTGTTTTGGGTTGATTTCTAATCTTACCACTAGCGGATTATCATGCATTTCGCCAGGCACAGGTACTTCTTGCGCAGTGAAAGAAATAGTTTGCTTTTGCCACTCCTCTAATGGCGAGACTCTCGCAATATTCATTATCTCTCTTCCATCTGTGTCTCTCGTGAAGAATCTTCTTAGAACATTATCATGTAAATCCTCAATAGTCTTATATTAATGTATGATGGAATTACAGAATAGATTCTTCTCTTTGGCTCCAAATTCTATCACAAATGTTTCTGCTCCTTTTGCGGTATTCACTCTGCGAATATGTGGTGCTGGTGGTAATTGCTGAGGTTGTGGATGTCCTATTAGAAAATGATTTAACTTTTCCTAATCGATCATCCTCAAAATTATTCTATTTACATTCCTGCATTCACTTATTGAGTGACCATGAAAATGATGGTAAAGACAAAATTCTTGATTTCGATTATTTGGATGTGGCTCTTTTCCCATATTCCAGGGTGATGGTATATTTTCCATCAGGATGATAGCCTCCCAAATTTTCTCTATACTAGCATTTAGAGGTGGCATCTTAATTTATTCCCATATTATCTTCTGACTTCCTTGCCCTCTATAATAATTTTGTCTTTGACCGCCATAAGTTTCCTGCGGCTGATCAAGTCTTTGAATTTTATTATTCCCACTGCGATTATAATAATTCCTTTCTCTTTCAAACTCTTCTTGATCTCGACTTCCCATGGATACTAACTTCTGCTGACTATCAGTCACTACTTTCTCTTGTTGCGGTTGCGAGGTGATCGCCACAATATTAATCATTTTAAGAAGTAAGCTTCCATTTGCTGCTATTAGACTAGTGTTTGCGACTGGATATGATTCCATCTCATTCTGTTTATCCTCTAAAGCAATGTATTCTTCTTGTAGTTCACGCAACTTAGTCATTGTAATTGTATTTTTTGACTCTGAAAACTTGGATATATAAAAAATTGGTTGCGAACATAGCATTGATGAAAGATAAAATGAGGTATCTCTCATCCACCCTACCAGCCATCTCACTGCACATTGTCTTCCACCTTAATGTCAAATGTTTCAAACTCTCACCAACTCTCTGTTTTAACCCAAACACATCTTCAATTCCAGGTCGTGCAGAATTGTTACTTATGTATGCCCCCAAGAATGTAGTCTGTAAATGAATGAAAGAAGTTATAGTATTCTTGGGTAAACCCTCAAACCACTTTAGCGCCTCGCTAGTTAAGCTTGATGCGAAATATTTTCATAATACGGCATCATGGTTTTCCCACTGTAGCATACACCTAACATAGGCTTTAATATGTTGAATGGCACATGTAGTTCCATCAAAAATACTGGTTAACGCTGGCAAGTTGCACTTTGGGGGTATTCCTCCTAGTTGTACTGCTTGAGTAAATAGAGTTTTCGCAGCTTCTTCAATGGCATCATCAAGTTTCCTTCTGCCTCATTCTCTTCTATTGTTCAGCATTCCCCTCATTTATGCTAACTCTCTTAAATTTTTTTCATTCCCACCTGAATTTTTCTCCATTGGCCTTTTCAGTGCAGCTTCCCTTCTTCTGCGTTCATGTCTTTCTTGACTTGCGAGATTTTGTGCTTTTTCTTTAGTATTTTCATTCTGCCTTCTCCCACGATTTTCTTCTTCACCTCTTTCTTGAATTCGAAACTGCTGATGTCCTCCATTGTCTCCTCTGCGATATTCTTCATTTCTCTTCGTTTCTCTTCGTTGTCTTTCTATTCTCCTTTGTATTCTATCATATTCCTCATTGATATTATCATTGTTGCGATTTCGTGCGCATCTTCTTTATCGATTGTCATGATTATTTTGACGTATTGCTTCTTGAAATTCTTGTTCTTCCACCTCTGCTCTCAATCTTTCTCTCTCGCAAGCTAGACGTGCTTATTCAGCATAGTGTCTCTCAATTTCATCGTCTATTATTCTTCGGTTTCTTTGGATTTCTCGCTCATGTAGTATTCTCCTTCCTTATTATGGATTTTCTCCACCATTTTGGTTATTTCCACCCTCTTGATTTCTATTATCACGTCTACCATCCAAAGTTTCAATGCGTGGAACGTAGCGATCATTAATCATTTCTTCTCCTCCATAATACTGTTCTCCATTTGGATTCTGCATTCCCTCTTGAATATTTTTGCCAACATTTCTCATAGGGTAATTTCTTCTTATTTCTTCTCTAAATGACCGTGAACTTGATCTTGCAGTACTTCTTGATCTCCTACTTTGCAACCTCAAATTTTCCATTCTTAACTCGTGATTTTGTCTTGTTAGATTCGCGCGTTCTTCCGCCTCCATCCTTCTTTCCTCCTGTTCTCTTTGTCTTAATGCATCTAATGTTTCATTTGCGCCATCTCCATGTATTAATCCTCCGTTTACTTCTTGATTTCTTCCCTCTCGTCTTTCATATCTTAATTGTCGATCTTCTGGTTCTTCCATTCAATCTGATCGCCAAATATGCACGCTTACTCTATCATAATCCACAACTCTATCTTGCATTGGTGTTTGCTAATTTGGTTGTCAAACCTGATTTTCTCCTTTATTCCTTGTTCTTATCCTTGAAGATTCACCATTTCATTTGTTTCTCCACCTGCAAGTCTTTTACTCCTCCTTACGGTTGTTGGTGGTTCTGATGTATTTCTTCTTCTTCTAGCCATTAATCTTAGTGAACTGTTGAAAATTGCGTAAAATCCTTCACTAATTATTCCAAATTCCTTCCAATCACAATGTCAATTTTTACCTTTTCTTCAAATAATCATCAATTCATCCCTGTTTCGGGCGCCAAAATGTAGTTGCAGGAAAACCTACACTATACCCTTCACAAGAATTCACAATAATCAACACATATTGAAGATTAAAAACAACACTTTATTATTTGATTCTCAAAAATGTTTACAAGAAATGGAAGAAATCAAGAATACAATTGTTCTCTTGGATTTTCTCTCTCCTCAAAACTTTCTTAACGCTTAAAAATTCATTCCCCTTTCTGAATCTACTGGGTCTCTTTATATAGGGTAGTTACATAATGGATGACATCTAAGCTGTCCTTTAATTTCGGATCTGACTCGCGATCTTCTCGCTGCAGTAATAATGCTAATTCTCGCAGATGATATAACCCTCGCTAAATTGTCATACTCTTCTCATGTTTCATCTATCGTCATTTGTTACGTCATTCTCTGAGTCATTCTGCGACACTCGCAGTATGTTGTTGATGAACTCGTATACGAATTCGCAGAAGTGTTGTAAATCTCGCAAGAATAATATCATGGCGATATTCTGGTCCTACACTGAAAGTTGAACATCGCGCCATTTTGGTGAGAAAAATTTGAGTGAGAAGTCTCTGCTCCTGGATCTACATGTTCATCAAAAATTTTCCCTGTAAAATTCTCCATAAATTTGAAAAAATAGTCTTTAGAGAGCATAGATTCCTTTATCTCCTTATTCTGCGCAACGAGTTCGGTATTCAGTGAAGAGAGATCGTCAATTTGTTTACTGAATTTCTCTGAGAATTTACGAAGATCATCATTCACTTCCTTGACGGTGGGATGATTAGCTCCGCCCATGGTGAGGATAGAATGGATCTGAGGCCAATTGTTGTGTTACCACAACAAATAACACTCAAAATTGAGAGAATTTAGAGAAATATGGTATAAACCAGCTTGAGAGAGAGAAGAAGAAACTAAAATTCTATTTCATTCAATTCTTGCCGTCACAGCTGGTTTTCCTTACACATTTATTGGCTCAACACTAAATCAAAACCATCTAACCATGAAGGGACACATGTGTAGATCATAATGGCTAATCTAAACAGCTAACTTACTCCTATAACATCACCTTCTTGTTATTCTAAGGGAACACCCAATATAGACTTAGACAGACACATGACAAATGAATAGAATGAGAACATGTTATTTGTCTCCATATGATAGATTTATACATAAAATGAAAAGATCAATAATTTTATATCGATTAACCATATTGCAAAAAAGAGTTGCTTTTCTAACATATGCAGGAAGAAATAAAAGACATGGAATTTGTATTAGAATTCGAAGAAGTTCACAACAAAAGATTACAAGAACAGAAGATTAAAGAGCGAATGTACAGATATTACAAAAAGTTAAAGAAGGAAGCAGAATTATTTTTTGCTTGAATCTTCTTCATCTTCATCTTCATCAGATTCTTTTTCTTCTTCATCTTCTTCGCTAGCATCACTGTCAGAGATATCCAGAGGAGGTACATTTTTTGGAATTTCTTCTAAGAGGCAAGGATATGTAGAATGAAGAATGTTATTGTCATCATATACCTTCTTAATAGTATGGTTATGAAAAATAATAGCATCATTTTTAAAGTTTGCAACAACGATCTTTAATTGACTATTCAGTCTAGAACACTTATCATTGCGAGAAGAAAGATCTTTTGCGAGCTGCTCTTTTTCAGCCTCAAGTTCATCGATTCTTCTGTGAAATATCTCTTCAGCTCCTGCGAACACATAACAATGAATCAGTAACTTTGTGAGAATTTATAAAAGATAAATTATTAATAAGGAAGTACAGTTAACAACCTTCCCTATCAGAAATCATATCCCTAATCAAGGCCGTGTGCTCAGTTTGGAGACTAACATTTACACCAAGATTATTTTTGGCGTCGTCTAAAATTTTCACATCCCAAGCGAATTCGTCATCATTATTTATGAGAAGACGGGAGTGAATTTGATTTTCCCTTTTGCAAAGCATAGCATTTTTGCGATTAGCCTCATCTCGTTCAATTTTAACCCCAAGAAGAATTTTTTGAAATTTTTCTAAAGTTTGAGCGCCTTGGTTAGCGATGCGATCTTTATCATCTATAAGATCACTGTTATTGGTTCTTAAATTGTTGGTTTACTCTTTAGAATTATTAAGATAGAAACACTTAAATTTATTGGCTCAACCCAAACTGGATCTATGGTCAATTTCTAAGAGGCGAAGTTTGGATTTGAGTTCATTTATGGAAAGAGATTTAATTCTGTCATTTGAAAAACTGTTTAAAGAATTATTAAGGCACTCAAGCAGGGTATCATCATCTATAGGGTCGGGAAAAGAACGAAGAATGGTAGCTTCATCAGAAAGACCATAAATGTCTGCGAAAATGATAAATTAAGATAAGGGAGGATAGTGAGAGAAAAAAATAAAGGAAAATAGGAAAAGTCTCATACCATAGAGTTGCTGATTGGCACTTTGAAGACTGGATATCTGGTTCTTTTGAGTGGAAGACTCAATTTTTTATTTTTTATTCTTTTCACTAAGATTAACAGCTTCAGCCTCCAGTTCTTCGTTTCTCTTGCAAAATTGAAGATTCTTATTTTCAAGAACCCTACGTCTCTTTTCCAAATCTAAGGCAATAACAAAAGAAGCATTTCCAGTCTGCGAAGGAAGATGAAAAATTGTCAAGATATAGTATAACTTTGAATCATAATTATGAAGAAATAGAGAAACAAAGGCATACTAAAATACCAAGTGAATTCAGAAAGCTAGGAGTCACTGATCTGGAGACTCCACGAAGAGAACCATCATCATCCAGTAAAGGGGCATCACAGATATTCACAAGATTTTTGCATGTGTTAGTGAGATGATCATCCCCAATCCCTTGCATGAAGTCAGAGAAGATGCTAGACAATTGTGTCATTGAAGATTCAGGTGGAAGATTTTCCCTTGCGAGAGAACTATCAATATCATTATTATCGTAATCATCATAACTTTCGCCAGACTGAAGATTTGAAGGAGAAGGAGAATAAACTTTTCGTTTCTTTGAAGGTGGGGCAGCAGATTTCTCCTTGTGAAGAGAACTTTTACCTTTGCCTTTAGTCTTCGAAACCTTAGATCCTTCTTCTTCAACAACTACAATACCAATTTTCGCACACAAATGAAGATAAGAAACATAGGCAACAATATTGTTAAAAGTAATAAAAGAAAGTGTTTCTTACTTCATCTGTGATGGAACGTAGAGCAGACAAAGTGCTAGCTTTCCTAGTCCTGTTGTAGCTTGATCTCAGCTTTTTAATCTAAAATTTTCGCAAGAGTTAGAAAACAAGAAAGTAACAATAAATGAAAGATTATGAAGTGAGCAAGACTTGAAGACACACCTCTTTCTCTTTCTCGGGCCAATTAAATACCCAAGGTTGATAAGCAACGAGATTCGCAGGAAGTACATTTGAACCAGAAATATAAGGCCCCTTCAGAACCAGTGGAAAAATACACCATCTGTCATCCTTAGATTTGCGAGGAGTATTATTTCTACCAGAATGCCAATCGATATCATGCATAAGCATTTTATCGTCAACAATGTTATCTTTTCTATTCAAGCGGACACCCCAACGAGTACTATCTCTCTTCATGGGTATTAATTCATAATTCTCAAAGAAGCCCTCTACTATATATTTTTCGGCGAGTATTTCCAACTCCTTAAATTATGGATCCCTAGCTTCTTTTTTATAAAGAGACCCTCTACCAGCACCACGGTTAGCGAATTCAAGAACTAAATGAATGCAGTCCCCACACAATTGGTAGATGGCTCGCGAGAAGTTCGCATGAGCAAGGATTTCGTAAAACAAAGGAAGGTTAGGATCATAAAGAGGAATTGGAAGGCCAGCGAGAATCTGACCCAGCGAAACTATGGTTTCTTTATCATCACAATGATGATCAGAAAACAATTTAGCAGAAAGAATGGATTTAGCTCCTTGATTGGGAATGGTGGCTAATGTAAAACTCTTCTTTTCAAGATCTCTCTGAATTTCTACAAAAGAAGCTTCATATTTATGACCGCTTGGAGGCATTTTAAGTATGGGAATGAAGAAGAAATTAAAGATTGAAAGAAGTAGGAACGAGAAACTTTACCGCAGCAGGAGCGAAATTTAAGGAAGAACAGTGAAGAAAAATTGCAGAAAAAATGAGAAGAAAAGTAAAAAAGAAGGGAAGAGAAGAATGAGAAGAATTCTTGAGAAGATAAACACATTTAATGCGAAGAGTAGACGTGAACGGTTGATAAAGCGGTTGAAAAAGACGTGTCAAGAAATGGATGGAAGAAGAGATACGTGTAATAAATTATGCGTAAAATACAGAATCATATTATCACAGAAGAATATGAAAAAATGAACAGCTGCGACATTTCGAAGTACAAATTCTCATGACATTCTCCCATTCGCAGAGAAGACATGATAAGAGGCAAGATGTAGGATCAGAATATCGCAACAATAGCACTCTTGCGAAATTTTCAATAACGATACTCTTGCGAATATCGCAGAATTATTACAGAAATGACGTGACATATGACGACAGCTTAAACACGAGAAAGATGTGAAGACCTAGCGAGATTTAGGGATGTTGCGAAATTTAACATTTGTATACTTGCGAGAATATCGCAAGCTAAATCCGAAAATAAAGGACAGCTTAGTGGTCATCCACTATGTAATACCCTATATAAAGAGCCGAGCAGGCTTAGAAAGGAGAGAGATCTTTTTTAGAGTAGAGAGAAAGTTTAGAACAATATTTGTATTCTTGATTTCATTTCATGTAAAATTCCATAAATTAGTTAATAAAAGTGTTGTTGATCTAAAAGATGTGTTGATTATCATGAATTCTTATGAGGGATGTATTGTAGGAATTCCTACAACCACATATTACGTTTGTAAAAACTGAAAAGCGGTCCTAAAAAATTGTCGTTATTTCCTATTTATCGGCATTATAAAGACACGGGGTTCGGGGAACCTCACGGCCACGATATATGGGTGTGACCGTTTTAACTGCCGCTTTTCCGGTAAAAACGGGTGTTTTTCAAACCTTTCTCTTAAATGAACATCATCGTTGTTAGACTCGTACAAGTCATGACAAAGATTCCTGAAGCATTTTGAACGGTATCTTACTTGGAAGCATGAAAGAAAACTTCACTGGGAAAATTAGGGGGAGACCCAAAAAAAAAAAAATCTCATTGTCAAACCCACAATTAATTTTGGATACCGTGACACCCATAAATATTTCTGTGACACCCATAATTATCCGAAATTATTAAAACATGTCTGCATGATGATTTATGTATCTGCATTACGTGTTATGCATACTGTTTTTTCAGGGATAACTCGTTATGCATCTTAATTTTTCAGGGGCATAATTGGCAACGCAACTTGGATATAACATATCTAAAAATCCGCGTCTTGGAATTTTACAAATTTTATATCGTTGGAAATCTTTTTAAGAGAGCTACGCAACGAGTACAAACAACAACATTAAATTTTTGTTTTTCACGAAAATATTGGAGGTGATCTTCATTTTAGGCAAAATTTCGAAAACTGACTACATAACCATTATGCAGCCACCAAAAACGATGCATAACACATTATGCAGACGCATAACGAATTATGCAACCATTTTCTCGATTGCATAACAAGTTATGTGACCATTGTTTTGGTTGATTTTAGTGCGTACATAAAAAAAAAATTGATGCATAATGCAGTATGCATCCATATTTACGGATGCATAACAGATTATGCATCTATTTTCTCGATGCATAAAAGATTGTGCAACAATTTTCTCGATGCATAATGCACTATGCAGTCATATTTTCGGATGCATAACAGGTTATGCATCAATTTTCATGACTGCATAACATGTTATGCAGATATTATTATTGGTGCATGACAAGTTATGCGGCTTTTTTTTTTGTTGGTTTCAATAGTGACAAAAAAGTAGCTGCATAACGTGTTATATAACCGTTTTCTGGACTGCATAACAAGTTAGAACGGGGGATTGAACCGTTTTCTGGACTGCATAACAGGTGTTATGCAACCAACACCTGCTTCCTTGTTTCCTTCATCAACGACAGCTCAATTCTCGTGTCCGAGCTCTCTATACGACAGGTATAAAATACAAAGAAAGAAAGAATACACAGACGAACCTAGAACGGGGCTGTGAACTCCAAAGAATCAGTCAAAACTCCCAGAAGTATAAAATTCACAAAGAACAGAGTTTAAAGAGATTCAAGAGGTTATTGTCCAAAAAGAGTTCTCATATTGGGACAAAAAAGATGGGTCAAAAGCAATAGTAGTTGAGTCTCTGTGGTATACGCTTATAATTAAAAAAAGAATTGATGTGCGTAAAATTCCTTGGGTTAAGATCAATAATGGTTCGCAACTTCATCTCATTTAATAAAACTTTTTGAGGTGCCAAATATGGTCCGTTATCAAATAGCAGTTGTAAACGACGAACTTGTGAAAATGTAGAACACTCCATGCAATTCCAAATTCGTTAAAATGTAGAACACTCCATGCAAGATTACTAAATGTGTGGATGAGCCAAGTTGCAATTACAAGGCATGATCGCGCCATCTCCAAATTATAAACAAACCATTAACTCCATGGATTCATTTTTTGGTTCTGTGTATTTTTCCGCTTTCACTAAAGCATTTTAAGTCTGATCAAAGCCTGCGGTTTTAGCTGATCTAATCCCATAATTCAATCAAAAATACCATTTTAACCATTCCAGACTTGTTTATAACCCATTACTCAAACCCAACAGTTCATTGTAGAGCTGGTGGAATTTAGCTGGTTGTTCAGGCGTTTTGTCGAACATTTCTTGTGCATATTTCAAACTGACAATGTATGATGCTATATCAGTATTTTACTTCTTCCCTGATATTCTCCTTCCCTGAAATATCGAAATGGGTAAGAACCCATCAATTCTTATTCATCGAGGACACTAAAACTGACCTCAATCAACACCAAACATCAATGGCAGCAGCTAACTCTTTGTTGACTGTTTTCTCTTGATTAAATCTTCACTCAATCTTCTCATAACTCGTCGTACACTCGAATCAGCAAGAACCTAACTCATAATTCATTACAGACTATTCTAGGGTTTTGAATGAATTAGATAAAAAGATATCACCAGAAAGGTGTTCTCCTCTCTTTTTTGCCGTGGGTTTATAGAAAGAGATGCGAAAGAAGAAGAAAAACATAATTTTTTAAATATGGGCCTGTGCATAATTGTATCACCTAGAATGGGTGCGACCGTGAAGTTTTTATGCCGTGGGTTTCACAGTGGAAGAAATTGGAAAAATGGGACTCCATGTAGTTTTCACTAGGGGTGAGCATAAAAACCGGAACCGCGGATTTCACCCGCATCCGTCCGCAAAATTGCGGATTTGACCAAACCGCAAGACGTATGGGCCGGACACGGATGGGATTCTTAAATCCGCACATTTTAGCGGTTTGGGTGCGGTTGGGTTTTGAAAACCGCGGATTATACGCAGCGTAGGGCAGTCAGGGGATTTAGTAAAATTCTTAAGGATAATATGGGAAGTGTGATTTTTATATATAATCATCTTTATCTTTTTTAAAACCTAATAGCTTCATTTTTTTTTTTCGAGAGGAAGAGACCTCCACCAGTTCTTCTCTGAGCAGCATCATGTCCTTCGATTCTTCTTCAATTAGTTTTAATTAGGTTGGAATTTCTTATAACATCTTTATCTTTTTGCAGAGAAGTAACGATTAATTGTTACTTTTGATTGCAGAGAAATTAATTTTTTTGATTTTTTCCCCCAAATCGATTGCATGTTAGGGATTCAATCGATTTATTCTTCACTTGTTCTTCAATATTAACTTCCAGTGTCTCTTTTATGTTGCAGAGATTTAGTTTCAGGGAAATCGAGAGATGGGATCTGTCAATAACGTTTCCTTTACAGTGTATACTTCCTTCCCTTCTAATCTCTGCGTTTGTTCTCATGTATTAACCCCAATGAGGATTCTTTGTTTTTTGTTGACGTATACAATAATATTCTGAAGTGCCGGGAACCCCTTTTTGGTTTTCCAATGTATCCCCCTCTTTGATTGATGGATTCTAAGTATGGAAACTGTGGGTCAGCAAATCCGGGATATGGGGAAGTTAATCAAGTTGTCTTTAGTGTTGGTTTGATTCTACGGGGAACATTCATTATCCTTTATTTTGACTAACTACAACATTTTGCTAGAACAAGGAAACTGTTATATTATTTTTGGTTCTATTATGAATTTATTCATCATTTTCTTTTCACTTGACAAGGCAAAGTTGTTCAGTTATGGTGAATGGTGTTTTTTTAACTTTCTCATCTTTTTACAGTTCCGGTTAAGGTCTACTAGGGGTTTTCCTTCTTAGTCCAATTGGTAGCAGGGGTTCGAGAGAAGAAGAGATGAGACGTCTGTAGATGGGGTTTGAATGAATTCTAAGAGATGAGTTCAATCTGTAATTACAGGGAGGAGATTGGTTTCTGTTGGTGAAAGAATTAAGCTGATATGGGTTACAATGGTGGAGTTTGTGAAATCAGGGTGTGAGGTTTGGAGTTTGGACCGTTTGGTGGTAGATTGGATATGAAGAACTGGAACAGATGAAGCTGCAGAAAGATTCGGGGAAGACCTTGTGCATTTGAATTAGTACTTGTGTTAAAGAGTCGTCTGTAATTCTAGTTTCTATAAATTTTTTTAATTATTTTTTTTGATTAAACCGCGGATAATCCGCAACCGGCCCGTACAATCCGCTGATCCGCTGAGGATAAATCCGCTGTTGATTGGGCCGGTCACGGTTCCATTTTCCAAATCCGCAAATTTGACGGTTTGGTTGCGGGTGACCCCTAATCCGCAACCGTCCGTCCGTTTCTCACCCCTAGTTTTCTCAATTTCAATCAACTATTCTTAAGGACTTTTGGCCCAACACTCATGTTAAAGGTTTTCAAATCGATTCGTACCATATATATGAATTGCATCTTACTTGTTAGTATATATCAGAGGGAGATTCGACTCTAAGACCTTCAACAAGAATCATTTTTGGGGACCATTGTTTTTTAAGGTCACCTATCTTACAATAATAAGGGGTGTCCTAAAGTCGTGAGTTTACCAATTTGCCTCTTACCCTAATTAACATTAACCCACCGCCGCCGATTACCACCACCAACAACAACCACCGATTACCACTACCGCCACCACCCACCACCAACCATCGATTGCCACCACCACCTCCGATTACCACCACCACCTCTATATATATAGATTAATTTAAATCATTAACAAAAATATTCTCACAAACTCATTGCTTGTCATTCGTTTTTGGTTGAAAAAATGAGGAGTAATAATCAAAATGAGTTGAAAATGGAAGTTGCACAGAGGTTTAATGGAGGGTTTTTTTTTTCTTTCAGAGACAAGTTCGGTTACGTCGCAAAAAAAAAGTCTCAGCCGAACTTTTAGTTCGGTTACGTCGCAAAATGTTCGGTTTCGTCGCAAAAAGTTCGGTTATCACGAATTAATTTTTTCTGAACCGAACTCTGAGTTCGGTTCATTCGCAAAAAATACTTTTAACTGAACTATGGGATAATTCCATATATGCATTTGCAAGTGCAGTTCGGTTGGATCACAAAAATTGTTAAGTTTTTACTTTAACTGAACGTTTGTCTAATTCCATATATGCAAATATAAGCTCAGTTCGGTTGATTCGCAAAATATGTTGAAGTTTGCGAACCAACCGAACTTCTAATGCTAGGTTACTTTTAACATGCAGTTCGGTTGGGAACTTGGTTGCGTTGAAGTTTGCGAACCAAACGAACATACCTCTGTAAATGAGTTCGGTTAACTCGCAAAAATAATTTCAAAACCGAACTCTTCTCTATATAGCCAAATGTTGAGTTCGGTTTAATCGCAAAAAACAAAATTTTGCGAACTTACCGAACTCTGTTGTTTAAAGTTCGGTTACAACGTGGTCTAGTCGACTGAACCGAACAATACTCTGTAAACTCAAGCATAGTAGTTCGGTTACATTTGATTTTTCATCATCTAGCAGAACAAACAAAAACTCCATTAAAGATCTGGTTCGGTTGCCTGTGATTTTGGTTTGATTAACCGAACTTTGTCGACCTGGTTGAAATTTCTTTGTTATAATTTTGATTTTCAAGATATTGTAGGCCGTTTATAGTAACATTCACTAAGTTACAAGCATACTTCGGTACCCAGAGGATATTTTTTCTCCATATTCACCCATCTCAAAATAATTTTTTTCTCCATATTCTTCTTCTTCTATCACTTATTCACTTTAGTCACTCAATAATTTTTCTTTTAAAAGAAAATATATTAATTTAACCTTAATCAAAGATTAATCACACTAACTAATCAATATACAAAAATAACCAGGAGGGTAATTTTAGTATTAATCTAAATATTTATATAAAGGGTGACCTAGAATTATTTCTAATATCTTACCCAAAATAAAACCATGGTCCCAAAAAAATCATTCTTCAACAATCTGTTTCTATGACCGTTGTGCTTGACTTTAATGCACTATATTATATTTTATAACATTACTACTCCCTCCATACCACATATATAGGCGGAGGGACCAATTCTTTTAGATTAAGAAATATTTTTTTGATTTCACAAATATTCATATTTTTTCTTGTTTTGCCTTTTGTTATATTTCCTATGTTAGAGACATAAACCCAATTGTGATGATAACCAATCAACATAAATAAGGGTAAAATAGTTAAAAACCATATTGGAATTGCCATTCCGTCTATCTAATGGTACAAGGAAAAAGTAGTATTCCGCCCATAAAATAGGTACGGAGGGAGTATTATGGAATAAAATATAATACACACATGTATTATCATAATTAAGAGTTTTAAAGTTCCGCATGAATTTGTGACTCACAATTCAATATATGATCTGATTCCTAAAGATACAGAACGACCATGATTTACGTTTTCATAACATTGATGGACAAGTCATTTGGTGGAGCTAGTTGTTTATATAATCATATGATCAATACAAATTTCTATAATGGACCGAGGTTAAATATATGATGAGCTTTTAAATGTACTTGAATAGTTTATGAATGTATGTTAAATTATAGGAAGTATCTCTTCCCAAAAATATATCCGAAAGACATCCCCAAGTATCCTTAGCATTTTCGTAACTAGAAAATGGACATTCTTAATTAGAGTATCTGATATGTATCCCCATAAGCTTCGGAACCTCATGACCTAGTAAGTCCCTAACTGAAGTCTTAATTTTACTCATTTTTTATTTTCGAGTGCCTAGATTGTATTGTGGTGTGTTTTCCTATTCTCTTTCATTGTTTTATACTTCTTAATTCTTTCATCATGAAGTTTATTTGTTGGAACATGAATGGTTGTTGTTCTGATAAAAAATGGATGCATCTCATGAACCTATTTAAGAAGCATAGACCCACAACTATTTGCCTTATAGAAACCATAGTAGATAGTGATACTGTTAATAAGTACACGCATTTTTTGCCTTTTGATTCTTGGTACTTTGTTCCTCCTATTGGTAAATCGGGTGGCATGGCTCTGGGTTTCTTTAAAAACTCAAGCTTAGAGGTTGTAGGAAGTTCTTTTAATATGATTCATGTAATTTGTGACATCACTCCGGCCATTAAACATTGTATGGTTACATTCATTTACGGATCGTTAAATACTTTAGGTATTAGGAATCAATGGAACCATTTGAAAGAAACTTTCAATTCAGACAATAGGCCTTGGCTTTTGATAGGGGATTTCAACTTCATTCTTAATTTATCGGAGAAGCAGGGTGGCATACCTGAAAACTCCTTGGTTTCCCACTTTGTCAAAAACTCGCTTTCAATACTTAATTTGCATGAAGTCTATTCTTTTGGGAATCCTTTTACTTGGTGTAACAGAAGATTCAAGAATCCTTCTGAATTAATTTTCGAGAAACTTGATAGAGGTTTTATTAATGATAAATGGGTATCACTTCTTCCACAAACTAGGGTTACGAATTTAGGTAGAATTTATTCGGATCACTGTCCCATTTTTCTGCAATGCTTTCATCTTTCTGATAAATTGGCAGTCCCTTTTAAATATTTCAAATGCTGGAAAGCTAGCCCTGACTTTAAAGATGTTCTTGTGAAATCTTGGAAAAGGGATACTAAAGGATCTTCTAGCTTTATCATTGCTGGAAAACTCAGGAATCTTAAGCATGATCTATCGCACTGGAATATTAATAATTTTGGACACATTAAAACAACCATTAGTAAGTTAAACTCTGAAATTGAAAAATTACAAAGTATGCCATATTCGCCTTCAGTAGGTAATTTTATCCTTAATTATTCAAAACAATTGGATTTTTGGTATGAAATAGAAAACTCGTTTTATAAGCAAAAATCGAGGATAGATTACTTCATGCAGTATGACAAGAACACTAATTTCTTCCACAATACTATTAAGTTAAGGAACATGTACAACACTATACATACTCTTAAAGATACTCAAGGTAATTGGCTTGAAAATAGGGATCAAGTGCTTCAGCTTCTCACAAATCACTTTAAAAAGATTTGTTCTTATTCTTTGCCGTGTTCTTCTGATATTGATGAGGTTCTTAAGGATGTAAATCCTATTATTACTGATGATCTTAACTTTAAGCTTGTTGCTATCCCTTCTGCTGAAGAGATCTTTGAAACAGTTAACAATATAGCGCCATGGAAATCCCCGGGGCCAGATGGCTTTCCGGGTGGATTCTTTAGGGATAATTGGGATCTTATTTCTACTGAGGTTATTAATCATGTGCAAGGGTTTTTTAGAAACAAGTTTCTTCTTAAACAGGTCAATCACTCCTTTATTGCCTTAATCCCAAAGGTAAGTAACCCCTTTACTCCTAATGATTTTCGACCAATTAGTCTTATTAATACTGTTTATAAAATCATTTCTAAAATTTTAACTAATCGCTTAAAGCCTGTTTTAAACTCTATAATTTCTACTTATCAATCGGCTTTTATAGGTAATAGGAAAATCCATGATAATATTATCACAAATCATGAAATCTTACATTCCTTTAAAACTAGAAAGAAGAAAAATAAAAAGGATGGGTTTATGGCCATTAAATTAGACTTATCGAAAGCTTTTGATCATTTAGAATGGTCTTTCATAATTTCAGTCTTTAAAAAGTTGGGTTTTTCAGATGACTGGTGTCAGCTGATTTACCAATGCATTAGCATTGTATCTTACTGTATTCTAGTTAATGGTTCTCCTGGAGATATTTTTTTCCCTACTAGAGGAATTAGGCAGGGAAATTGTTTATCTCCTTATATTTTTATCATTTGCATGGAAATTCTCTCCCAACTGTTGATTAAAGGAGAGAATGAAAATGTTATTCAGGGATTCAGACTAAGGAAAAATAGCCCTCCTATTTCTCACTTATTTTTTGCAGATGATTGCATGCTCTTTTCGAAAGCTTCTCTAACTTATGCTAAGAATCTGATGAAAATCATTAACAAATTTGCTAAGGCTTCAGGTCAGGCTATTAACTTCGAGAAATCAGGTTTCTTTACTAGTAAAAAAATGCATCATAAACACATAAAATTGCTGTCAAAATCTTTAGGAATCAAATTTCTGAGTATCACAGAGAAGTATCTTGGTACTCCTCTCTTTGTGCACAGAGATAAAACCAAATCTTTTCATTTTCTCATTGATAAGTTCTATAACAGGCTAAGTAATACAAAAAAAACTAATCTTAATGGGGCTGGGAGAACTGTTGTGACCAAACATGTTCTTTCTAGTCTTTCTACTTATCACATGTCTTTTTTTCCTTTCCCTAAGAAAATTACCTCAAAAATTGACTCTATTCAAAGAATCTTCTGGTGGTCTAAGAAGAACTCCAGAAGAGGGGCTTATTTCCGCTCATGGGGGGATATTGGAAAATCTAAAAGCTCTGGTGGTCTCGGTATTAGGAACTCTTTTGTTACTAACAGGTCCTTATTGCTAAATTAGGTTGGAGATTGTGTAAAAATCCTTCTCAATTTATTGTTATTTTCCTTAAGGATAAGTACTTCCCAAATCAGAATCTGTTAGAAATAGATAAGGCTGCAGAAACATCTTCCTGGATTTGGAAAGGAATTGTTAAAATTTTGGTCTTCCTTAGAGATAATTTAGTTTATAAGGTAAATGATGGTAATGTAGGACCAGAATATCGCTACAACACTATTCTTGCGATATTAACAACGTTTCTGCGAGCGTCACTGCCAATTCTTTAACAACATTTCACGAGCGTCACAGAATATCCAAAAGAAAATGACGATGGAAGAGATAAAAGGAGAATGTGTTGATCCTGCGATGGTCAACATTCTTGCGATAGAGAATATTGTAAGCGATCGCGATGAGATTGCAGAATAGAAATAGGAGGAAAACTTAGCTGTCATCCATTATGTAAATCCCTATATAAAGGGCTCGATAGATCCATAAAAGGATGATGTATTTTTGAGAGTTGAAAGAGTCTTGAGGAGAGAGAAACTTCAAGAGAATATTTGTAATCTTGATTTCTTCCAATTCTGTAAATATTTCTGAGATTTGAATAGTAAAGTGTCGTTTAAATCCTTGAAGTTTAATTGATTTCCAATAGATTTCTATAGAATCTTAACAAGGGTGTAGTGTGGGAATTCCTGCAACTACATTTTGGAGCCCGAAACAGGGATTGGATTAACAAAAATTGAAGAGAAAGTGAAGAAGAAGATAAGAATTGCTCAAGATTAAGGAAATCATTAAGTAAATTGGTGAGATAATTGAAGGGAGAATGATCAGAATCATAGAGGATTGTAGAAAATTGGAGAGTGATGTGGTAACAAGAACAATGATTGATAGATTTCATGAAAATATTAAGGAGAAGATACATAAACGGGATTTTGAAGGAAGGAAGATTATGACAGTAGAGAAGATATCATCATTAAAAGATTGGGAAAAGCAGGAAATCACATTTACAGCAGCAGAAATACCAGAAGAAAGTCTAAGTCATACATCTTCTTTGGTAATTACGATATCCACTATACCAGTGAGAATGGGAGAATCAATAAAATCTGAAGAAGAATGGGCTATGAATAGAACTTTGGTAGATGCAGGAAGTTCTGTGGATATAATGTTCTATCATACTTTTAAGAAAATTGGATATAAGGATGAAGAAATGTCTCATTCAACATATCATGTTCATGGCTTTGGAAAATCGTTAACAAAACCTAAAGGCGAGATAATGGTACGAATTCCATTAGGGGAAATTGAAACACAAGTAATGTTATGTGTGGTAGACATAGAATCACCGTATAACATGATATTAGGAAGACCATGGATACACGCAATCAAGGATGTAGCATCAACGTTGCATCAATGCATCAAATTCACTATACCCAGTGGAATTGGAGAAATTAGAGGAGACACAGATTTTGCGAAATTGTGTTACCAAATTGAAGTAAGAAATTGCGAAGAACGTCCAAAACTGCGAAAAGCTCGCAGAAAGTTGGCGAGAGAAACAAAGAAGGAAGAAGAGTTTAAAGTTTACACGATAAGAGCAAAAGAAGGAAAAGGAATACCCAGTGAAATTCCACAAGAAGGAGATGAATTCGCGAGAATTATGAAAGCACCAACACCAATGGGAGAACCTGAAGCCAGTTATGTTGCAGCAGAACCAACAAAAGAAATAAATATTGGGAGTAAAGAAGAGCCTAAAATACTGAAAATAGGGACTAGAATGGAGGAAGATGAGGAAGAAAGAACTATAAATCTTTTATGAGAGTATGCAGATATCTTCGCGTGGAGCATGGATGAGATGTCAGGGATAGACCCGTCAATAGCATGTCATAAATTAGAAATCAACAAAAACGTAAGACCATTTAAGCAAAGAATAAGGAAGATCGCAACAACATATCATTCTCAAATAGAAGAAGAATTATAGAAGATGCTCGACGCAGGAATAATAAGGCAAGCAAAATATCCAGAGTGGATTGCAAATATGGTAGTGGTCCCAAAGAAGAATAAGGGGATAAGAATTTGTATAGATTTCACTGATTTAAACAAGGCTTGTCCAAAAGATAATTTTCCATTACCGGATATTCCACAGATGGTTGAATCAGCAGCATGAAATGCTAGAATATCATCGTTGGATGGGTATAAAGGATATAATCAAATCCCTCTCGCTGAAGAAGATCAAGAACATACTGCATTTTTTGCTCCAAGAGGATTATATTGTTATACAAAGATGCCATTTGGCTTACGAAATGCTGGTGCAACGTATCAAAGAATGGTGGAGAAGGTGTTTGAAAAATGGATCCACAAAACATTAGAAGTGTATGTAGATGATATGTTGATCAAAAGCAAAGAAGCTGAGAATCATGTACAAGATTTGAAAGAGATTTTCGATCAAATGCGGCAATTCAATATTAAAGTGAATCCTGATAAGTGTACTTTTGGAGTAACTTCAGGGAAATTTTTGGGGTATATTGTATCAAAAGAAGGAATGCTAGTTGATCCAGAAAAGGTACAACCAATTCGCGATATGCCAACACCTGCGACGGTAAAAGATGTGCAAAAATTAAATGGACTCTTAGCCTCGCTGGGAAGGTTCATTTCACGATCTTCAGACAAGTGCAAACATTTTTTCGATATACTCAAGAAGGGAGCAAAGTTCAAGTGGACAGATGAATGCGAAAAGGCTTTTCAAGGAATAAAAGAACATTTAACGAACATAACTATTTTACAGAAAGCAGAACCGGGAGAAGAATTATTGTTTTATCTTGCAACAACCACATATGCGCTAAGTGATGTGTTGCTGCGAGTAGATGCATGGGTGGAAAAACCAATTTATCACATTAGTAAAATATTCAATTCTGCAGAAAGAAATTACTCAAAGATTGAGAAACTAATTCTAGCATTGGTGCATGCAACTTTCAAACTTCGCATATATTTTCAAGCACATAAGGTCAAAGTGTTATCGAAAGTGCCAATTGAGTCAGTAATGAAAAATTCAAAGAGATCAAGCAGGGTTGAGAGATGGAATGCACAAGTAGGACACTTTGATATATAGTATGAAATTTTATCCTCGCTAAAATCACACGTCATCGCAGAGTTCTTAGCTGAATTTCCTTCAGAAGATGATGAAGCTGTGGAGGAGATGATGGATATAGAAGAGGAATGCGGAGATCCAAAATAGATATTAACAGAACCCAACAGATGGGAAATATTAGTGGATGGATCATCCAACGGGGAAGGAAATGGAATTGGAGTTGTTTTCATATCGCCAGAAGGAGAAAAAACAGCTTTTTCATTTAGATTAGAATTTGCATCCACTAATAATGAGACAGAGTATGAGGCTGTGATCCATGCTTTAAAATTTGCGATAGAAATGAATTTGGAAAATGCCAATCACCAGCGATTCACAATTGGTTATTCGCGATATAAAGGAGAGTACACAACAAATGAACCATCCCTGAGAAAATACAAAAGACTCGTTGAAGAATTATCTGCGAAAATTCCAAAAATAAAATGGAGACACATATCAAGGAAAGATAATAGGCTCGCAGATGCTTTTGCTTTCATATCTAGTATGATGACAAATCCATTGGCGAGGTGCATAAAAATTCAAACACTTTCATTTCTATCGATAAACAAAGAAGAAGAAGAGACAGATGTAATGATGGTAGAATCTGGCGAGGGAGAACCCACGAGCAATATCATGGATACTTGGCGAGAGGAGAGATTCTAAGAAATAGATTAGAAGCACACAAGTTGAAAAGTAGGGCAACCAATTATGAGCTAAGAGATGGAGTGTTATATCGCAGATCTTTTAATGGACCATCGCTAAGATGTTTGACGAGAAAAGAAGGACAAAAGGTATTAAAGATGTTACATAGTGGTTATGATGGCAATCACATTGGAGGAAGATCTTTAGCATATAGAACAAAAATGCAGGGTTATTACTGGCCGTATATGCATGAGGATGCAAAGCAACTCTCAAGGCGTTGCGAAGATTGCCAGCGATACGGAAAAAAGATACATGCACCAGGAGCACCATTATCATCTTCAACAAGTGTATGGCCTTTTGGGAAATGGGGGTTAGATATTGTGGGACCATTTGTACCTGGTTCTGGACAGAGAAGATATCTGATTGTCGCAACAGATTATTTCATAAAATGGGGAGAAGTAAAGGCAGTACAACATATTCGCGATAAAGATATTTTTACATTCATTTTTGAAAATATAATCTGTAGATTTGGGATTCCAGCACAATTAGTATCTGATAATGGAAAGCAATTTGAGGGACAGAATATAGAATTGTTACTCAATGCATTTAAGATAAAATGTGGAAAGTCTACTCCTTTATACCCACAAGCAAATGGTAAAGCTGAGGAAACTAATAAAACAATCGCAGACATCTTGAAAAAGAAGTTAGAAGGATACCACAGAGCATGGTGCGAGCAAATACATAATGCAATATGGGATTACAACACAACTAGACGAGAAGCAACTAGAATGTCACCATTTTGTTTGACATATGGGGTAGAAGCTATATTACCAACATAAGTTGTTATTCCTACAACAAAAAGAGAAGCATGGGAAGGAAATTTAAGTGCTGGTATGATACTAAATAAGTTGGATGAATTAGAAGAAAAAAGAGAACAAACTCTACAACATATGGAGAATTATCAACGCATATTAGCTCGCGAGTACAACAAACATGTTAAGAAGCGTGAATTTCAACCTAGCGATCTAGTGCTGCGAGAAACACCAAGTTATCAGCGAGAGAGTGGTGGAAAGTTGGCGAGAAAATGGGATGAACCATATATCATCAAAGAGATAGTTGGAACTGGGGAATACAAATTAATGGATCCTGAAGGAAAAGATGTTGGCCAAAGACTTGATAGACCATGGAATAGACTATATCTGAAAAGGTATAATCAATGACAATTTTTGTGAGGTAAGAGGTACTGGTATATTGTCTGATGAAACAAATAATAAATTTTTCTTTCTTAATTGCAATTTTGGCGATTATATTCGCAAGAAAAGCGAATCAAAATTTCGCAGAGACATAAGAATGGGACGAACCTTTATGGCGTGCACCCTAGTTCGCGAATAAAACTTCGCAAGAGGCAAATGTAAGACCTAATAGCACGTCATATGAGGGGGTATCTCTTGACATGATTCATGGGTAAGGTTATACCGCTGCTGGATCCTGAGTCATGCAGATGTTGGGGTTAAAGAAAACCTATCCGGGAGAGAGATCTTGGATTTCCAACTATATATGGTTATACCCTGGTTGGACGACCGAGAATCTCTTCCAAGAAGTGCAAAGTATGACTAAGGCGCTGAGGTACACGGTTGAGCCAAGGGTGCCAAGGGCGTACGAAACTCCCTTGCCATTCTTGGTAAGTCTTGGCTATGATGCACTTGGCTTGAAGAAAACCCCACTTAGGGTGCAGTCTTGTAATTATAAGCCATATAGGCATAAAGGACAAGAGGCTGCAAAAACAGCTGGTTGTTGGTAAATATGGATGGGAGGAGCTAGTCTTGTATGGCCTATGTGCCCTCCTTGAAGGGGCAACCAGGGGGAATATAAGGGCGTCACCCTCCATTAGGAAGCTGATAAGTGTCTTAAGATGGCAATGTCATGGGGCTTTATGATCGCAAGAACATTTAGGCATGTCATATTGTCGCGTGACGTAAATGATACAGAGGCAACAAGCCACGAGAGAAATGTTAAGATGAAATCAATGGGTTTTTACATGAAAGTGTAACGACGTCCTGCGATTTCATCGCAAGACGGCAATATCATAAGGTTAAATTCTTGCAAGAGAGTTTATGCTTATCATGTTGTCGCAAAGATTTTGAAAGAACATGGATAAGACAAGATCAAAGGCTCTTTACATGCAAATATTAAGAAATCCTGCGATTTTGTCGCAGACAGAAAAAGTTTGGCAAAATAAGACCTTTAACTAGGAAGGCAAAATAAGACCAAAAGAATAATCTTACCAATCAACTATTTTATTTTAAGATTGCAGGAAATATTCATTCATCGCAGAGAAATGTATAAGAAGGCAAATATTCATTGTAGATTCCTTCAGAATTTTTTCAGAACATCGCAACAATATTCATCGCATCGCAGATACAAATAAAGGGCAAATTCACCACTTCAAAAAGATAATAAAGGGCAAATAGAGGAATGGAGAAGTAACATTTCATTATCTTCCTTGAAAACATTCCAAGTAAACTAAGTTGAAAGTTAAATTCTAAATGTCTCAAAAGTAACATCGCTCGCAAGAAAGAAGAAGAAAAAGAAAGCAAAGATAAAATTCAAGTTTTAGCAATGGCTTCGCCGGATTCATTCTTCTTGCTCGCCAGAGTTATAAATTTCATCAGCATCCTTCTCATCGCGAGTCTCTCCTTCTTTTGATTCTTTATCAGCGATTACTTCGCCACTTGCAGTTACTTCTCTGGGAGGACTTCTTTCTTATTCTTCACCATCTCCTTGGGAGATATTTTCTTCATCATTAGTAAACTCTAAATCTGCATCCATGGGAAGAGTAATTTCATCATCATCAACCTTTAGGGGAGAAACAGATACAGTAGGAAGAGAATTGGAGAGCAGAATCTCGTTCACAAGAACTTCAGCACTGAGGTGGACCTTGCGAAGGAAACTTCTATCACGATTCCTAATCTCTATGTTTTTAAAGTACTCGATATAATCAAGTCTTCTTTCTGCTTTGTCGCGGGCATCAACATAATTGGAAATAAAAGACTTGTTTTCTTTGCAAACTTTATCCAATTTAGCGGTCAGATCAGCAATGGTAGAATAAAGATTTCTTTCGGATTCTGCGAGCAACAAAATCAGTTAGACAAAAATCTCACAAGGAATATAACACAAAATTTTACAAGAAGATCAACAAGAGAGGCAGTCAATTGACTACCTTCTTTTTGCGAGGTTAAGTTTTGGATTAATGAAAATAAACAGTTCTCCCATTGATTCATGGCATCATCGAATTTATCGCCAACCATACCCTTCAGACAAAAATCGAGATTTCATGCTTTATTCTTTGTTGCGAAGATATGAGTTTTCCTTTGCTAATAAAGAATGATATTCCTTTAATTGAGAGTATTAGTCTTGAAGTTCTCTGGCTCTTATACTAAGAGTTAATATACCCTTGATAAGTTTATCCTTCTCGGCAGCAGATGATTCAGTTAATTCCTTGAGATCATTCTTGAGAGAACGAAGAGATTGCTCTTGATTATTACATGTGCTTTGAAAATTACTTAATTGCTGCGAGGAAATCGCCATCAATCTTGAAAATCTATGTTTTTCTTGGGACAAAGTTTTATTCTCATCTGATAAAGATTTCATCGCCAAATTAGCCTTAAAAAACAAATATGAGAGGCGATCAACCTCGCCACTTAATAAATTCTTCCTTTGTAATAATTGATTATTCTCCTTAGTAAGATTATTTATGTGATCAATTGAATAAGTGTAAAGATTGTCTATTCTAGTATGTTGATCCATCCAAGAATCTCTTTCAACGCGAGCTTCTTCAGCGATAGATTCAAATTTGAGTCTTTCTATGAAACGAGTCCGATGTGAAACTAATATATGAAGCAAGAATTTAATAAGGAAGCTTGAGTACAGAAAACATGTAAACAAAACGGAAAAAAAAAAGCAGAGGCAAGAAAAATGTACCTTTCAGCTCATCATTTTTTCTGCGAAGATTCTCGCATTCTAGAGAAGAGTTGCGAAGCATATGATTCAAAGTATCACATTCAGCAGTTTTAACTTGAAGGCTTTTCCTCAGAGCTTCAATCTCATTTTCCAAAGACGCTCACGAAGCATTACCATCAGAGCCAAAATACTTGAGCAGAGTCTCGCAAGCTTCATGCTGGAGAGGGTCAGTGGAAGATTTTCTAGCGTTGTCTAAAATGTTAGACAAGATTTTAAAAGCAACATCAACACCTGCAAAAGTTTCGTTTTGTGAAGGAAGGGGTGTAGAAGATGAAGTAGTAATGAGAGAAAGTTGACGATCATTTGTGATGGTTGAGTTGTCAGGAGGAGTATGTGGAAAAACAACATTTGAAGGCCGTAAAGGACTATAAGGAGTCTCAGTCACATCAACTTTAAGAGCTTGATTTGTCAAAGAAGTAGAAGTATGGGTAGCGATATTCTCGCAAACAGAAGTAGAAATATTTGGTTGCGATGGTGTGGGAGTAATCCTCACGGATGTTAATGTGGGCATAATGAGATCTTCCCCAAGTGTCTTAAAGTGGCGAGATCTTTTGGGAGGCTTAATAGGGTTCTCGTCATTCTGTGAACAATAATTCAGATAAGCAACAGAGGCAACAATATTGTTATTAGGAAATAGAATGTGTTTCTTACTACCTTATCATTCGCAGAACTCCTCTTCTTCTTCTTCTCTACTAGTCTTTTGCGAGTATTAGGGTTTTGAATCTTGGATTGTGTAGTTCCGCTGAAGAGAAGACATAACATGGAAGTTACGAGGAATCAAATAAGAAAGATTAGAGAATGAAAGTAAAAATTGGCTTAAATAAATGTCATAAGTCAAGAAACATACCTTGTTGACTCCATTAGAACAGTAGCAGAAGAATATGAAGAAGAAGAAAAGTTGCAGACAGAAGACGAAGTAGACAAATAAAGAAGATGAAGAAACAGCAGAAGAAAATTAGTTTGAAACTTATTTCTACCTTTTATAGGCAAAATGGGGTGGGCCTATTAAGCATAGATGTGTCAATAAATGAAGGAATTAAAAACACGTGTAAGAAAGGCTAGATTAACGGAACCTTGTCGAGAAGAAAGTATAAAAGAGAAAGAAGTTACGAGAGTAATAAAGAATACAGGTTCTCATGATCTTCTCTTCTTCGCAGAAAAGACATGAGAAGAGGCAATATGTAGGACCAGAATATCGCTACAACACTATTCTTGCGATATTAACAACGTTTCTGTGAGCGTCACTGCCAATTCTTTAACAACATTTCACGAGCGTCACAGAATATCCAAAATAAAATGACGATGGAAGAGATAAAAGGAGAATGTGTTGATCCTGCGATGGTCAACATTATTGCGATAGAGAATATTGTAAGCGATCGCGATGAGATCGCAAAATAGATCCGAAAGAGGAGGAAAACTTAGCTGTCATCCATTATGTAAATCCCTATATAAAGGGCTCGATAGATCCAGAAAAGGATGATGTATTTTTGAGAGTTAAAAGAGTCTTGAGGAGAGAGAAACTTCAAGAGAATATTTGTAATCTTGATTTCTTCCAATTCTGTAAACATTTTTGAGATTTGAATAGTAAAGTGTCGTTTAAATCTTTGAAGTTTAATTGATTTCCAATAGATTTCTATAGAATCTTAACAAGGGTGTAGTGTGGGAATTCATGCAACTACAGGTAAGTCTACATTGATCTGGAATTCTCTCTGGGTGCCTGATAACTCTTGTCTTCTGACGTTAACGCTGAAAACTATGTTTATGTTAGTAAATTATTAATACTCAAGATAATAATTGAATGTTGATCTGATTTCTTTATTGTTTTCTCCTGAAGATGGAGATAAGATTAGATCTCTAAAGGTAAATGTTCATAAAAGTGATGAAATCATGTGGGCTCACTCAAAAAGTGGTAAATATACTTTTAAATCTGCTTATAAAGCTTATTTAAATGACTCTGTCTCTACTGAAGATGCAACCTTTTGGAAAAAGGTTTGGTCTATTGATTGTCTGCCTAAAATTAAGTTCTTCATTTGGAAGATTTTTTCCCATATGTTACCTGTTAATTCCCTTCTCAAGTTTTACAAACCTGATATTGAAGATTGGTGCCCTCTGTGTAACAAGGAAACAGAGTCTATTATATACTTATTTGTTCATTGTCCTATAGCTGTTCATATTTGGTTTGCTCTGTCTTTGCAACATCTTATCGCTGCTGACTATGATTGGATAAATGATATTTTCTTATCTTGGTTTGATAAAAATTTGGGTAGTTCTCCTTATGCAGTGGAGTGGCCTAGTATTGGTGCAGTGGTTCTGTGGTCAATCTGGAAGCTTAGATGTGATGTTACTTTTAGAAAGGTTAAAATTAATCTGGATGCTACTATTGTAGTACCAGAATATCGCCACAACAATATTTTGGCGAGATTAACAACATTTCTGCAAATGTCACAACGAGTTCTCCAACAACACTTTGCGAGTGTCACAAAATAATGACATAACAGTTGACGATTGAAGAAACACAAAAGGAACATGATTGACTGGCGATGGTTACGATGCTTGCGAGAAAGAATAATATAGCTACTGCGATAATATCGCGGGAGATATCCGAAATTAGATGACAACTTAGTTGTAACCCGTTATGTAATTTCCTAATTTCCTAATAGTAGCTACTGCAATGAAAGAAGATGATCAAGGAAAATATTACCCTCGTTATTCTGCAAACAATAATCTAGATAAGAAACAGAGGCAATAATATTGTTATTAAGAAATAGAATGTGTTTCTTACTACCTTATTGCTCGCAGAATTTTCTTTCCTTTTTCCAGTCGGCCTCTTATGAATAATAGGTTTTTGAATCGAGGATTGGGAAATAGATGCAGCTCCGCTGAAGAATACATAATATAAGGATATAAAGAATTAAGTAAGAGAAGATCGAAGAATATAAATAATAAAAAAAAAAATTTGATCAAAGAAAATACCATTATCAAAAATATACCTCGAGGACTCCATTATTACAGTAGCAGAAGAATGAGAAGGAGAAGAAGTTGCAGAACAAAAAGCAAAGAAACTAAGTAAAGAAGAAAGAGAGTTAAGAGAAGAAAACTAGAAATGAAATTAGACTCTTCCTTTTATAGGCA
Source organism: Papaver bracteatum (assembly GCA_023529315.1). Taxonomy (NCBI): domain Eukaryota; kingdom Viridiplantae; phylum Streptophyta; class Magnoliopsida; order Ranunculales; family Papaveraceae; genus Papaver; species Papaver bracteatum. Next base: position 18,550 of record JAJJWX010005086.1, on the reverse strand, counting down.
AAGAAAGGAGTAAATTATGTGAGACGTGTCAATACAAAAGGACAGATTTACAACACGTGTTAACAAAGAAATCTGGATTAGCGGAATATCGCCGGAGAAAAAAGTTCATATATTCTTGCGATAATTAAAGATTCTCATGATCGTTTCTTCTTCGCAGAAAAGACATGAGAAGAGGCAAGATATAGTACCATAATATCACCACAACGATATTCTCATGATAAGAACAACGCTTTCACGAGAAGGTCAAATATTCCTATAAGTATAAATGACATTATTCACGAGAGTGTCGTGAGGATTCTTCAGCAACATTTGGTGAGCGTCACGAGGAAGCATCATAATAACTGACGATTGAAGAGACATGCTATGAGAGTGTTATTTCACGAGGACTACAAAAGTTGGCGAAGATTAATATTGTAAATACGACGATGAGATCGCAGAATATATCCGAAAGAAGGGGAAAACTTAGCTGTCACCCACAATGTAATTTCCTATATAAAGGGTTCAAGTAAGTCCATATGAGGATGATGTATTTTTTTAGAGTTGAGAAAATATTGAGGAGAGAGAAACTCCAGAAAAGAAAGTTGTAATTCTGAGTTTGAATATTTTCTGTAAACATTTCTGAGATCTAAATAATAAAAGTGTCGTTTAATTCTTTAATCTTCAACTAGTTTCACTTAGATTTTTATAGGATCTTAATAGGGGTGTAGTGTGGGAAATCCTATTACTACAGCTGATATTCTTCACAACGCCTTGAATGTTGTTTCGCATCTTCATGCATGTAAGGCCAGTAATACCCTTGCATCTTCGTTCTATATGCCAAAGATCTACCTCCGCTATGATTACCAGCATCTCCACTGTGCAGCATTTTTAACACCATTTCTCCTTCCTCCCTTGTCAAACATCTTAGCGATGGTCCATTAAAAGATCTGCGATATAACACTCCGTCTCTTATCTCATAATTAGTTGCCCTGCTTCTTAGCTTGTGTGCCTCCAGTCTATTTCTTGGAGTTTCTCCTTTCGCCAAATAAGCAAGAAGTTCCGCTCGCCAATCTTTGTTTCTCTCTTTTGCTTCTATTTCGCCATTTTCTACAATCATCACATCTTTCTCTCCTTCTTCGTCAATTTCGACGGAATTCCCATCCACATCTTTGTCTTCTTTATTTACTGAAGGTAATAAGAGTGTTTGAATTTTTATGCATCTCGCAAGTGGGTTTGTCATCATGCTAGATGTGAAGGAAAAAGAGTCCGCAAGCCGGTTATCTTTCCTTGATATGTGCCTCCATTTTATCTTTGGAATTCTCGCAGATAATTCTTCCACGAGTCTCTTGTATTTCTTTAAAGAAGGTTCATTTGTTATATATTCTCCAGTTATTTGACGAATAACCAATTGAGAATCGCTTGTGATTCTAGCATTTTCCAACTTCATTTCTATTGCAAATTTCAAAGCGTGGATAACATCCTCATATTCTGTCTCATTATTAGTGGATTTAAATTCTAACTCGAATGAGAAAGCTATTTTTCTCCTTCTCGGTGAAATAAAAACAACTCCAATCCCATTTTCTTCTCTATTAGATGATCCATCCACTAATATCTCCCATCTATTGGGTTCTGTTAATAATTCTTTTGGATCTCCATGTTCTTCTTCTGCCTCCATCATTTCTTCCATAGCTTCGTCATTTTCCAAAGGAAATTCAGCTAAGAAATTTGCGATGACTTGGGATTTTGGCGAAGATAGAATTTCATATTTGATATCGAAATGTCCCACTTGTGCATTCCATCTTTCTACTCTTCCTAATCTTTTTGAATTCTTCATTACCGATTCAATTGGCACTTTTGTTAACACCTTGACCTTATGTGCTTGAAAGTAAATGTGAAGCTTGAAAGTTGCATGTACCAATGCTAGGATTAATTTCTCAATCTTTGAATAATTTTTCTCTGCTGAATTGAATGTTTTACTAATATAGTAAATTGGTTTCTCTATCCCAGCATCTACTCGCAGCAATACCGCACTTAGCGCATATGCCGTTGTCGCGAGATAAATTAATAAATCTTCTCCTGGTTCAGCTTTCTGTAAAATGGTTATATCCATTAAATGCTCTTTTATTCCCTGAAAAGACTTCTCACATTCATCTGTCCATCTGAATTTTGTTCCCTTTTTGAGTATATCGAAAAAATGCTTGCATTTATCAGAAGATCGCGAGATGAATCTTCCTAACGAGGCTAACAGCCCATTCAATTTTTGCACATCTTTTACTGTAGCTGGTGTGGGCATATCGCGAATCGCTTGCACTTTTTCTGGATCAACTTGTATTCCTTCCTTTGATACAATATACCCTAGAAACTTTCCTGAAGTCACACCAAAAGTACACTTGTCAGGATTTACTTTAATATTAAATTGCCGCATTTGTTCAAAAATTTCCTTCAAGTCTTGTACATGATCTTCAGCTTCCTTTCTCTTGACTAACATATCATCTACATATACCTCCAGTGTTTTGTGGATCCACTTTGCAAATACCTTCTCCATCATTATTTGGTATGTTGCACCAGCATTTCGTAATCCAAAGGGAATTTTTGTATAACAATATAACCCTCTTGGAGAAAAAAATGTAGTATGTTCTTGATCTTCTTCGGCGAGAGGGATTTGGTTGTATCCTTTATATCCATCTAACGAAGATATTCTTGCATTTCCCGCTGCTGACTCAACCATTTGGGGAATATATGGTAGTGGAAAACTATCTTTAGGACAAGCTTTATTTAAATCGGTAAAATCTATGCAAATTCTTATTCCTTTATTCTTCTTTGGGACCACCACCATATTTGCAATCCACTCTGGATACTTGGCTTGCCTTATTATTCCTGCATCAAGCATCTTCTGTAATTCTTCTTCTATCTGAGAATGGTATGTTGTTGCGATTTTTCTTATTCTTTGCTTGAACGGCCTTACATTTTTGTTGATTTCTAATTTATGACATGCTACCGATGGATCTATCCCTGGAATTTCATCCATGCTCCACGCGAAAATGTCTTTGTATTCTCGCAAAAGATTTATAGTTCTTTCTTCCTCGTCTATCTCCATTCTAGTCCCAATTTTCAGTATTTTAGTTTCTTCTTCACTCCCAATATTTACTTCTTTTGTTGGTTCAGCTGCAGTGTAACTGGCTTCTGGTGCAGGTGTTGTAGTACCAGAATATCGCCACAACGATATTCTCGTATTAAGAACAACGCTTTCACGAGAAGGTCAAATATTCCTATAAGTATAAATGACATTGTTCACGAGAGTGTCGTAAGGATTCTTCAGCAACATTTGGCGAGCGTCACAGGGAAGCAAATCATTATATAAATGACATTGTTCGATTGAAGAGACATGTTATGAGAGTGTTGTTTCACGAGGATTACAAAACTTGGCGAAGATTAATATTGTAAATACCACGATGAGATCGCAGAATATATCCGAAAGAAGGGGAAAACTTAGCTGTCACCCACAATGTAATTTCCTATATAAAGGGTTCAAGTAAGTCCAGATGAGGATGATGTATTTTTTAGAGTTGAGAAAATCTTGAGGAGAGAGAAACTCCAGAAAAGAAAGTTGTAATTCTGAGTTTGAATATTTTCTGTAAACATTTCTGAGATCTAAATAATAAAAGTGTCGTTTAATTCTTTAATCTTCAACTAGTTTCACTTAGATTTTTATAGGATCTTAATAGGGGTGTAGTGTGGGAAATCTTGCTACTACATTTTGGCGCCGACTAAGGGGAATCGAAGATCCAAAATCTCTAATTACAATTTGAAGATTTGGAGAAATTGAAGAAATGGCTGGAAGAAGAGGAAGAAATACATCAGAACCACCAACAACAGTGAGAAGAAGTAAAAGACTTGCAGGTGAAGAAACAAGTATATTAGGAGAGTCTTCAAGGATGAGAACTAGGAGGAATAGAACAAGGAATGAAAGGGAAAATTCAATTCAACAACCAAACCAATCAACATCGATACAAAATGGAAGAGTGGATTATGATAGAGTAAGCGTGCATACATGGAGATCATATTCAATGAGAGAAGAAACAAATCGACAATTAAGAGAAGAAAATGGAGTAGGAAGAAATCAGGAGGTAGAAGAAGGGTCGATTCATCAAGATTAAGATGAAACAGCAGAGGAATTAGGGCAAAGAATACAGGAAGAAAGAAGGTTAGAGGTGGTGGAACGTGCAAATTTAACAAGACAAAATCATGAGTTGAGAATGGAGAATTTAAGGTTACAAAGAAGAAGATCAAGAAGTACTACTAGATCAAGTTCAAGATCATTTAGAGAAATACCAAGGAGAAATTCTCCCATAAGAAATAACGGAAAAAATGTACAAGAAGAAACTGAAAATCCAAATAGAGGACAACGTCAGGGAGAAGAGAGAATAAATAATGATTGTAACGATCCACAAGGAGAAACTTTAAATGGAAGACGAAATATTGAAAATCAAAGAAATGAAGGTAATCAAGATGGTGAATAAAATCACGAAGAAGGTAGAAGAGTATTACATGGCCGAGAGCACGTCAGAAATCAAAGAATTATTGAGAATGAAATAGAGAGACATTATGCTGAACAGGAACGCCTAGCTTGCGAGAGAGAAAGACTGAGGGAAGAAATGGAAGAACAGGAGTTCCAAAAAGCAATAAGGCAAAACAATCATGATAATCGAGAAAGAAGACGTACACAAAATCGCGAAAATGGCAATATTCGGGAAGAATATGACAGAATACAGAGAAGGATAGAAAGACAACAAAGAGAATTGGCGAGAAACGAAGAAGTTGGTGGAGAAGAAATTAACAGACAAAATAAATTGCGAATTTCGGATAGAAATGAGGAGGAAAATCGCAGGAGAAGAGAAAGTGCGTTAAAAAGACCAATAGAACAAAGCCCAACTGCAAATGAGCAAATTTTGAGGGAATTAGCAGAAATGAGAGGGATGATAAATAATAGAAGAGAAGGTGGAAGAAGGCAACTTGATGAAGCAATCGAAGAAGCAGCTAGAACTCCCTTCACACAGGAAGTACAACTAAGAGGAATTCCTCCAAAATGCAATTTTCCAAGCACTAAACAGTATTTTCGATGGGACTACTTGTGCTATTCAACATGTTAAAGCTTATGTTAGGTGTATGCTGCAGTGGGAGAATCATGATGCTGTTTTATGCAAGTACTTTGCATCCAGTTTGACTGGCGAGGCGCTAAAATGGTTTGAGGGATTGCCGAAAAATACTATTACTTCTTTTGATCACTTACAAGCTACATTTTTGGGTGCATACATAAGCAACAACTCTTCACGACCAGGTATCGAAGATGTGTTTGGATTAAAACAGAGAATTGGCGAGAGTCTAAAACATCTAACCATAAGATGGAAGACAATGTGTAGTGAGATGGCGGGAAGAGTAGATGAGAGATATCTTATTTTATCCTTTATTAATGCAATGTTTGCGACCAATTTGCTCTACATACAAATTTTCAGAATCAAAAACACCATCACAATGACTGAACTAAGAGAACTACAAGAAGAGTACATTGCTTTGGAAGAAAATCAAAACGAAATGGAGTCATACCCAATTGAAAATACCAGTTCTGTAATGGATAATGGAAGTTTGCTTCCCAAAATGATTAATAACGTGGCGAGCACCTCACAAGTTCAAGCAGAGAAAGTGGCGAATAATGACAAACAAAAACTAGTGGCTATGGGAAGTCATGATCAAGAAGAATTTGAAAGAGAGAAGAATTATTACAATCGTGGAGGAAATAGTCAAATCCAAAGGCTTGACCAACCTCAAGAAACTTATGGTGGACAAAAGCAAAATAATTTCAGAAATCAAGGGAACATGAGAACCATATGGGAGGAGATTAAGATGCCACCCTTGAATGCTAGTGTAGAAAAAATCTGGGAAGCTATCATTTTAATGGAAGATATACCCTCGCCATGGAACATGGGGAAGGAACCACATCCTAACACTCGTAATCAAGAATTCTGTCCTTATCATCATTTTCATGGGCATTCGATAAATAATTGCAGAAATGTAAAAAGAATAATCTTAAGAATGATCGATCAGGGGAAGCTAAATCATTTTCTAAAAGGGCATCAACAATCGCAACAATTGCCACCACCACCAGACGATCGCAGAATGACTAATGTAAAAGGAGAAGAAACTTTTGTTATAGAGGTTGGAACTAAAGCAAAGAATTTATTTTTTAATTCTATTGTGCATTCTTTCAGAACCATCGAAGATTTCCACGATAATGTCTTAAGTAGAGTCTTCGCCAGAGATATGGATGGAAAAGAAATAATGAATATAGCGAGAATCTCGCCATTAGAAGAGTGGAAGAAACAAGTCCTTTCTTTTATAGCACAAGAAGTACCAGAGCCTGGCGAGCTGCATGATAACCCATTGGTGGTAAGATTGGAAATAAAACCAGAACAAACAGAAGAAGAAGAAGAAGGTAAAGAAAACAATAACGAAATGGAGGAGTCTTGGGCCATTGATAGAATCCTAATTGATACTGGCAGTTCCGTAGATATCCTGTTCTACCACACCTACAAAACCATGGGTGGGAAAGATGAAGATTTGATACCATCGACATACAAAATCTATGGTTTTAATGGAACTTCCAACAAGCCTAAAGGGGAGATCACAATGAGAATTCCATTACGAGGAATGACTTCCAAGATTTTATTCTGTGTTGTCGATATTGAATCACCATATAACGCCTTAATTGGTCGACCTTGGCTACACAGGATATTGGGTGTTGCATCTACCTTTCATCAGTGCATTAAATTCCCTCATCCAAATGGTGTTGGAGTAATTAAAGGAGATTGGGGAGAAAGTAAGAAATGTTATGAGATAGATATCAAGTCTTGTGAGGAAAGAGCAAGGAAGAACAACAATTGGAAATACAGAATTAAGCAACAACAGAGAAGTGACAAATTAATGGTTGATTCAATAGAAAAGCATGAAGAAATAACTAACGAGCCTCTCGCAGAAATCAAGCAAAAAATAAAACGCAACAAAGGTACAGGTATAAAAAGCATAAAAGGAGGAAATGACAAGCAACTTGCGGGAAAACACTAAATAAAAGAACAGATGATAAGGAAGATGAGAGGAATAAAGTGATAGAAAGATGAAATATGACGAGCAGATCGCTAGAAGTAGAAAGGTAAAGTTGTTTTTTCTGTTTGAGTGAAGAAAATGAAATTGAAAAGTTAAAGAAAAGAAATTATTGAGATTTGAAGCTCGCAAGAAATTTTAAGAAACGCGAATATAATTTCGCAGAGATTAAGAGAATGGGACAAACCTTTATGGCGTGCACCTTAGTTCGCGAATACAATTTCGTAAGAGGCAAATGTAAGACCTACAAGCACGTCATAAAGGGGGTATCTCTTTATATGATTTAGGGATAAGGTTATACCGCTACTGGAACCTGAGTCATACAGATTTAGGGGTTAAAGAAAACCTATCCGGGAGAGAGATCTTGGATTTCCAACTTTATAAGGTTATACCCTGGTTGGACGACTGAGAGTCTCTTCCAAGAAGTGCAGAGTATGACCAAGGCGCCGAGGTACACGGTTTAGCCAAGGGTGCCCGGGACGGACGAACCTACCCTGGCCATCTTTGGTAAGTCTTGGCTACAATGCACTTGGCCTGAAGAAAACCCCACCTAGGGTGCAGTCTTGTAACTATAAGCCATATAGGCATAAATGACAAGAGACTGCGAAAACAATTGGTTGTTGGTAAATCTGGATGGGAGGAGCTAGTCTTGTATGGCCGATGTGCCCTCCTTGAAGGGGCAACTAGGGGGAAGATAAGGGCGGCACCCTCCATTAGGGAGATGATAAGTGTCTTAAGACGGCAATGTCATGGGGATTTAAGATCGCAAGATCATTTATGCCTGTCATATTGTCGCGTAAATTATACAGAGGCAAAAAGCCATAAGAGAAAAAAGTTAAGATGAGGTCAAGGGGTTTTTACATGCAAATGTGAAGACGTCCTGCGATTTCATCGCAAGACGGCAATGTCATGAGGCTTTGTTTTCGCGAGAAAACTTAGGCTTGTCATATTGTCGCAATACAATAAAGAAATGCAGATAAGACAAGATCAATGGGTCAATACATGAGAGTGTAAAGACGTCCTGCGATCTTGTCGTGGAAAGAATACTATGGAAAAGTAAGACCTTTAAGTAGGAAGGCATGATAAGACCATAAGATCGCAAAAATAATAACACGAGAATATCAAGGTTTGCGACAATATCGCAAAAATTATGAAATTCACCAAAATATTCGTTTATTAACTTTCTCATATTGCAGATGAATAATAGAGGCAAGCATGGGAATGAATAGAAGGGTAAAGATTATTATTCATCACCATATGAGAAATTTATATGGATATTAAAGTGCAGATAATTAGCAGGTGAAAACTATATTGACCAAGTTATATTTGCAAAAAAGAGGATGTTCTTTCATTCATACAGATAAAGGGGCAAAGAAATTTACACATTAAATTGAAGAAAGTTGCAACAAATTGAAGAAACTCGCGATTGATTACATAAAAGAAAGAAGTCAGACAGATACATTGTTTCATTTATCAACATTGTTATCTTTATCAGATTCTTCTTTTTCACCGGATTTCTCTTCTTCATTATCTTTGATGGGTTCTTCATCATCGCCAGAATTTGTTTCTTCGTCGTTATTTTCTTCTTCACTTTCGTCAAAATCTTCATCAGAGTCAGAGATACCAAGATCTGGAATTATTGATGGTATTGCCTTTGCAAGATCAGGATACAAAGAATGAGGAATTCCATGGTCGTCACAAACCTGCTTGGTGGTATCATTACGAGTAATGAGGAGGGTTCTATTAAAATTTGCAGAAGTAATCCCAAATTGATCTTTTAATCGCGAGTATTTATTGTTGCGAGCAGTAAGATCGTTCACGAGTTGATGATTAATATCTTCTAATTCTCTCATCCTTACACGGCATCTGTCTTCGAATCATGAGAATAAGGCACAGATAAGATAGAAGTTATAAGAAAGAATAATAAAAGAAGCAAAAGGTTAATAGAATAGAGTGGTTAACAACCTTCTTTCTCAGAAATCAAGTCCCTAATTAAGGCCGATTGATCAGCATGAAGACTAGCATCTATACCTAAATTATTCCTAGCATTATCAAGAACCTGTGCTACCCAAGAAAACTCATCATCGCTAGTAATAAGAAGGCGAGAACGAACTTGAGTTTCTCTTGCAAGAAGATCTTTATTTTCGCAGAGGAGTTTATCTCTTTCCATTTGAACTTCGAGAAGAATTTTATGGAAATCTGCTAGAGTTTCGCTGCCATTTCTAATTGCTTGATCTTTCTCGTCAACAAGATCACTATTTCTACTTCTTAATCCATTGATCACTTCTTTTGATTCATGATAAAGACGCTTAAATTTATTAGATAATCCTAAAGTGTGACTGTGTTCAATGGTTAGGAGATTAAACTTAAATTTAAGTTCCTCTATAGAGAGGGATTTAATTTGTTCGTCAGCAAAATTACTTAAGGAGTTATTAAGGCGAGAAAGAAGAGTATTATCATCTACAGGTTCGGGAAAGGTTTGAAGGAATGTAGCTTCGTCATTTAGACCATAAACATCTGCAAAAATGATTTCTTGGATAAGCCATATAAAAAAAAAAAATCTAAAGAAAGAAAAAGTAAATCATACCATAAAGTTGTTTGTTGGCATTGTTAAGATCCAAAATCTTCTGTTTATCAACTGAAGCTTTAGTTTCCAACAGTTTATTTTTCTCACGAAGCACAGCAATTTCAGCCTCAAGTTTATCTTTATCTTGGCGAAGGTTAACAACCTTTTTCTTAAATGAAGCACATTTATTATCTAAATCAGCAGCAGCAGCAAAAGAAGCTCTTCCAACCTGCAACAGAGTTTTATAAGTACAAAAAATTTGACGAGAGAAATCTGGCAATTTAAGAAACAACTAAGAGAACATACCAGAATACCAAGTGCATTTAAGAAGCTTGGAGTTAGAGTTCCAGAAATTCCATGAAGAGAATTATTATTAGATAAGATTGGAGCATCGCACACTTTGACGAGCGCTTGATCTAGCCCATTAAGAGTCTCATCGCCATACTCATTCGCAGTTCCACGAGAAGAATCGCCAAAAAGCATGGACAGTTGGGTCATGGAAGAATCAGAGGAAGAAGAATTTTTCACATAAGGGACTTCTCTAATATCGTCAAATTCTTCGATAAATTTATCATTATATTTATTACTAACGATTGAATCCAATTGGGTATGTTGAGAAGAAGAATGCTGAGTTTTATTTTTCTTCAAAGGAGGCTCGCTGGGTTCTTTATCACGAGGGGCAAAGCGTCTTCCTTCACTTGAAGCAATAGATTTCCCTTTACGATTAGTTGAAGGTTTCTCCTTAGGTTTTGGCTCTAAAGGTGGTAATTCTTCAATTACCTACAAACACAGATAAAGATAAGAAATAGGGGCAACAATATATTGTTAATTAATAAAGGAATATTTCTTACTTCATCTGTGAAAGATCTAAGAGCTAGAAGAGTGTTGGGTTTCCTATATTTCTGGTAATTAAGCTTCATTTTGGCAACCTGCAAGATAATGGAAAAGTTAGCGAGAGTGTGAAGAAATAAATAATAATAGCATAAGAAGATGAATGAGTATACATCGGAAGACCTATCAGGCCAGTTGAAAGTCCATGGTTCATAGTGAGAGAGATTCGCAGGAAGTTGGAAAGAACCGGATATATAAGGACCTTTAAGGCATAAGGGAAAAATAAACCACTTATCGTCATTAGAATGACGAGGACCATCATTTGTATTGGTATGAAAATCAATATCTTGCATAAGAGCATCTTCACCAGTGACCTTCTTTTTATGCAAACGGACACCCCAACAGGTATTATCCCTTACCATGGGGAGTAATTGGTAATTTCGAAAGAAGTTATCTACAATATACTTTGCAGGGATAATCGGAATATGTTTATATTTAAGACTTTTATGTTCTTCGGAATATTGGGATCCTTTGCCAGCACCACGAGAGGCATATTCCAGTAATAATCTAATACAATCCCCACCATGTTGATACACCGCTCGTGAAAATCTCTTATCAGAAATTATTTGGTAAAAGAGTGGAAGTTCAGGGTTGTAGAGAGGAATTGGAAGACCAGCTTCAAGTTGGCCTAATGAAACTATAATTTTTTCACGAGAACACTGAACATTAGAAAATAATTCAAGAGAAAGAACTGATTTGGGACTTTGATCTGGAATTAAAGATAATTCAAATCCTTGATTTTTAAGTTTTTCTTTCATCAAATTGAAAGCAATAAGATTTTTAGCACCAGCAGCAACCATTTTGAGAGAATGGGAATGAAAAAAGATTGAAAAAATGGCGAAAGATATTAGATGCGCGATTTGAGGGAAAGCAATGAAATTTGCAGAGAATAAGAAGGAAAGAGAATGAGAAGAAAGAAAAAGAGAAGAATGAGAGAAGGTATTTATAGCAGAAGAAGTTTCTCGAGAAAACAAAATAGTTAATACAATGAAAGGACGTGAATGGTCAAATAACAGCGGTTTAAGATGACGTGTCGAAAAATATATGGGTGATAAAATTATATGAAGACAGCTGGTGAAAGGTTTAGAGACGTGTCAGAATAAAGGTGGAGGTGAAAAGATAGGAGATTACGGCAATTTATTATCACGATCTTCTCTTCTTCGCAGAAAAGACATGAGAAGAGGCAAGATGTAGTACCAGAATATCGCCACAACGATATTCTCGTAGTAAGAACAACGCTTTCACGAGAAGGTCAAATATTCCTATAAGTATAAATGACATTGTTCACGAGAGTGTCGTAAGGATTCTTCAAAGAACGTTTGGCGAGCGTCACAGGAAGCGTCATTATAGCTGACGATTGAAGAGACATGTTATGAGAGTGTTGTTTCACGAGGATTACAAAACTTGGCGAAGATTAATATTGTAAATACCACGATGAGATCGCAGAATATATCCGAAAGAAGGGGAAAACTTAGCTGTCACCCACAATGTAATTTCCTATATAAAGGGTTCAAGTAAGTCCAGATGAGGATGATGTATTTTTTAGAGTTGAGAAAATCTTGAGGAGAGAGAAACTCCAGAATGGAAAGTTGTAATTCTGAGTTTGAATATTTTCTGTAAACATTTCTGAGATCTAAATAATAAAAGTGTCGTTTAATTCTTTAATCTTCAACTAGTTTCACTTAGATTTTTATAGGATCTTAATAGGGGTGTAGTGTGGGAAATCCTGCTACTACGGGTGTTTTTATGACTCTCGCACGTTCATCTCCTTCTCGCGAAAATTCATTTGGTATTCCTTTTCCCTCTTTTTCTCTTATCATGTAAATTTTAAATTCTTCTTCTTTTCTTGTTTCTCTCATCAATTTTCTGCGAGCTTTTCGCTGCTTAGGACGTTCTTCACAATTTTTTACTTCAATTTGATAGCATGTCTTCGCAAGATCTGTATCTCCTTTAATTTCCCCAATTCCGCTAGGCATAGGGAATTTGATGCGTTGATGTAAGGTTGACGCTACAGCTTTAATTGCGTGTATCCATGGTCTTCCCAATATCATGTTGTATGGGGATTCCATATCCACCACGCATAGTGTTACTTGTGTTTCAATTTCTCCAAGTGGTAATCGTACTATTATTTCTCCTCTTGGTTTTGTTATAGATTTTCCGAAACCATGAATATGATATGAGGAAATAGACATTTCTTCATATTTATACCCCATTTTCTTAAAAGCATGATAGAACATTATATCCACAGAACTTCCCATGTCAACTAGAGTTCTATTTATAGCCCATTTTTCTACAGATTTTATTGACTTTTCCTTCTTTATTGGTATCATGGGTACTGTAATCACCAAAGGAGATGTATGATCTAGATTTTATTCTAAAACTTCTGTTGTTGTAAATGTAATTTCCTGCTTTTCCAAATTCTTTAATAATGGCATTTTCTTTACCATCATAATTTTTCTCCCTTCTAAATCACGCTTATGTATCTTCCCTTTAATATTTTCATGAAATTTATCGATCATTTCTCTTGACACTAATTCATACTTCAATTTCCTACAATTTTCTTTAATTCTAATCATTTTTCTTCTGAATATTTCACCAATCTTCTTCAAAGTTTCCTTGATCTTGAATAATCCCTATCTTCTTTTTTACCTTTTCTTCGATTTTGCTAATTCATCGTCCCCTTAGTCGGCGCCAAAATCTAGTAGCAGGATTTCCCACACTACACCCCTATTAAGATCCTATAAAAATCTAAGTGAAACTAGTTGAAGATTAAAGAATTAAACGACACTTTTATTATTTAGATCTCAGAAATGTTTACAGAAAATATTCAAACTCAGAATTACAACTTTCCATTCTGGAGTTTCTCTCTCCTCAAGTTTTTCTCAACTCTAAAAAATACATCCCCCCTCAACTGGACTTACTTGAACCATTTATATAGGAAATTACATAGTGGGTGACAGCTAAGTTTTCCCCTTCTTTCGGATGTATTCTGCGATCTCATCGTGGTATTTGCAATATTAATCTTCGCCAACTTTTGTAATCCTCGTGAAACAATACTCTCATAACATGTCTCTTCAATCGTTATCTATTATGATGCTTCCCCGTGACGCTCGCCAAATGTTGCTGAAGAATCCTTACGACACTCTCGTGAACAATGTCATTTATACTTATAGGAATATTTGACCTTCTCGTGAAAGCGTTGTTTTTACTACGAGAATATTGTTATGGCGATATTCTGGTACTACAATGGTGACTGTATTTTTGATTCTGAAAATTTGTATGTACAGTACATTGGTTGCGAACATATCATTAATGAAAGATAAAATAAGGTATCTCTCATCCACTCTTCCTACCATTTCACTTCACATTGTCTTCCATCTTATGGTTAGATGTTTCAAACTCTCGCCAACCCTCTGTTTTAATCCAAATACATCTTCAATGCCAGGTTGCGAAGAATTGTTACTTATATCCTCCCCCAAGAATGTGGTTTGTAGATGATTGAAACAAGTTATAGTGTTCTTGGGTAACCCTTCAAACCATTTCAGATCTTTGCTAGTTAGGCTGGATGCAAAATATTTGCACAATACAGCATCATGATTTTCCCACTACAGCATACACCTAACATAAGCTTTGACATGTTGAATAGCACAAGTAGTTCCATCAAAGATACTAGTTAACGTTGGCAAATTACATTTTGGGGGTATTCCTCCCAATTGTACTTCTTGGGTAAATTGAGTTTTCGTAGCTTCTTCAATGGCCTCATCAAGTTGTCTTCTGCCTCCCTCTCTTATTTTATTTAACATTCCCCTCATTTATGCAAATTATCTTAAGATTTGTTCATTCCCAGCCGAACTTTTCTCCGTTGGCCTTTTTAGTGCAGCTTCACTTCTTCTGCGTTCATGTCTTTCTTGCCTTTCGAGATTTTGTTCTTCTTCTTCTGCATCTTCACTCTGCCTTCTTCCGCGATTTTCTTCTTCACCTCCTTCTTGAATTCGCAAATGATTATGCCTTTCATTTTCTATTCTGCGATTTTCTTCATTTCTCATCGTTTCTCTTCGCTGTCTTTCTATTCTTCTTTGTATTCTATCATATTCCTCATTGATATTATCATTGTTACGATTTCTTTCTCGTCTCCTTTCTCGATTGTCATGATTGTTCTGACGTATTGCTTCTTGAAACTCTTGTTCTTCCACTTCTGCTCTCAATCTAAATAAAATATAGTTGCAGGACTTCCCACAACACACCCCTTATAATATCTTGATAATAATTTCTTGATCTAAACTCATTTGATATGAAAATGATGATTAAAATACTAAAATTGTAAATGGACACACATATTTTTACATGGTTCGATCAATTTGATCTACATCCATGATTCTTCATTATGATCGTTTAAATTTACATTTGATTTACATTGATAATCTCCATTAATGAGTAAAGTTCTAGATCTAGTTTTTGGGGAAGAAGATGATAAAGAAAAATACATTCTCTCTCTAAAAATATCTCTCTGCAAAATATCTCTCTCTCTTACAAAAATTGTCTCTCTCCCTTCTCTCTCCTGATCTCCTCTTTATATAGGTGTTTATATAGTGGATGACATCTCACATACAACTCATACTTCCCTTATTTTAGGATCCCTTTCCACACTCTCGCAAGCTTTCTCCATATTCTCTCGAGATCCCGCTATATTCTCTCGAGCTCCCGCCTTGTTCTCGCGAGCTCCCGCCTTATTCTAGCGAGCTCCCGCCTTATTCTAGCGAGCTCCCGCCTTATTCTAGCGAGCTCCCGCCTTGTTCTCGTGAGCTTTCTTTATAACAACCATAAAATCTTCACATCTTTCTCGTGTTTTATGTTGTCGTTGTCTATTACGTTATTTCTGTAATTAATTTGCGACATTTGCCATATGTGGTAGAAGTTTTCGCAAGAGCGTTGTTGTTGCGAGATTCTGCTCTTACATTTTGCCTCTTTTTTCTTGAATATTGCTTGAAAAGCAATCTTTAAGAAAAAATCTGTTGTTATAGTAGTCTTTGATCTTTGTTGATGAAGGAACGAGCGAAAGAATATTGGACTTGAAAAGTACGTACTTGCCTCTATTCTTTTGTGAAATTCCAGATCTTTGCGAAGTAAATAAGAAGTATCAACTCTTGAAGTATACGGATTATGAAGTATCCTTGAAGAAATATGAGAAGTACTCAATCCTCAAAATATAAGAAGTATCCGTCCTTAAATGAAAGTCATAAGTATTGCCTCTATTCATGTGAAATTATTACTTCATTTTGGAGAGAATTCTTGCCCATTTTGGAAATGATTCTTGCCAAGAAGGTAAAGAACATAAAATATTTTCTTGGTAATCCATAGTTGCCTCTGTTCTTTATCTATGAAGGTAGAATCGTTGAGAAAATGTTGAATGAGCGAATTGTTTCTTTATTCTTATCTTTCCTCTATCTCATGTTATGTTTTCTTGTTATATTATAATCTCTTCAAGTTGCTTCAAATTTTGCGAAATAAATGAGCTGAATAACCACATTCTGCGAAATTATGAATAGTATTCCTGAATTAGTGCTGCGAAATCATGAATAGTTCTGCGAATAGTGCTGTGAAATTATTCTGTAAAGTTTGGTAAAATACTTGTGTGAATATAGTGTTTATATAATGATTATGTCATGAAATGTATTATGCGATGTTTATGTCATGAAATGCTTATGCAATGCTTTTATGATGTATGATGGGAATGCTTATCTATTGCAATGTATAGCTAATGTTTTTGTTACTTAGCTTATTTTGCCGTGCTAAAATTGATGTAGCTTTGAATTGCCTCCATTCTTCATTTCTCTATTTTTGTCTCTAGTATATGCTTTCCTCTTTGCATATTTATTGTTCTCGCAAGTTCATTTGATTGTGCCTCATCTTTCTTGCTCATTGTATCTCATTGTTTTATTGTCTCCACTATTTATTCCTGCACTATTAGTCTCGCATAATATAATATAACTAAAATATCAAAGGTTCATCATTTTCACTATTTTAATTTCATTTCAGTATATATATTCGCAAGCTTGTTTGCTCACATATAATCATTTTCTCAAGCTTATTTGCTTACTTTCTTATGTGGTCTTATTTTGCCTTCCTAGTTAAAGGTCTTATTTCTCCACGTTTCTTTTTTATTTGCGACAAAATCGCAGGACGTATTTACACTTTCATGTATTAACCCATTGATCTTGTCTTATCTCTTTTATTATGGCCTCAGCATGATATTTTTAATGCGATAATATGACAGGCCTAAATATTCTTGCGAACATAAAGCCCCATGACATTGTCGTCTTGCGACGAAATCGCAAGACGTCTTTACATTTTCATGCAAAAACCCATTGATCTCGTCTTATATTTTTGCCTCTTTATATTTGTTGCACAAATATGACAAGCCTAAATTTTCTTGTGAAAATAAAGCCTCATGACATTTGCATCTTAAGACACTTATCATCTCCCTAATGGAGGGTGCCGCCCTTATCTTCCCCCTGGTTTCCCCTTCAAGGAGGCGTATATCGACCATACAAGACTAGTTCCTCCCATCCGGTTTTACCAACAACCAGTTATTTTCGCAGCCTCTTATCCTTTTTGCCTATATGGATTATAGTTACGAGACTGCACCCTAAGTGGGGTTTTCTTCGGGCCGAGTGCATCATAGCCAAGACTTGCCAAGAATGGCCAGGGTAGTTTCATACGCCCCGGTTACCCTTGGCTCAACCGTGTACCTCGGCGCCTTGGTCATACTTTGCACTCCTTAGAAGAGACCTTCGGTCGTCCAACTGTTAATATATATATAGTTGGAAATCCAAAGTATCTCTCCTGGATAGGTTTTCTTTAACCCCAACATCTTCATGACTCAGGTTCCAGCGGCGGTATAACCTTATCCCTGAGCCATGCATAAAAATACCCCCTTATATGACGTACTTTAGGTATTACATTTGCCTCTTGCGAAAATTTATTCATGAACTAGGGTGTACGCCATAAAGGTTCGTTCCATTCTATTTGTTTCTCTGCGAAATTTCGCGTTTCATTATTCTTTCATTCATTATTTCATTTCTTGCATTCTTATAATATCATATCATTTGAAGCAAAGTAAATATTCAAGAGAAATTCTAAGAAATTGTAATTCTGAAATCTTTGTAGTTCTGAAATTTTTATAATTATGCGATAGTATCGCGCTTTGTAAATTAAATCAAAAATCTTTGAAATCTTTTGAAATCTTAGAAATCTTTTTTGAGATCTTGCGATTGTATCATTTTTTTCAAATTAAATCAAAAATCTTTTATTTATGGTTAGTAAAATGTTCTAGGAAAGGGTATTTAGCTCTTATGTGAGTTTTCTGAATGTCTCGCAGCAAAAAGAAGAGTGAGAGATGAGACTTGAACTCTTGACCTGCCTCTTGCATTTTCTCACAACAAACCAACTGTGCTAGCCCTCTCTTGCGAATTAATCAAAGATCTTGCGAAGTAATCAAAGTTTAACTGTTCGAGAGACAATTATGTAGAAATTTCGCATAACAAAAATAAACATGCGAGAAGCAAGAATTGATCCCGCGAACTGCTGCTTGCATTCATGCCTCCCAACCAACTGTGCTAGTTCTCTTGCTTGCGAAATTTCTCTGCGAGATTATCATGAACTCTCTTCTGTGTGAAATAAACCTGCGAAATTATCAAGGATTTTGCGAAAAAATATGCATGTATTGGGACTTGAACTCGCGACCATGAACTCATTAACTTCCATCTTACAGAAACCGGAGCCAGGAGAAGAATTATTGATCTACCTTGCGACAATTTCGCATGCATTAAGTGCAGTGTTGCTTCGAGTGGATGCAGGAATAGAAAAACCAATTTATTACATCAGCAAAACATTTAATACCGCAGAGAAAAATTATTCAAAGATTGAGAAGTTGATTCTAGCATTAGTTTATGCAACATT